>JAUOZQ010000124.1:0-271112 GCA_030710315.1 Anomotaenia brevis
CATCTTCGTAGGTCTTTTCTATTTAAAGTAAAATAAATTATTTTCTCAAAATCTTTTTTGTATCCAAAAAATTCAATACCTTCTTCTATTATCTCCGGTAGGGGCCTAACGATAACCAAATGGTATATGTTATTTATTGCGAAATTCATGTCAGCTGTAAGGATTCACTCACGGCATAGATGTCCTCTTTCCACACATTCGACTGAGACAAGGAATCTTGTCGCGAAGCGCAAACAATACGATCGCGACGATTAAAATTATAATTAAGGGGATAAATATCCACAGCCAAAATGCAGTCTTGTCTTTGCTTGCTAAAAAAGTTGTTAATATTAATTAAGCATTCTTAAAAAAGTAAAATCTCAACGAAATCAAAGTAGAAATATTTGTCCTACACGTCTCAACACTTTGATTATATTTATCCAGTATTTTATTTGATTACATAACTTATTTAAAAAACCATAATATAAAGCCTTATGAATAACCTTAAAAATAGTAACAGTTTGATAAAATGCCATTGTAGTAATTTATGAACCAAAAATAATTTGTATTCATCAAATTGCCTGCTTGCCGATTAAGTAAGATTCGGAAATTTTTAGCATTTCAATTTTGCATGATGCAACAAGGTGCCATTTACCTGTCTCCGTGATTGTTGGCATTGTTTGCTTCGTTGTCTTTGAGGCGACTTAAAATAAAAAAAATAATTAATCAACGATAATTTTATTCATTTCTTTTGTTACTGTTAAACATATATTTTACGCATGTGTTGTTAAAAATAATAGGAAACAAAGTCAAAAATTGTCTGAATTTGTGAGTGATTTGTGAACGGTAACTCACTTTCTGTTGTAGAGGAGGTTATTCCTGAACCTGGAGCTAAAAAACTGGCCATTACAAAATAAAGAAATGGATTCAAACACAATTTTGATTCTGGATAAACTCACCTTGCGTTGTCACATCCAAAGTAACAGCTTTACTGCAAATCACGTCCGCATTCACTGGATAAGCGTCACAAGTCTTCACATCCACGAGATATCGAGTACTACCTGCCAGACTGGTGATAGTGCATGCTCTGCCATTTTTATCCGTATGGCACATTTGTTTATCAGTCCCCTCTGGATTGAGATCCCGTGCTTGGGCAACATAGGCTTTGATTCCATCGGTGTTTGTGGGTTGTTCCCACGATATGCCTATACTCGATTCTGTGATCTCTGTTGATTTCACCTTATCTGGCCCTTTAACAAAACATGGGCATTCATTGGGTAGTTGACTTAGCTGATAATAGAACAGTTAGCAAATATCAATCGCTATTAGTCCTGCTTTTTAAATCCTAATCCTTTATAGTCGATTTGTTATTATAAAATAAGAGAGAGTTGCTTACGAGACTGTAGGCTCCTGCCAGAGGCTTTAATGGGAGTTCCGCAATCGTAGCTATTACTGCGGTATGCACAGGAGCTAACACTCACAGTTAGGGGTTCATAGGGAGCCAAATTTTCAATATAGGTGGTGGGATGCTGTTGCATCGGTATCATCTTATTATTTTTACTACCCTCCCTTTCGTATTCCACATTAAAGTGGCTTATTCTACTTGTATCCTGAGGTTTGCTCCATGACACAATGATGGAGGAATCGTCGGCCCCTTCGGCGACCAAGTTTGTAGGCTCTAAAAGAACAGAACGTGTGCATAAACGAAATCATGTGGTGCAGTCAAAATTTTCTATCAGAACTAAAATTATCAAAATGAATGAAAGGACTGAAATAGTAGACATTAAAGCACCCCTTTCAGTCATAAATCGTTAGGCCTAGAAAAACCTATCACTATAGTAGGTAAATTAAATAGGACGCCTCGATTTACAAACATTAGGACGGTCGATTATACGGTGGGTAATGAATATGGATTTACTTACGTGGCAGCGTAGGCCCGATAGTTGTCGTCGTTGTGACTTAAGGAAGAACACACAAAAGTTGATCAAAGGGCCGATTTTTAACCGTTTTGTTAAAAAGCACTGACTCACCTTCAGTCGTGGAGGAAGAACTTGCCGATTCTGGAGCCAGAAAGACCTCAGTTACAAATAACGAACATGATTCAGAAGAAAAATTGATTCTAGATAAACTCACTTTTTGTTGTCGCATATGCCGAGACAGCTTTACTGCATATCACGCTCTCATTCACTGGATAAGCATTGCAAGCCTTCACATCCACAGTGTAGAAAGTATCACTTGCTAGACCTGTAATCCTGCATGTCCTGCCGCTTTTATCGGTGTGGCACATCTGTTCTACATTGCCAATCGAATAGAAATCCCTTGCTTGGACCACATAGGCTTCAATTCCGTCCGCATTTGCAGGTTGTTCCCACGAAACGCCTATACTCGATTCTGTAACATCTGTTGATTTCACCTCAACAGGCCCTTTAAAACGCATGGGCATTTATGTGAAGTAGACTTGTTATGCTAAATTAAGATAGAGTTACTTACGAGATTGTAGACTTCTGCCTGTGGTTTCAGTTGACATTCCGCAATCATAGGTATTCTTTTGGTATATGCAGCAGCTGGCTTTCATGGTTAGGAGTGTATAGGGTTTCAATTTGTCGATATAGGTAAGCCCTTGATACAATGAGTACATCTCGCTTTTGTTAACACCTGTGCCTTCATATTCTATATTGATGTGACTTATTCCAGTTGTATTCTCAGGTAGTTCCCAATACACACAAATGGTGAATTCGTCTTTGCCTTCGGCGACTAAGTCTTTAGGCGCTAAAAGAAAACAATGAGTGGATAATTCAAATTTACCGAATATAAAAAGAACCACATATGGTAAAGTAATTTTAAGGGTAAAATTTACTTAACTGGTAAGAAGCAAGTTGATTTTTTTCAGTGCCATTAGGGCTCTCTATCAATTAACTTACAAGTATTATAAACTATGTGAAGATTATACAACTGAAAAAGGAGTATCATTTTGCTAACTTCCGTTACTGACTCGTTTTAGCATCAAGGTGGGCACTTTCACGGAATATGGAAAGGGTGCATAATGAATGTTTTACTTACGTGGCAGATTTGACCTAATCCCCCTATTGGAAATTTGGAAATATAATAAAAAAATAGTAAAAGCGAACATCTAAAATGACATGATTTATTGTACAAATAAATTTAAGAAAGAAAATAATTAATTAATACTATAAAATTTGGTAAAAAATGTTAAATTTTTACATATGGGTGAAATTTTTCACAGGAAATCATGATCAAAAAATTTTACATAAAGTGAAAGATATTTGCGTTTTATTTAAGATTTCATTTTCAATCTCAACTAAATAGGAATACAATGAATACGAACCTTCTCGCCACAATGTTCCTAGTAACATCTAGAATAGTAAAACGGGAGTGTGAAAAAGCAGCATGTTTCTTTGATTAATCCAAATTTTAACTAAGCTTACCAGGAGATATTATAACAAAAAGTAAGGATAGTGCTAGACAGGAGCGCATCATCGTAAGTGATCTTCCTCGGAACAGTAAGAGATTCACAGAAGAGAGCGATTATTTATAAGAGGCTGGGCTAAAGAACCTTCAATCCTTTTAAGTACGTGTGTGTGCTTCTGCCAATAACGCTTTGGTCATTTACGATGACAGTTCACTTATTCAATTGCACAATGTACACGAAATACGTGGAATATGACAGTGCCGCTGAGAAAAAAATGCCTCGTTTCAACAAGGCGCAAAAAACACATGTAGGGTGATTCCAAATTGTACATTTTTATATAAGAGCTCACTTAAAACCCGTAGTCGGTGAATATTTAACCAGCAGCCCAACAAGACATCATCAAATATTGTCGGGTTATCGTGTCGTTCTTCATCTTTTGCTTCAATTCTTAAATCATGCTTCCAAATAGAGTGTGGTGGGTTGGGCTTCAGGCAGTTTGCAAATGAAACCACAGCTCATATAAATTAGAAATTTCGTCACCCCATAGCCGATTTCTTGATCTATATCTTAAATCGATTTTCTGATTAAGGATTGGAGAATCTGAGTTATTCAAATCTCACTCAAAGGCACTCTGGAGTTATCTTCAGTTCTCTGACTTGTGCGTTTCTGCCATCAACGCTTTCGACGACAGTATACTGATTCAGTTTCACAATGCCGATGAAACTGGTGAATGTGGGATTCATATTTGAGAGAAAAATGCTCCGATTATCTCCAAGGGTAGTAATAATTACGCTTCAACATGAATTCTAATTTAGAAAACAATGGCATCTCCGAAAAAAATCCTTAACCTTACTTCGATTTAAATCAAAAACGAACTCTATCTGAATCCCTGGCTGAAGTGCGAAAATGACGGGTTATCTCTTCAGGCCTTAGTCTTTCTCTGAAATCCCAAATCTAACTTCAAACGGGGAGATATTAGTAAGGTTTAAGCACTTCCAAAATAAAATGCGCCTCCATGCCTGTTCTCTTGACTTTAATCTTAAATTCAATTCCCAATTGCGAAGGGTAGATTCATTTCAGTTGCTCAAGTCCACCACAAAAGCTTCAATCTTTGTCGTTAATCTTATATATAATTTAAAAATAGAAGGTGGTGTGTGATTAGTTTCCTCACTTTGCAAATGAAGTACAAGCTGAAATCACGGCTGAAATGAAATGAAAGTTTTACTACTTCACACATGATTCAGTGATTTAAACTTTAACTAGAATTACGAAATGGGGTGGGCATATTCAGGTAAATTTTTCAAATGGCACTCAGAGTCACTCTGATACCTAGCCGATTTTGAGTCTGCTCGAAGCAATCCTAAGTCCTTGCCTACACGCCTGTCTGCCAAAGTCACCGTCGTCATTTGCTATGACAGTCCACTTATACGATTTCACAATGCCCATGAAACTGTTGGATTGAATTACCTTGAAAAAAACGGTTAATATGAATTAATACTTGAGTTGTGCGTTTTGAAGTGACTTTCATTCCTTTTGAGTGTGCTTTTCTGGAGACAAAAATTTCGACATTTGCAATGACAGTCCACTCGTTCGGTTTCGAAATTCCCAGGAAACTGATGAAAACGGAGAGTCCTATTGAGAAAGAAAACGTTCGCTGCACCATGAGCCAGAATCGTTAATAGAGACAATTAAAATATACAATTTGATAAAATAGCGCACGTAAAACTGTTGCTACTATTGACACACTAGTGAGTTAAGAAGACAGCTTTGTGAAAATTGAACCTTCCGCTCACGAAGAAGCCAAATATTATTGCTTAATTCGAAATTTTTGCTAAGTTTGAAAATTCTATCATGTTTTTGACTACATATTTCCAAACGATATTTGGGTAATTTGTATCCAGTTAATACATTTGTGTTTCAGCAGAAGAAATCTTATATTTTCCTGCTAGCAATCCTGATTCAAGTATCTGATGAGGTAATAACTACTATATTTTAATATATATTATAAGATGAAGACAAAGAAATCTTTTTTTCTAAAGCAAATTCCGTAAATAAATTCAATTGACTATGTGTAGGGCAAAAAATTTTGTTCAAATTGAGCTGAAAATAAATCGAAATCTCAGGCTAAAATGAAACGTTGGGGTACTCTACCCACAGCAGTCTTAAATCTAATTTCAAAATATGGAGAGTTCGCTGAAGAATCCTAAGTTGAAACCACTCCATGACTAACTCAAATCAAATCCTCAATTAGAGCGATACGATTAAGGCCAACTGTTCAAACGCACTGGCTAAAATGAACGAAATTTCAAATTGTGCACCAAAATGAGAAGAGACGAGTGAGGATATTTTTCATTTTGCTAAGAAGTCCCTGGCTGAAACAACGACTTAACTGAAATCACAATTGTTGTCATCTCTTGCTTGATTCCATTAAAATCGTATTTGGAATTTGGTCAGGAAGATCCATAACATTGTTTAAATCGCTGTCAAGGCCACTCTAAACCCTTTGATCGAAGAAGCATTTGCCATGCGACCTTCAATCCGTGTCTGTGTGTGTGCATTTCTGCCAATAGCGTAGCCGTCATGTTCAGTTTCACAATGCCCATGAAACTGGTGGATTGCGAGGGACCCATTTAGAAAAAGTGCTTTGTGACTGAGAAAGGTAAAACACTTAATACATACAAAGGCAAACAACGAAGAGACATTCTGAATCTCGCACTAAAATGTTGCGATAGGTCATAATGACCTCCTTAATTCGGTCTCTAAAGTCCAAAATTTAATCATAAAATACAGAAAAAGATTGAGGCTGTTAAATGTTTCGTAAATAAAGCGTGAGTTGAAACCAAAGCCGAAGTGAAATCGACGTGCTCTAATCCATGCCTCATTCAATGTTTTTTTAATGTCGAAACAAATTCCGATTTGAGACGAGAATATTCAGGTCAGTTGTACAAATGCCCTTGGATTCCTAATCAAATGGCATTTAAAACTTAGAAAAAATGGGAGAGAACCACGGATACCGACTGCGACGAAAACGGCTCGAAATGCTTGATAGGCTTGAAAGGCGAGTTGGGAGTTGGGAGTTGAGCCAAGCTGGGAGAAGATGCGGCTCATTGAATTTCATGTCTTATCAAATCGAATCCCTTCATCCCCCTCCTTATTTTACGCGTGCACGATTGATATCTTCATATACTTTTTCAGACTTGGCAAATAGATTGTTCATTTAGCATTATCCACTTTCTTTGTATTTTTCACAATATTTGATTGAATGTGTTCAATTATCGAGTACGTAATTCTAGGAATGCAAATGGAATCATTGTTAGAACAGGTCTTTAATCTATACATTTAAGTATCATTTTGTAAAGGAAGAATAATTAAAAACTTTGAATTCGAAATAAGAAATCAAGCTAACTAAATAACCTCTGATAGTAAAATAAATAATTTAAAGTTAATCGAACAATGGAATTGTTTGGCTATTTGTTTGTTTGTCCTGAAATACGACAGCAAATTTCAAAATATTGAAAATATTTTAATGCACTTTATGGGATAATGAGACTTGTGTATGCACAATCGGCAGAAATGACATCGGTGAAAATGGAAAAGGCTGTAGGTGCGGAGTTTGATTTAAGACTTTTCAAAAATCGCAGAAGTCTACTCAAGCTTACCTCAGTGTTCCCCTGAATTCCTCCATATTAGACAACAACGCTGGTGAGACGAATATGTGCAAATCGTTCAGTTTATAGAGCTTTCTCTTCTCCGAAGGACGAAACGAGGTTGTCGGAGGAAGATCCAAATGTGCTCTCATTAGAGGTATTAATGGAAGATTCCTCTGGCATGGCGATTGAGATTGTGATTACTTTTCAACCTTACGAGTCTATTTATTCATGCAATTCGCCGATTCATTTAAACAAAGGTGTGTATACCAGCCAAAGGATGAATCATTCAACATGAGATATTTATACGTTTGTCCTTAAAACTGTTCAAAATAACAGAAAATTACTTGTACATCTGAATGTGTTCTTAAGGAATACAATTCGAATTCTCATCAGTGACTGATGAATTCCTACCGACTCATACCTAACTTGCTTATGTAAGGCAATATATTAAAATATTATTAGACACAAACAAATGGAAACAATATTATTTAATTAAATCTAATCGTAAAATAAACTGTAAATTACATTTAAAAGTCGTATTTCATATTACAAATGTAGCACATTTTATTAATGTTGGAAATCTTTATTTGCTAGAATAAGGGGAATGAAGATTAATATTCCAAATCAATAGATTCAATTCATTCCATCTTTTGGTGATTTTAAAATCATTGTTCTGCGTATGTTTATTTGCATTCAGCATAATAAATGGTAAGTGCTACCTAATCAATGTCAGTAGTACCATGGTTTCAATCACTTTTTGTTGAGTTATTACGAATGAGCAATTGGAGGAATTTCAACTGTTTGCTATTGGTTGGCGAATGCCGAATGACTGGAGAATGACCTATAGTTTCTTTTAAAACAATCCGAAATTTGTATGATGCAATGTCTCGGAGGACTGAGGCTGTAACTGACGAACGATGTGAACCTGCGCCATATTACAAAAGGGTATTTCCATTATTTTGTCTAACCTTTGTACATTCAATTCGAAGGATGTTTAGGACTAATTTTTATCAAGCTTTGGTAGGTAATTTAACCCCCTCTCTATTGAAAATAAAATCGTGTACTTATGAAATGGCAGTGCATTCAACTGAACGATACAGAAACCATAAAGACCTATCGAAATTAAGGCTACCCACTCCAAGAAACCATTGTAATCTTACTTGTAGGGTAGTCCTCTCAAAAACCTTATCGACTGACTGACTGACTGATTGACTGTTCTCCTACCACCTTGGCATCAGAGACAAAGAAGGCAAAAGCGAGGAGTTCAATTCACTACTAAGGCATGGTGTTTTGCCACAAATAAATTTTCACACGGAGTTACACAAAACTAAAGAGGTTGGGGATACACATTTGACAAGTCCGTTTGGGGAAGGGGGCGGGGGCGGGGTGGGGTAACAAGGCCTATTGTGGGGGTGGTGGTGAGCTGGAGATCCGGAGGAGGGGGGTTTGAGCAGTGTCCCCACCCCCCTCCACCGTCCCTCAGGGCAGGCTGCTCATGTACTGCACCAGAGCCATGTCCGGGTCCCAGTTGGTCGCTCGCAACAGCGCAATCGCTCGTTCTAGCGGCACATTTTGGCTCGTCAGCAGTTGCACTTTCGACAGTTGCTCCTCCGTGAAGCTCTGTGGGAAAGAACGGTGAGAAGAGACGGCCATTAAAGACCAAACAAGGGAGACACAGCAGACAGGGAAGAGGAGGAAGAGGAGACAGTCACCTCGTCGGCGGCGTTGGAGTTTGAGTTGGCGGAGGTGTGGGGCCGGGAGGCGGAGGGAGCGAGGGAGGAAGCGATACGATCCTGGAAAGCGGGCTTAGCGAAGTCGGGCAGCTCCGACTCCGGCAGGAAGGGCACCCGCGCGTAGTCCCCCACCGTGAGCACATTCTCCGCCAGGTTGATGCAGCATCGATGCCGCTTCAGCATGTCCAGCCCGATCATTATGTCCATCTGTTGCTCCTCCAGCACCGTAAACGACGTCTATTCAACCGAAAAAAACGACAATTCAATCACTCATTCTCTGCTTTTTCGTAAGCTCCGCCTACGTCCCCTTGTTTAGGCCTCTGATTTCCATTAAATGATCCCAAAGAAGTGAGGTACAGCTAATAGAACGCTAGGAATGACTGCCACCAGTTGGGAAGGGTAAAATCACGTTCGAATTAAGTCACTAGACGCTTTCTCCTGTCTGTTCGGGAACTCTCAATTGTCGGTCTTTATAGACTGGATAAACGGCGAAGTATCTGTGCACCCATTAAATAAATTCCTGCTCAGATTAAAAGCGGGATTTAGAAGCTGCGTAGGAGCAACTGATTTAAAAAAAAATAATTTACGACAAAAGAGCTCTCCACACCCCCTTGTCTCTATAGCAACCAATGTCCTTTGTTGTTCTATTACTTAGTGTCGGCATTAGATGGTCTCAAAGTGGTGAGATACCGCTCGGGAAAACGGCTAACAACGATCGCTGTTAGGAAGCCAAAATTTACGTTCCAAATACACTCTGTATTACTAACAATCAATTAATAGTCGAGCACTTGAAAGAGTTGTGTTGACCTCAAACAGTTTGCCTTCTATGCAATTACTCCTGATTTTTTTAACAATTTACGACAATGAGGCCCCAAGAAAACACTATTTAAGAGACCAAAATACACAGGCTCTGATTACACCGTAAGACGATCTTTTCTAAAGGCAGCAGACTTTCAGCCGTTTGGAAATTCACTGACATAATTCCCATTCGACCAAAATCTGACTTTAATAACAGTGCAGTGAGTTAGAGAAAACAATTATTTCTCTGTTTATTTATGGCAACGAACCCCCGAAGAAAAGTGAGATTCTGCCATGATGATAATTGGGCTTCCACAGCTGTGTAGGGTAGATATTTTCCGTAAAATTATAATTAATAAAATGACCCTCAATCTCCCTAGCCACTAACCTAATCTTTTTCCTTCGCCTGATTTTATTATTTTAATCGAAATGGCCGTGTTAGCTCTTACTGAATGATCTCAAAGAAGGGAGATACGGCTTAGGGATAACTGCAAGTGTTTAGTCACCCTAGGCTGACCTGAGAGCACAATCGCATCGCTAACAAGCGACACCCCTTGGCTCAAAACTAATTGACCTAGGTGTTTACTGACAAATTCAGGTCAACCGGAATCTCAACGCACGTTCAGACAAAGCCTTCCATTTAAACACTCTGGTATGGCGTCGTGGATCTGTTAGGACGAGAATCCAACATGAATATATCTTATCTATTCGCAATGAACTTTCGACCGAGACACGACAATAAAAATGTCTAGCAGGCTCTCAGGATGACCTTAAAGAAGCGAGACACCGCCAACAATCGCAGCTAGGAAGCCATGAAACAGTTTTATGCAGACGTAATAAAAGTGCGTGAACTTAAAGTGCGTAGGCAAGTCAAACAGTTAACTATCCGCAAATCCATTAATGTAATTCCTGTTTGGACAAAAGCGAACTTTGGTGACAACGTAAAATCTACAGTTTTTGATTTTTTAAAAATTATTGACGAGGTTGAGTCAAGGGAACGCAACCTCGATTGAGAAGCCCAAATATACGTTCCCATCACACCGTGAAGGGTTCGCGCATTTAAAACGCGTGGTCTTCAAATACCTAATTTCTTAGAAAATCTGCATAATTTACAATAATAGGCCCGCATGTCACACCATCTACCTCCTGGTCTTCCACTCTCTAAGGTAATTAGGGTCATTTGATCAATTGAAAGAGCCGTGATGCCTAATAAACCTTCACTAGACGACCTAGGAAAAACGGCCAGCAACAATCGCTGCAACGAAGGCCAAATGCGCGCTCGAATTACCCTCATGAAAGAAACTTACCCAAACCTAATTGATGTTGCGACTTGATCTTACAGTTTGATCAAAAGAAGACTTGAAATGTTCGCTATAACCAATCGGTAGAGATGTGTGTTGCCTAGTCTTCAGCTCTTACTAGGAGACCGCAGAGACAACGCCAAGAATAACGTGGACCTACAAGAGCAGTTGGGAATTCATGAGAAAGTCTTACCCATACACAAGAGACTTTTATCAATTGGATATCCGGTCACCTGTTTGAAAACCCCTTAACACAATTCCTGTTTGTTTAAAAGAGAACTTCAACGGCAGTGTACAAATCCACTGTGTCTCTAATAACAGCCCGAGAGGCGTGTAGCTCAATGGACCTTCTCGCTTTCACTAAATGATCTCAAAGAAGCGAGGTCCCCCAAGAGAACGCAATGGATGACGCCTACCAACGTTTCTAATCATCTTTTTCTAATAATTACGGAAAAGAATTGCGCCTAAAGACACATCCATCGTCAGGCGAGATCGGATGACCTTTGGAGCACGTTGGAATCTTGAGGGGTTTGTGCGCATATATGCGGCGACAATGACTAAGCAGCACACACGCACACACATGAGATTTAGAGTGAGCTACGACGATTGCCGGTCTGTGAAAGCGGTATGAAGCACTGGCTATAGGAACTAGAAGGTTATAGAACACTCTAGTCGTTAAAATAAGTCTACGTGTAGGTGTGTATGTGAAGAATAGTGCTTCTATGCTGTAAAAACGATGAAGTGGTTGAGAGAACACAAAAGATCTAAGTTCACGAGATTGTCTGTGCTGTTCACATCGACACTTGCAAAGGTACTAGAAAGAATTGAAACTACGGGACCAGCTTCGTATTTAAGAATCGAAACGACGAGGTTATCTTCTAGAAATTCCCAGAAAGTGGGTTCGAATTTAGGGTTGAATGCGTACAAAAAATCTTAATTCTTTTCGTTAAACTAGAGAGAAAATGAAGATGGCCCAGAAAAAATCGACTTTAAAGAATTACTTTCCTTAAAAGTTCATTTTTGGGGAGTTTTGGAAAGTGCGTCCGAATTTAAGGCTGAATGAATGGTCTAATTTGAAATTTAAGACCGGAAGAGTGAGAAAAAATATTGTTTTCTTGGTCAAATGTGACAGGAAACAGAGAAGTACGTATCTAGATCCAAAAAATTAGATTTTATGGAATCGTATTCTGAAAAGGTGAACAACTCAGATCCAAGAACTTCTTCACAACAACACAGGCGAAAACAATTTACCACGAGTAGCAAAGGTGCTAAAAAGAACTGAAACGATGAGACAATTACCTAAGAAATTGGGCTCGATTTCAGGAATTGCAATGACAAGACCATTTCCTAAAAATGTCCAGAAACTGGACTTAAATTTATGGCTGAATACGCGAGAAAATGCTTCGTTATTCGTCAAATTCGAAAGGCAACAGAGCAAGAACTTTTTGGCCTCTGAAAAGTGAACCTCATGGAATTATAAACAAGGCAAACTCAACCGAGGACCAAAAAATGCTTTAGAACTCAATCAAATTCGAGAGAATCTTGAAGTGAAGCCATTTCAGACCCAGAGCAATTTCTTAAACACAAGAGACCAATGACCTAATGAGATCTTCAGAATATTGCGTAAACCACATGTAGACAATAATTCAACACCACAACAACGATTGTGAAAGCCCAGCAAACAGAAGACACACAAAACAGACGAGTCAACCCGTTAGATCTCGAAAAACGCGTGAACTCTGTTAATAGAGTTTAAAAAATTACTTACAGGAACGGCAGTTCCACCGATTTTGAGTTGAGCCTGGTGGATTCGTCCAATAATTTTTTGAGTCCCAACTCCGTAGGCCATGCCAGAGAAGCGTTTATCGATTAGGTGCTCCAGATTGCAGTTCCGAGCACAGACAAGGCTCATAAGGGTTGTTTGAGCACCGGAATCGACAAAGGCCTTCATTGGGTAGCCGTTGACTTCACAAGCAATGTAGAGCATTGTGACTGCGCCGAAAGTCTCGGGGTAGTGCTCCATGGCCGACTCCATCTCCCGGTCGATGTTCTTCTGCTGGATGAGTCGCTCGATGCGACGTTGGACTTCGGGATCTAGCGGATCGGCGTTGGCTAATTCGAGTTCCGGATCAGGAGCACGCACGTTTTGGGAGAAGCGGAAAAAGGCAGCTGGATCACGAAGGACGGAGTGTAGCCGCGGGTTCTGCTGTCTGAGCAAATCCAGTTGCTCGGGAGGGAGACTCAAAAGTTGTTGACGAAGGGTTTCGACAGCAGCAGAGGTAGAGGAAACTGACACATCCGATGGCGTGCTCTAAATTGGCTATAAGTTGTTTAAAAATAGACTCCTACATTAGTTCGGTTGCCTATCCGCACGGATATTAGATCATTGTCGCTGAGGTTAGAGCTAGTGAGTGTGTTATTGGACTCAATGGGTAGGAACTGGTCGTTCTTAAACAAGGTAACGCTGGACTCCTCGACCCCAGCTTCAAGAGAAATCATTAATCGAAGGCTACTCATAAGGGTATCATCCGGCGTATCGAGTGATACGATGCGGCTATCAGGAAGAACGAAAGAGAGTTTCATGATACAAAGAAATACGACTTGCACACGTCAATCGGTGGAGCCCGGTAATTTTGGATGGCGCGGCTTTCCTGAAACAAATTACGAGATCTAGCGGAGTCCATTCAAATGAAGTTTATTATTGAAAATATTTAATTTATTTGTTTAATAAAAGTTTAAAATTCAGAATTCTTTTAAATTAATATTTAAAGAGCATGGAGTTTTTGTAATATGAATTTTAATCCTATCTAATTATGAAATGAGCCCCTATTTTGATCAATAATCTAAGTTCATTTTTTAAATTTAATGTGTGGAAATCATTTTAGCCCATGAGACTTTTTACCTGCATGTTCTGTATCATGAAATCCGACGAAATGCCTAATTTCTTGTAATTAGTGTTCATTGGACCTCATTTTCATATCTAGATAAATACTTCGAAGAGACTTCTGTCATCCGTTACAGAAATGTTTGTACCTGAAGTTATATTCGGCAGTTGTTAGGGTTGTGAGTCATCTGTCTATTCCCAGCAAATAGTGTAATTGACATTTACAGTATCTTTTACTGTGCCTGTTTTCCATTTCAGCAAGTTATAATCACCATTCCCTGAGTCGTTTTAAATTTTTCAGAACTCCACTTATCAATTGCACACAAAGTTGACAAATGAATTAGTGATGATATCTAGTTAGTTTACCTTCTAGTAATTTATGATTAATGTGGGGTTGTGAGTATATTTCACAAATGCTATTCATTTATATATTCGAAACGTGGTAACGTCGATTAGATATCATTCACTGATGCATTACAAACACTATTCTGGTGATCATGTGAGCTAAACATTGGCATTCATCATCCCTCTTCTATGTTTCAAAGTAAAAATCAAATTTAAAATTTTTAAAAACAAAACCGTTAATCTGCAGCTGTTCTTTTTAAAATTACTCCATTTATGACGTAAACATACTTAAATGTACAAGGATAAATGCGTATATATTTGTCCATGAAACACCACCAAAATTGTTAATAATAATCATCCTTATAATTGCCAATTACATATTAATGTTTATCAGCCATTTGAAGTTTTAGTATGATAATGAATGTACAAAGAAACCACGCAAATCTTGGCTATATGCACACCGTGTACATTAGCTGTCTCAACTCAGTTCTCATTGGTTGATGAAGCGATCCGAAGCTAGTGTCATAACCTATCAGAATCCAGAATCATTCTTCATCTCGATTTCGGTTTAAATTTAAAGGCTGAATTACCATAAAAACCGGCTTGGTATATGCAAGTACTAGGTGGGATATTTTAATAAACAGTACTATCTTAAGAGCTCTCCTTCTCCATGCAAATGCCGATTGCTTGCTAGACGAATCAAAACTACTAAGATTCCTTCCAATGGGACATGACCCAGACTTAGATTGGTGACAGGGGTGGAGTTGATTAACTTGGTAGACCACGTTGCTTGTCTGGAAAGCTGACGTCACGCTGAGCCGTATGGGCTTCACTTCTTTAAGTCTCTCACATCCTTAGTAGTAGCTGAGCTCGTAATAGACTATTTATAACAGCTAATCGTGCAAACCATAGTGGCCGCGTATACCTGTTAGTTTCCTTGACTGCTGCGAACTCACAAGGCAAAAACGGACTTTTTTCAAGACACTGAGCCAGTGGGGATTCTGTAGCCGGGTTGGTGATTAATACGGCATTTCCCGAGCTCAACAGAACGGAACACCTTTGCTGCATCCACATGGAGCTCTTAGATGACAATAGAATCAATCTCCTGGTTGCTTCAGGATAAATACTTACCGACACCCAAGTTTTCAGTCACCAGGACAGCGAATTCTCATAATAAATCGCTTAGCAAATCCATACCGGTTCTTAATCCTTTCCCATTGCAAAATTACACATTATATATATATATGTTAGAGGGGTTTAAACGGTGCAAATTTTAATTTATTAATTAAACGATTCAGTTTGATTGCTTTGAAAAATAAAAAAAAGTCGTCTTAAATTGCAATAGGCGCCATAAAATAAACCAACAATTTAACTCACTTTAATAAACTTTGAATTAGGACAGGAATTATCAAATGATATGATTTAATTTATTGGTAGTTATAAAAATTTCGTAAGTTAATGTTATTTTTTGTAAAAATAAACAAAAATCATCCGGTTAGTCTAGAATGACCACCTGGCTGCCTTTAGTGTCCATTGCATTATAGACAAGAAAGGAGAAGCATTATAGTTTTAGGAATACTGATATCACTGTCAAATATTCACGGTTGTTATTGTATATTTCACAATATTTCACCTCGATAATTAATTACCACATAACACTAAAATGAAATGGTTATTTGGTTAATGAAATCATTTCTTACATCAACATTTCTCTAATTATACTCTTTTGTTTGATAAAACAAAGCAAAACTATGGAAATAACCTGTATGTGCAATGAAGTTGGACGATTTGTAACTGTGATAAGTATCAAAGCTTTTATTGTGAACTTGTGTAATTGTGCTGAGTTTGGGCTGACCTGCATTTAACCTGAATAACCAAACATGAGCGATTTGCAATGACCCGAAATTTTATTGGTCCTAGGAAAATCAACAAAACGTACGTTAATATGGTGTGTCCAACTTTTGCAACAGTTGTAGCCTCAGTGCTCTGAGATATTGTTTCAAACAAATTATGATTTCTCAGATGAATCTCTAAAATTAACCATAAATTCAACACACTAATGAGGTTTAGGTCTGGGGATTGTGGATTGGTGATTTAAAACAAAACTATTGTAAATAAACCCATGAAATAACCAAAAATACAATCACAAACACTGAAGTAAGTCAAACTTGAGTTTTTCATGACATTATCAAAATTATGATTTCAAAGCATGCTCTGTTCATTATCCATGACTTACGTAAAATGCACACCAATGGCATCTGAATTAAATCATAGTCCCTCTCACATATTTAAACAAGCATTTATTTATTTTCAAAGAAAGTTGACTAAGAACAATAGTGATTTAGTAAATGATTTTATTACTACCAATGAATCATGCTTTTCTGAAAACCATTTCATTTCAGTATTCGTGACAGTTAATTATTCAGTAAAAGTGAATTAGATACAAGTTAGTGGTCATTCATTCTCACAATTTACAATACCTTTTTTATGCGTGAATGGCGAGTTATAAACACCCGAATGACCTGGTTATTTATTTCCAAGAACTATTTATCATTAACTGGGGTGCAGTTTTAATGGACTTGAATCTACCTACGCGAATTGGCAGGTTATATAACTTCAAGTAGGCTAAGGCATGCGGTAAATCTCATACTTTGTAGGCAAGAGGTAATCACACGAAGGTAAGAGAAAACCGCGGATGATGGATGTGGTGTTGTTTGCACATTCAAATTCAATGGAATAGTGGTTTTCGGATCTCCTAAGGTGAGCACACTATGGACACGGAGTATGACATTGATTAGTTTTCAAAGCGGGCCTTAAAAGAAGAGCCTTTCATTGCTATTCACCAATAATTGGTTGAGGTGTAGTGTGATTATGGGTACAGGTGGACTGGGACAATATCAGCCGTCTGGATTTGTTTAAATATAGACGAATTGATCTACACCTGAGCCAACAAGATGTTGGCCAAAGTAGTGTCTGCGGTATCAGTTGTGGATGAACCTGTTTCAGCTTTGCCTTAATAAAAGAAGTTGTTTCCTGGTACATCTCCGTTTTGGTGATCAGAGATAGTGTAGGAGAAGGATAGGAAAGCTAGGAAAATCAATAAATTGATTGAATATTGAGGATCTTTTAATCCCGGAGATTTGGTAATGCTCGCGTGATCATATCGAATGACGTTTCAGACTAGCAATGTAGACAACGACATCTTTTACGCCACGATCGTTTTACTGGGGTTTTTAACAAGGTTTAAAAATTCCAAATCAGGATTCTTGGAGATGCTGGAGTCATACGATGAGCATAAAACTCCTATCTCATTTTAAATTTCCAAATATTCAATCGATAAATATTTCCAGATGAAGTGAACTCATGCGCAGAAAATCAAAAGGAATGCAACATTTGATCAGACAGACAGACGGATAATAATAGCTGTCTCGACTTGTTTCTACTTAGCAACCGAATTGGGTCCATATTGCTTCGACACAGCAACCTGCATTAATTGTATGTTGACTAAGGCATGGGTGAATTTCAACAAACGTTCTTAATTAACGCTCTTGGTGACAGATTTAGTGAACTACTGTCAAGAACTTTCCAACTTCATAACATCTAGCAAAAATTAAGAAAAACTAACAACTCGAAACGAAAATTCGAGTTATATTAGATATGGGGTACTCCTGATTCCCATATATAAAAGCCGCTCTGGTGTGCTCGCATTAGTGCAGCAGTAAAAAAGATCTCAAAACATCTCCTTTCGAACTGGACATATCATCGCTCCTACCCCTTTGAAACCCGCAGAATCTGTCAGCAATATGGTTGGCAAGATCCCATTATTCCTGCAAGGAAATTCACCAGTGGCTCCTCGATCTCCGAAGCTTCAAGTGGTTTTCCACGTTTTCGTGAAGCATGATGAGGTTAAAAGCTGCTTTAGTCCGCCTTACGACGGTCTATACAAGGCTATGAAAAGTACCGAGAAGGAATTCAAGATCGACCGAGACAGTAAAGAATGCGTAGTCAGAGTCTACCGTTTGAAAGCAGTATATTTGAGAGAGCAGTGATTGATGCGAATTTCCAAGCCATACAAATATGATCGGCTCCGCAAAAAACAATGGTCACACAGCATATTCTAAGTAAGCCTACTATTGGCGTCAAACGACCCTATACGTTAGCCAAATCGGGTCTCAAAGCCTGCTTTCCTGACTGGTTAGAATACTGAAACACCAGTCTTCCTACTGCTAAATCACACTAACGTCTCCAGCACAAGTTCAATCTACCTTGCCAAGTCCCTCCACATCTACCGATTTGCTCTTTGATTCAGCTCTCGACTCAACTTCCGCTCCTAATTCATCGTTTTCACCTCATCCTCGATGCTCACACTCAACGACATCTCAACCAGCTCACGAAAACAACGCACACTGGAAGGACGCCATTTCGCTGCTTAGATAAACTACAAACCATTTTTTCTGAGCCTTTCATGCATCCTCAAGCTCCTCACCCGTGACTCCAAATCTACCTTGATTTATCGATCGGCAACAGGCACCCAGTCTCACCACTCCACGAAGTACTCTTGTCAACTCTAGTCTGCCAGCTGGTCAGTCTAGACAGCCTAATCAATATCCTGTTCTCAGGCTGACTCAAAGCCTTTCCTAAACCAAGGACTACTATGCTCCCTTTATCTCATAAAGCCGCTTGATCTCAACTCAACTAGATAAGCACGCCTAGTTTATTCAAAAGTGGTAAACAATGTAGTTCAACGTTTTATTGTTAGTAAATACCTTCTGGATATAGGTAATATTATTCAAATCCTTAAATGAGAGAAAAAACGAGGTGTTATTTAAATAACCTTAAATGCTGCGTGTAGAGTGGACTAGTGGAGGTTCGGACCTCAACAGCTTCCTCTGCCATCGTTTCTAAGAGAACTGAATGTATTTTGAACTGGAGAATGGGCTTAAATCCCTTGGAAAACGGTTTTCAAATCCTTTGAATTAATAACTTGGGTGATCTAGACTGTAAATGTCATAAAAGGCGTAACTCCACCATATTAATATATAATTTGGTAATTTTTCAAGGTCTTTCCAGTATCCTACTTTGTACCTTCAAAAAAACAATTCGTTTCTCATCAAATTTAGACAAAAAAGGTGATTCAAAAGCCCGTCAATCAAATCGGAAGTTTTTAAATTGAAAAGGCACTCAAAAATGTGACTTAAATCACCTAGGAATACGATGAGCTGTGCATGTCATATCTGATTACGCAAACGATAATAAAATGCACTGATTGATCCAGAACACTAATCACACGTTTATCACGATTTTATAATAATTCCGCTGGCGTCCGCTCGATTAGTGATAAACCAACTAAGTCCACCCTATTATATAGTCCTTCACTATCATTTTTAAATGCTGTTTATGCGGAAGGAACAATTTCGAATCAGGAAATGCTCAGACTTTACAAACGTTGCTCATTGTTGATCGATGTAACCAGTTTTATATTAACATAACTAGATGAATAAATAGTGGAACCTAGGTTCATAGTTGTGCTTTTGTGGGCAGACAAAATTGCGACGAATCTTTGTCTCCTGAAAGGCAGTTCATTTGTTAACAAATCTAATAATATATTTTCGACCTAGTCTCAAAGATTATTTATCTAAAGGAGACGAGCTAGTAAGCGAAGTAGGTTTAAACACTGATCCATTCGATTTAACCATCGGACGTGAAATATCTCATGTGTGCTTATTAGATCCTTAAAGGTATTGTGGCGGCATGACTCTAGCTAGGCTGTCTAGACAGCCTAATCAATAGCATGTTCTCAGGTTCTTAAAGATCCTGCCCCAACCTAACCTTGTCGCCAAACCAAGTACGAGTGCACTACTCAATCAACGTTATATCTCGCACGCCATCTCGTCTTACTCTAGCATCGAAACCATGTTATCCCGGGTAGCTAATGCATCTTATAGAGAACTTAAATACTGCCTAACCCCTACAGTCACAAGTCTTCCAACTAGTTGGATTTCACGATGCAGAACATCACTGAGTCCGTGACTGAAGATTGTTAAACTGATAGACCTAAATACTTTCTATAACTCCCTTTTCCATGCTCACTCAACAGCAACTCTATAGGATTGATGGTCACAAGTACCCCAACAGAATCACCAATCTAACTAATCCCCCAACCTTCTTTTCAACACCAAAATTTGTCCAATCAAAGACCACTCCTTTCAACGTCAAACCGTTATTCAATCATTGGGGTTCTTCTCACTACTCATTCGAGAAATCAATACAAAGGTTATCTGAACTACGTGACATATATACATCGACCCTAGTAGTCCAATTCCTCGCTAAGACTCTGCAGTCATATCTACCACGGACCAGAACTTGTTGGATGTTTTGTTGGGAGTTACTGCCTGGGAAATGGCGGGGATTTGCTCGGACTCCTTCTTATTCTCTGCCTTCTCCATCCCATCGTTGTCCTCAACTCCTTGAGTCGACTCAGAAAGCGTTGAGGAGCCGTTTGATTGGTTAACTTGGGAGCCGGTAGACTCGGGTTCGAATTCGCTTTCGTCGCAGTTACTCTGGGCCGAAGCACCCATAAAAGGACTGCCCTGTTCTCCGAAGAGATGATCCAGTCCAGAAGGACCTATCCAAGTGGCTCTTCTCTCCTTCTTGAGTCTACGCCGTGCATTTGCAAACCAGGTGGAAACTTGGGTCAAACTCATGTCCGCTGCCAGGGCTAGCATGTACTTCTCGTTCTTGCTAGGATATGGATTGTGGCTGTGATTATTCAACCAATTCTTGAGGACCTGGGTCGATTCGCGAGTCGAGTTCTTCCTACGTACTGGACCTGTATTTCCAGGCCTCAGTGAATTTCTGAGGAAAATAAAATATTGCTACTTAAATCAATTCAGTAGAAATGTTATAAATGTGGTTAGAAGAACCTATTCATTTATCGAAGTGTTAATTTATATATAAAACAACATGGAAACGACGACTTGCCTCATTTCCTGGATACGCCGCATGAGACTTGGGGAGATTTCGTTGTTTTGGAGGGACTGCTTGAACATCTCCAGCATTTGGTTTTCATTCTTTACTCAAAAAATGGATCAGAATGCGTAATTACAAATTAGTACATTGTTTTGAGGTCAAACAATAATAAACCCCAGTTGATTATTAAATCGAATTGAAGTCCATCGCCTCCTTTTTATAAACTACACTCCCAATGAAAATAGCTGGTTTTAATCAATTCCCCCATGTTTTTAGGGGATATCTGAAGCTAATTAAATCGGGTCAAAGAACTCATAAACATTTTCAGCTTTGACCTGAGCACGCCCCAGGGGAAGTGTTCTCGACATGAATACCTGCTTCCCTCCCTCCCTCCCTTCCTCCCTAACAAGCGCAGGTCATGTCCCAGACTGGGCAACCCTTGGGGAGCATTCTATGTTAATTAGGTCACCGAAATGTAAGAGGCATGAATGCTGCTCAAAAAGGAGCTTATTCTAAGATCGGGGATAGAATTTTTATGACTTACAAGACCAAGGAGTTGTTGTTGTTCTTGTTGTTGTTGGTGATGGAGATCGAAGGGCACTCCATTGGGAAGCGATGTTCGCAGCTCCGATTGCCTTTGAAGCAGTCTCTCCCAGTCCGATGGTGATAGCGGAGGTCTAAGTTGAGGTAGTGCCGACGATGGTGGAGGTGGTGGTGGTGGAGGTGGAGGTTGGGAGAAGCCAGGAGGAGTAAACGGCGGTCTACCCTGATTAAAGGATCCTTGGGGTAGAAGGGGTCTTTGCCACATCGTCAACATGGGAATCATGGGGTTCGTTCCAGCCATTGTCTGAAAAGCGGCCAGGGCGGCTAGAAAAGCCGGCGAGTTGACATCGAACTGTGGTGGTGGTGGTGGTGTTGTAGGACCCGTGAAAGAGTTGTTCCCACTCTCACCTCCTTCTTCTCGATGTTTTCGCGTTCCGTTCATGCTTGAGTTGAGCTGAAATCTACAAGGAATAGGCCAGTTGGTTTGGTGTTTTTGTCAACTACTCCTACCAGTAGTCTTGTCCAATGCACTTGTGGTCAAGTCGCTTGCGCATTGGCGCTTAAGTAGGGCACTTGCGCCCAACGCCGAATTCTGATTGGCTACAAAAGGTAGGGCATGATGTTATTGGTCCAACTGACAAGTCTTGCGTTCTCGCCTTAATCCAATCACGTTTTGCACTTGACAAAAGCTATTTTAATAAAAAATAATAATTAAATAAAACTATTGAATGATTTTCGTCTTAAAAGGGTTGAGTCATTGGAAATGACCCGATTTTATTGAGCTAGCGGTTATTTCCTTGTTCTTTTACCACCAACGTTAGCAAGATATCCGGGACTTAGTTAAGTATTTATTTATTAGTTTATTTGTCAATAAATTTTTACTGGGAAAAAATCCACTTCATTTTAGATTGTTGTATTAACGGCATTCATAAAATGAACAGTTTATTGGTCCCTAAGGGCACAATCAAGGTCAACAATAATAATTATCATAGAAACCAGCGATCTCCTGAATTACTTCTTGCTAATCACCAGTTATAAGAAGCAATTGCCTAGAAACAAGACGTGAAACGGAGTTAGATTAATCATAATTGCAGTTATCATATGAAACATTTCTGAGATGGTCAACTTGTGAATTTTTTGCAGAAATCGTGTTGCAAGAATTGGCAACCAATCACACACTTTGCTTGAGTTCATTGGGTGGTATTCCTGTGTGGTTTTCAAGTGTCCTTCTACCTGTGGTCAATGTTAGGATTATACATTTTTTTAATATTAAAAGCGCCTTCATTGATTTTTCGAAGCCAATTTCAATGTGCAACGTCGATTATTCTCCTTTTATCTTGATTCAAAAGCATCTGCCATTAGTTCAGAAACGAGGTGGGAAGCAGGATTTGTTCTTAGCCTTTTTAAGTCCTCGTTATCTGATTTTTTTTAAAAAATATGGGAAATATGTTTTAATGGGGAGTATGAGTGGGAAAAATGGTACCTGTCCTTACAATCTCCCCTGTTATTTTTATCTGATTTCTTAAAAAAAAGTGGATGTGTTTAAATGAGGTGCTCTCAAGTTACTTAATCGATGAATTTAATAAAAATTATATTTACGCCCATGAAATGTTGATTATTAACAATTAGCAATCATTTTAATTTTACCTAATATGGGCCATTTGCTTAACCATCAATAAAATCATTAAGTGGCTTAGACTGCAGTGCCAATTTGAACCAATTAAATTAAATGTTTAAACCATTAAAAAATTGGCTTTGAGCTGTCTTTACAATTCCGTAGTAAAAGTACTCCCGAGAGTCGTGTAAATTGAGAGAATTCAGGAGTAACAGATGTCCCTCAATCACCCCCAACATTTTCCCCTCACCCGAAAAAAGAACGTGTTAAATGGTCCACACACCCTTCCATTCCCACCTCTTATCTGATTACGGCTTTGCGTGTTCGCCCCATTGCCCCAATTACAATAGGAGGGCATCTGTAATTGTGCTACTTGGGGCACAGATTTACTAGTTGATAAAAGACACTGCGGATTTGCGTGATTTGACGGCCATTTGTAATTAATCTGTCAGAAGACGATTTTACAGTCGGTGGCCTACTCAGGCGACTTGAAAGCAAATTCAGTGGAACAGGGTCCCTTAAAACTGTTCTCAGCCAGTGTCTTTCACAACAACAATGCCGTGACAGAGGCCAAACACTGCAGCGACTAAAAAATGGCCTGACAACTGTGTTTACCACCTAACTCTTGAGGTGTAGTGAGTATTGACAAAGGTCTTGGTTAAGTACAATCTTCACGGTATAGCATGGAACATTCAAAGATCGAAATCTGATGCTACCAGGGTTGTCAAATCACGTTTTGCTCTACAGATTTTCGGGGAAGGAAACACCGAATAGAGACCATAAACTTTTTTATTCTCGTGTGAATTATAGTGATAAAAATTATTTGTTTCTCTGACTCAGATATGGGTTTTTTGCCATGATCCTTATACCTGGTTGGCATTACATTTTTATGCCCAAGAGAGATTTAAATTGCAAAAAATAATATTAATCCATCTAAAACCAGTCTCTAAAGCCAATTTAATTAGTTCTATGATTATAGGATTAGAAATCGGTTATATGCCAGGTCAACCCAAATGTTTGGCATGAATCTTAGCAATTTTTTATGATTTTAATAAAGGGAACTCAGTAGAAGATCGGTTTATAAAGATGAATGTGAGAAGGAAAGGAAATCATTTCATTATCTACGGTTATCATATGGATCCATTGTGAAATAATAAGGCCATTTACATTGGCTGGACAAAATAATGGAAACACCGTAAAAAACGGCAAAACATATTGTAGATCCGATTACAGCCACAATTCCCGAGCGTTTCCAATGGAAAACAGTTCTTGAACCATAGGAGGATGAATCTGGAGGAATATGATTAACACGGCGACAGATTTCCTAGAAATACCACCCCAGACCTTATAAGTAGGTGGCCACATGTTTATCCCCAAAAAAGCAGGTCAAGCTTGTTCTCTAGACAACTCCGAAAAGGAACTCTGCCTCTCTTTCTCTATCACACAGCTACAGCAATGGATAATTACCCTCGCGGCTTTAATAGCGCACAAGCCTTGCGTGTTGGACGCGCTTAGGCGACACAAAACCACAGTGGTAAAACAAACCTCACAATTCGTGCTTCTCATGAAGCCAGCATCGATGGCATCAAAACGGCGCCAGTGGGACTTTGGCGCCCTCTTTCGCACAACCATTGCAGCTCGTGTTTCCAGATCCTCTCCCTCCTCGCTGCCTCGTTTAGCAGTCACGCAACTTTAAACAGCCTCTAATAAGGTTTCACTAGTAGCCATCTGGGTGTGAGAGTACCAAATCATGCAGGAATTCGGGTGTACTTAAACTCATGACTCCAGAGTGTGGGTTGATCGATTCATCCCAAAATAGTGCTGGAATTGAGTAGGTAATGGTTGGACAAAATAATGGAAACACCTGACATTCTAGCAGCATGTACTTTGAGCATGTTACAATGGTTAAAATCAAATGCTCACGTTTCATTTATCCCAAGAGTGCAGGTAATTATTATAATTAATATTAGAAATTCACCTTCTACTCCTGCCTGAGGCAGGAAAAAAGCGACACTCCTCCCACTCTCCTCCGAGCCCCGTCCACAAATCTCGGCTTTACCTGTTCATTCATGTGTGTGACACGCTAGGGCCAGTCCAGTCCTACTCTCACCTCTATCACTAGGCGCCGTGCGCTATCGTAAGCTAAAATCAGCCTCACCTCAGCGTAGTAATTGCGTGTGTGTGAGAGTTCGGGCTCTCCTCGAAGAGTACGTTCTTGGTGAAGTTAAGTGGTCAATTCACGCCAGTCTCCTCACCCACCCACCTATCATAATGCAGCGATCTTTGCAGTAGCAGCAGCGAAGCAGAGAGAGGTAGAGAGAGAGAGCCTAGGCAAATGTGCATCAAGATTAGTGGCACGCAAGCAAACGAGACTGCTGCTGCTACTACTGGGGTAGGGGAATTCACATTGTGTGTGTGTTTTGTCACCTTACACCACCCTCATCCCTCACAAACTGTAGTTGCGTGCACTGTTGATCAGATTCCACGTCAAATTAATGCGGGGAAGGGGAGAGGGTGGAAGACCAGTGGGGTTCATATTAGCGTTTACAGTATTATGGGTAATTTGCGTGGTGGTGATTAGCACTGTGACACCCGTGCGGTTTGCTGGGAAGCGGCGCTATTATTTGGTTAATTTTAAAGAGTTAAGATGAAGTCAGGACACATTGATTAGATGTGAGCATTCATGAGTCGTGTGCGCAGGCAGCTTAAAGGATCTGCTTGCTGGTGGATCTATAGTGTTTTTATAAAATCCTAGCTTCCAATTCCGTTGCCTATTGGTTCATGCGATGCTTAATGTCCAGTCGATTAGCCAACAATTAGAAAACTTCAATTCTTCGGTTGATTGAGACCGACTAATGTGCAAGAAAACCTAAACTGTTTTTCCATCTCAATTTTGTCTAAGTCAAACGGTTTTCATAGGAATTCGGAGTTAGATAGTGATAATCTGGAAATATCTTCGCATTCTTTCAAAAACAGCTATGTTAATCTCTGAATATAGAAGAGTTTTTCTGAATCACTAAGTTCCTAAATCACTTTTAAATCTAACTTTCATCGTTTTCTTAAAAATTCAGTGAATTAAACGCTTTGTACATGTTTTTGAAATTTTTGAAAGATAATATTTTTAATCGGAAAGGGCATATATTTTATTGCTCATTTTACCTTTTAAATCGAGATAAAATCGGTTAATCAACACATGTTTAATCCTCATTGTTGCAATGTTTTTTTCACTAAATTATTAATTGTTTGAGCATTATTGTTTAATCACTTTGAAAAGTTTTTCAATCCTACAAGTTTCCAAAGTCACTTGGTTTTATACTATCGATCTTCGTGAAAAAATTTAAATTTCTTTCTATAAATATTAAAATTAATTCACTTGTTGTGAGCAAGCTGTAATTAACAGAATCTGTCAATTTTTTCTTCTTACATTATTAACATATTAAATGTAAATAAATGGTTATTTCTTTTCGATCAATTTTACCGTCTTTTCTATATAACAATTTCTGTGTTCTAGTCTATTTGACGCCCGGAAATGCTCAATTTTTCATCAAGCTTTCATCACATAGTTGTTTAACTCAATTTCATTGTAAATTCTGGAATAAACATGTTTGTGTGTACCGTTTTCATAAACAACAGCCGATTCTATTATAATTCGCGTATTAATAAAAGTGTTTTGAGTACAATAAGCCTCCGTTAGTTCGTTTTTTACCTTGCACATGAGGGAATCCAGAATCTGGACTTAAAAATCCGAACATGAACAGGTTAGTGGATTTTGGCTAAAGTCACAATCAGAGTTACTTGATAACCCATCAAAGAAGACTATAACTTCGATTGGCTGACTTCGTAGATCGGGCTGAGTGTCTGAGACGCTGTCCAGTATCAAGTTTATAACGTCTGGATACCTCACCTCAGCAACTTCAAATCCGTAGCGGCTTGTGGGAATTTAAGGCAACCAATTTTAACAGATGAAGGTCAAACTATCCCGTTCGTTTGTTTTTAGCACCGATTTTATCAATGTAGGTCAAAAGGGGGTTTCTGAATAAAGTAAACGGAGAACATAAAATTTTTAGGGACTATATAAGATCAGGTGTTGCAGATGTTCAAATTCACTAAAGAAAGGTCATAAATGTTTACAGAATTCCCACTTCTATCTCATTTTAAACGACCAATAGGATTTCAGTATTTGCGAGTCTATCGATTTTAAGCCAATCCTCCTGATTACCAGTTGAGTTGAGCTCAAATGGCCAAAAAATGCAATTTTGTAACTCTGCCTTTGAAAGTGTCGCAAATTAATGCGTCTGATTAGCTAGCAAGAAGCCTTACTTCTCGATTCACCTATACGTGGTTGTCATTCCTTCCTACAAAAGATGGAAATTTTAAGATTACAACGACAACTTAGCAACTCTCGTCTACTTCTTGCCATTAGATCGATAATAAACTTCAATCTGAAATGAATAGGCAAAAGTTATCGGTCCATGCTTACATTTCGCTATCTTAGTTCATTGGACTATTTAAATACTTACCACATAATACGTTCATAAAATCGTTGACCAGTTTCACCTTCAAATGAGAGCTAGAAGTCCTGTTCACACCTGATTCCACGAAGTGACGATGTAAATGCTTAAAACACCTGATAAATGGTATTTCAATGTCTATGCATTTATTGTCTTGATCTTTCATAAATGAACTAATTATTAAATTCATCACCCGAATTCCCAAAATGTCGGATTAGAAAACGATTTCGTTGTCTGCTTTCCTATTCTGCTACATGAAATCATGGCCCTAGTATCGCCGGTGATAATTTGAGTATGCCTACAAGAGCATTTACAATTATTTCCGCCACTAATAAGTGATAATTACCACTTCTTAAATCTGGCTGTCAAAATTGACCTCATTTTTCTCCCACTCCGTCTCTCGGCATTTATTTTCAAGTTTCGTGTAAACAACCAATAAGACTTGAATGATTGAGGGTATTTCGATTAAGTCGAGTCGAATATGCCTCCTTACTTGTTGAGTTGAGCTCAATCCACCCTTTGGCAGTTGTCAAAACCGCCAAAACACAACTGAACACAATAACCCTACTTAAAGTCACATAATCACACATGTTGTGGGCGTTCACACTACAGAAAACAAGGTCGTCGGATGCGTCCCAACTGTCTTGCTTCTTTCTTCATCCAAGTAACCAATCGGTTTGCATTCACTGTGATTCAATCGATCGCGCTTGCTCCCCAGTTGAGTTGAATTCATATGAACCTCTTGTGAATGGTTAACAAGATATGCAATCAGAAACTGTGTAACGTCAAATGTAAGCAAACAGCCAACTCCAATCAAGCAGATGCAAATTCCTAGAGAAAATTTAAATTTCCAAGACAACGGCCTAACCGTCACATGGTTCACTCATATTTGATTGAAATAAATACACAAGCACTTTGAAATAAGCACGGCCAAAATTGCACTAGATCAAGCTAGAATTTGGCTTTCTGAGTAAATTTGACAATTTAAAACCACAGAGTGCAATTTATTTAGAAGCTTTTGTCCTTTTTCACAGCCAGAACCCCCACTTAAAACCGGTGACATGTGGCGTAGATGCAACTGACGATAATCGCCAAATTATTGCTTTTTATGCCTCTTGTGAACTGCATCGGTGGCATTCTATTTATAGAGTGTAAACAAGACGACTCAACTGGGTCCCAGTTAAGTTCGTTTACGAAATATGAACTAGTCATGGTCACTGCCTCCCAACGGGCAATAAATTTACATTTTTATAATTTAATCTCGTTGTCTGTTCTTCTTGTTCAAGCCATAACATCGAGGCATTAATACCTCAAGCAAGCAGTTTAATCGGTTTTCAAGAAAACAAAAAACGATTTCTGGTATTCAAGAGTGCTACTGACGCCTACGCGAAATTGTCGAGCGAAATTGCACATTATTTCGGTTGCACCAAATCTCTAAGTGCTACATTGAATCGAAGAGCAATGTGGTGGTCATCCACTCACTAGCAAGCTGATCTTTCAAGCTGACTGAACACACAGCTCCTCTACCGCGACACAGGAATAATCATATCTAATTGGTTTCTTTAGCTCATCTCTTCCAGAATTTATGGATATTGGAGCAGACTTCGGCGAGTATGCACAGAGGTGGAGACCAATCCCTAGCTCCACACGTTAAATCACAGTTTGGTTACACATATCTGCACATATCTCTATTGCTATTCGCCGCGTGAGTTCGATGGGCAATCTAGGGGCACAGAGAAGGCTGTTAGAACTGGGAGGATGTGAATCCTTTAAAAGGCAACCTCGGTTGCATACTGGAATCCTTATGGAGAGTTGAATGTGGGCTGCAGCCTTAATGGTAGTTCTATCACTGCGCGTGTGAAATCAAACATGAGCAATCGCAGTTGGTGACGCGAGGTGTGTCACTAGCCAATAAGTAAAAGCATTCAGTTACCATTGAAGTCACACCTGGAATAAACGATGTGAGCAAATATTTTGCAACTTTACAAAACTTCCAAGGGGTTTTTATCGCCAGCAAATTTCACCTGTTCTTAGGTCAAAATTTAAATTGCGTTGTCCTGGAACATCGAGTGTATCAACTTGAGTGAAACAATGATAATGGTTGACAGAATAGCACACATATTTGGGGTGCCCACATTAACTAGCACAAGGTTAACATGTCTAAGTCTTCGTTCAAATTACTACCAGTTAATCTAGGTTAAATTGACCACACCTGCCTTCTAGTTCAGTTGAGATCCAATAACCTCTGTGTTAGTTTCTTTCTGCTATCTTCGCGTAAACGACCAATAAGATTTGACTAATTTCGAGTTCATCGATGTCGAATCGATTAAGCTTCTAACTATTTGAGATGATCATAAACGTCAATTTGTCACTGTATCAGTCCAAATATCACGAATTCATGCAGCGAATTAGTTAACAAAAAGCAAGGCTTATCAATTTACCGTCAGATGGATGCTGATCGCTTTCACAAAACTGCTCTCATGTCTCCAACTTAAAGGAAACCTCCTGAAAACCGTCAAATTTAATAAAAGAGATGAATATTTTAAAAGAAAATTAAATATACAAAACATTTCTCATCCATTTAGCATTCAGTTGATCAAAATGAACCTTGCTTATGAAATATATTATACAAAAATGATTCGTTTAACCGTAGATTTCACTTCCAAAGTTAATTCGGCTATTTAAATCGTTAAAGCATTATTTTTTTAAGTTGCAAGGGTGTTTCACCTTAAAATGAAATCTAAACCCCCAGATTAAACCGAGTTTCACGTGATGGTGATGTAACTAATGATAACCTCTTTTTAATGGTATTTTAATGTCTGTTGTGAACTGCATCGGCCGCATACCGTTTAAAGGTGCAAACCAAGTGACCTAGAAGCGCCATGACCTGTTCCTTTGTTGTTTCAGTCCTTGAGACCGGAACTTCTGTCAATTTTTCCCCTTGAAAAATTTTGTCTGTTCTGCTGTGTTAGGTAATAAAATCGAATCTTTAATAGGTCTTTTACTAATCTGCATTAGCTAGGACTCCTTTGAACAATTTAAGAGATGAAAAAAGGCGATTTTATGCAATGATAACCCATATTTTGTGTTCATAAAGATTTATATAAATAAAAACTGGTTTGTTTGGATATTCTGATACAGTATTCGGCAAAATTTCAACCTGCACTGCAGCGGACTTTACACAGGCAAATGCAAGTTGTTGACAAGTGTTGAGAAGCTATCAACTTTAGAGAATAAATATATTCGACCGATTGTCTATGTCCTCATTTTGCAAGAAACATTGTTATGGAAGCGATGAACTCTAGATACTGACTGAATGTGAGCGGTGTTGAGTCGCACTTTGGAATTCCTTTTAGCGAACTTTAGCGATATTCTTTCTAATTGGCTATCTGTGAGCAGAAACCAAATTAGGACTGAAAAGCTGGGTAGATTTTGACAGTTAATTTTTAGGACGAGTAATTATCATCCACTTATTCCAGAATCCATCAAAGAGTTCTTACTTGTACAACCATTAAAATAGTCAGTAGAAGTGTTAATGCCTCTATTTTATGCCTAAAAAGAGGAGATAAACGATATGATAGAAGTTCCTTTTAATAAAAAATGTACAATTAATATGGAAGCATAGCTAATAGTTACTTCATTTACCGAAGACCAAAGCAAGAAACGAAATAGTAGGGACATATTTAGGTCATCTTGTTTACAATTACAAACAGAATGTGGTTGATGCACATCACAATGAGCTGTTAAACGCCATAAATCTGAGTTTTAATCTTACTATGCTGTCTAATTGGTTACCTAACTTTATGAAATTCACAGTGACTAAGATGTCATGTAAATTTTGACCTGTCAGAGACGGTTATTGGATCTCAACTGAACTAGAAGGCAGGCGTGGTCAATTTGACCTAGATTAACTGATAATAATTTGAATAAGGATTTAAACATGTTAATCTTGTGTTAGTTAATGTGAGCATCCCAAATATGTGTGCTATTCTGTCAACCATTATCATTGTTTCACTCAAGTTGATACACTCGATGTTCCAGGACAACGCAATTTAAATTTTGACCTAAGAACAGGTGAAATTTGCTGGCGATAAAAAGCCCTTGGAAGTTTTGTAAAGTTGCAAAATATTTGCTCACATCGTTTACCCCAGATGAGACTTCAATGGTAACTGAATGCTTTTACTTATCGGCTAGTGACACACCTCGCGTCACCAACTGCGATTGCTATGTTTGATTTCACACGCTCACAGTGATAGAACTACCATTAAGGCTGCAGCCCACATTCAACTCTCCATAAGGATTCCAGTATGCAACCGAGGTTGCCTTTTAAAGGATTCACATCCTCCCAGTTCTAACAGCCTTCTCTGTGCCCCTAGATTGCCCATCGAACTCACGCGGCGAATAGCAATAGAGATAGGTGCAGATATGTGTAACCAAACTGTGATTTAACGTGTGGAGCTAGGGATTGGCCTCCACCTCTGTGCATACTCGCCGAAGTCTGCTCCAATATCCATAAATTCTGGAAGAGATGAGCTAAAGAAACCAATTAGATATGATTATTCCTGTGTCGCGGTAGAGGAGCTGTGTGTTCAGTCAGCTTGAAAGATCAGCTTGTTAGTGAGTGGATGATCACCACATTACTCTTCGATTCAATGTAGCACTTAGAGATTTGTTACAACCGAAATAATGTGCAATTTCGCTCGTCAATTTCGCGTAGGCGTCAGTAGCACTCTTGAATACCAGAAATCGTTTTTTGTTTTCTTGAAAACCGATTAAACTGCTTGCTTGAGGTATTAATGCCTCGATGTTATGGCTTGAACAAGAAGAACAGACAACGAGATTAAATTAAAAAATGTAAATTTATTGTCCGTTGGGAGGCAGTGACCATGACTAGTTCATATTTCATAAACGAACTTAACTGGGACCCAGTTGAGTCGTCTTGTTTACACTCTATAAATAGAATGCCACCGATGCAGTTCACAAGAGGCATAAAAAGCAATGATTTGGCGATTATCGTCATTTGCATCTACGCCACATGTCACCGGTTTTAAGTGGGGGTTCTGGCTGTGAAAAAGGACAAAAGCTTCTAAATAAATTGCACTCTGTGGTTTTAAATTGTCAAATTTACTCAGAAAGCCAAATTGTAGCTTGATCTAATATAATTTTGGCCGTGCTTATTTCAAATTGCTTGTCTATTTATTTCAATCAGATATGAGTGAACCATGTGACGGTCAGGCCGTTGTCTTGGAAATTTAAATTTTCTCTAGGAATTTGCATCTGCTTGATTGGAGTTGGCTGTTTGCTTACATTTGACGTTACACAGTTTCGATTGCATATCTTGTTAACCATTCACAAGAGGTTCATATGAATTCAACTCAACTGGGAGGCAAGCGCGATCGATTGAATCACAATGAGTGCAAACCGACTGGTTACTTGGATGAAGAAGGAAGCAAGACAGTTGGGACGCATCCGACGACCTTGTTTTATGTAGTGTGAACGCCCATAACATGTGTGATTATGTGACTTTTGTGGGGTTATTGTGTTCAGTTGGGTTTTGACGGTTTCTGACAACTGCCAAAGGGTGGATTGAGCTCAACTCAACAAGTAAGGAGGCATATTCGACTCGACTTAATCGAAATACCCTCAAATTAGTCAAGTCTAGTTGGTCGTTTCCACGAAGGTAGCAGTGAGAAACTTGAAAATAAATGCCGAGAGACTGATTGTGGGAAGGATGAGGTCAATTTTGGCAGTCAGATTTAAGAAGTGGTAATTATCACTTATTGATGCCTGAAATAATTGTAAATTATCTTGTAGGCATACTCAAATTATCACTGGCGATGCTAAGGCCTCGATTTCATGTAGCAGAATAGGAAAACAGACAACGAAATCGTTTTCTAATCCGACGTTTTGGGAATTCGGGTGATGAATTTAATAATTAGTTCATTTATGGAAGATTAAGACAATAAATGCACAAGGTGTTACTTAACATAAACAGAATGCGGCCGATGTATTTAACCACAGACATTGAAATGCCATTTATCAGGTGTTTTAAGCAGTTACGTCGTTACGACGTGGAATCAGGTGTGAACAGGACTTCTAGCTCTTATTTTAAGGTGAAACTGGTCAACGATTTTATGAACGTATTATGTGGTAAGTATTTAAATAGTCCAATGAACTAAGATAGCGAAATGTAAGCATGGACCGATAACTTTTGCATATTCATTTCAGATTGAAGTTTATTATCGATCTAATGGCAAGAAGTAGACGAGAGTTGCTAAGTTGTCGTTGTAATCTTAAAATTTCCATCTTTTGTTGGAAGGAATGACAACCACGTATAGGTGAATCGATAAGTAAGGCTTCTTGCTAGCTAATCAGACGCATTAATTTGCGACACTTTCAAAGGCAGAGTTACAAAATTGCATTTTTTGGCCATTTGAGCTCAACTCAACTGGTAATCAGGAGGATTGGCTCAAAATCGATAGACTCGCAAATACTGAAATCCTATTGGTCGTTCGCAGGAAGATAGGAAGAAGAAACTTAAAAATTTTGGACTTTGCATCAGCTTATTACAGTAGGAATCAAACAAAGGTCGTTTGATTTCTCAGCCTTAGAATTTGAAATTTGCTATTAGTGGTCGTTATTACAATTTCAGGCTCCTTACAAGCGATTCGACCTTACTTTAAGGATTCATTGCTCTATTTTTGCTGAACAAAAGGTAAAATAATGCAGATTTAATTTGGAGATCTAAATCTGTATTTCTTAACAACAAATCAACACGGTTTTTAGTGGAAATGACGTTTTTTATCTGCTAGATGTTGACAAAATGCAGGTCATCAACTGCGATTGCCATGTTTGATAAAACTACCTGAGTATACGACGAAATCAATGCGTTGTCAAGCTAGCAAATCGAGGATTCACACTATCAACCGGTCACCGATATTCTCCCATTCGGATCAGCTGTCTCTGTGTCACAAATTTGCATAGCGAACAAGCAAGGCAAATACAGAAACTACACATGCATATCTGACGTGTAGGGCACTGGAACGCTTCTCAGCAGCCACTTTCCAACTAACGTCCGTTCTACCGAGGAAAAAAACGGAGGTTCTTCATTCGAATGTTACTTCTCGGGATTTTACAACGGTTCGCTTATTCAAAGAGAAAAGAAATCACAGGTTGTACAAACACATCCAGTGCGTAACTAAGTCATCCGTTTGACCTGAAATGATAAGATCGATACATCAACGAACCAAATGTCACTTTTGACTAAGAGCGTGATTATGCGTAATCGACTAATTTCATTTAAATAAATTACTTTTTGATAGTTTATTTATCTACATAGTTGCTATCTATGTGAATGCTCTTTTCAAAATCTTGTTTCCAGTTAAGAATAAACCTCTGCTCCATTTTGACTGGCCTTGTTTGGTGTTCAGTGGAAACTCTGAGGAATAGAAAATACGAATCCTCAAGGTTATACCACAACAGAGGAGTGTCCAAGGATGAGTCAAAAATCGAGATCTGACAAACGATCGTTTGCTTATTTACTGCTTTTTTTAGGGCCGCGAGAAGCTCTTCAATTTGCTGCTTCGCCCTAATGTAAAGTAAGTAGGTGCTATGCTACCTAAAGTGGTCTGATTAGTAAACGGCCACAAGAGACGAGACGCGTGGTAACTCCAATTTTATTCAACCGAGTTCAAGGATGTCACAGTAACGACTTAAACAACTACACATATTATACAGACAACAAAGTAAAAGGATCAGATCAAATAGGTGCTTTAAGATGATTCAACGGAGGTCAAAACGCCAAACTGTAGTGCGATTTTTAATAAGTACTTTTACGGATCTAATAAGCGCACATGAAATATTTCACGTCCGATGGTTCAATCGAATGGATCAGTGTTTAAACCTACTTCGCTTACTAGCTCGTCTCCTTTAGATAAATAATCTTTGAGACTAGGTCGAAAATACATTATTAGATTTGTTAACAAATGAACCTGCCTTTCAGGAGACAAAGATTCGTCGCAATTTTGTCTGCCCACAAAAGCACAACTATGAACCTAGGTTCCACTATTGAATCATCTAGTTATGTTAATATAAAACTGGTTACATCGATCAACAATGAGCAACGTTTGTAAAGTCTGAGCATTTCCTGATTCGAAATTGTTCCTTCCGCATAAACAGCATTTAAAAATGATAGTAAAGGACTATATAATAGGGTGGACTTAGTTGGTTTATCACTAATCGAGCGGACGCCAGCGGAATTATTATAAAATCGTGATAAACGTGTGATTAGTGTTCTGGATCAATCAGTGCATTTTATTATCGTTTGCGTAATCAAATATGACATGCACAGCTGCATCGTATTCCTAGGTGATTTAAGTCACATTTTTGAGTGCCTTTTCAATTTAAAAACTTCCGATTTGATTGACGGGCTTTTGAATCACCTTTTTTGTCTTAATTTGATGAGAAACGAATTGTTTTTTTCCAGGTACAAAGTATATATATATTAATATGGTGAAGTTACGCCTTTTATGACATTTACAGTCTATATCATCCAAGTTATTAATTCAAAGGATTTGCAAACCGTTTTCAAAAGGATTTAAGCCCATTCTCCAGTTGGGAATACTTTCAGTTCTCTTAGAAACGATGGCGGAGGAAGCTGTTGAGGTCCGAACCTCCACTAGTCCACTCTACACGCAGCATTTAAGGTTGTTTAAATAACACCTCGTTTTGCTTTCTCCCATTTAAGGATTTGAATAATATTACCTATATCCAGAAGGTATTTACTAACAATAAAACGTTGAACTACATTGTTTACCACTTTTGAATAAACTAGGCGTGCTTATCTAGTTGAGTTGAGATCAGACGCGGCTTTATGAGATAAAGGGACAAAGTAGTCCTTGGTTTAGGAAAGGCTTTGAGTCAGCCTGAGAACAGGATATTGATTAGGCTGTCTAGACTGACCAGCTGGCAGACTAGAGTTGACAAGACTAATTTGTAGAGTAGTGAGACTGGGTGTCTGTTGTTTCTGCTGAAATGCCAGGTGAGGTATTATTCGGTAAGGTCGCAAACCTTGTGTTAAATGATGTGACAATCCATCGAAGTGTTCGAAGATCTTCCGGCGGTGTGATTTCGTTTGCCGATCGATAAATCAAGGAGCTTGAGGATGCATGAAAGGCTCAGAAAAAATGGTTTGTAGTTTATCTAAGCAGCGAAATGGCGTCCTTCCAGTGTGCGTTGTTTTCGTGAGCTGGTTGAGATGTCGTTGAGTGTGAGCATCGAGGATGAGGTGAAAACGATGAATTAGGAGTGGAAGTTGAGTCGAGAGCTGAATCAAGGAGCAAATCAGAAGATGTGGAGGGACTTGGCAAGGTAGAGTGAACTTGTGCTGGAGACGTTAGTGTGATTTAGCAGTAGGAAGACTGGTGTTTCAGTATTCTAACCAGTCAGGAAAGCAGGCTTTGAGACCCGATTTGGTTAACGTATAGGGTCGTTTGACGCCAGTAGTAGGCTTACTTAGAATATGCTGTGTGACCATTGTTTTTTGCGGAGCCGATGATATTTGTATGGCTTGGAAATTTGCATCAATCACTGCTCTCTCAAATATACTGCTTTCAAACGGTAGACGCTGACTACGTATACTCTACCGTCTCGGTCGATCTTGAATCCCTTCTCAGTACTTTTCAAAGCCTTGTATGGTCCGTCGTAAGGCGGACAAGAGAGCTTTTAACCTCATCATGCCTCACGAAAACGTGGAAAACCGTTTGAAGCTTCGGAGATCGAGGAGCCACTGGTGAATTTCCTTGCAGGAATAATGGGATCTTGCCAACTATATTGCTGACAGATTCTGCGGGTTTCAAAGGGGTAGGAGCGATGATATGTCCAGTTCGAAAGGAGATGTTTTGAGATCTTTTTTACTGCTGCACTAATGCGAGCACACCAGAGCGGCTTTTATATATGGGAATCAGGAGTACCCCATATCTAATATAACTCGAATTTTCGTTTCGAGTTGTTAGTTTCTCTTAATTTTTGCTAGATGTTATGAAGTTGGAAAGTTCTTGACAGTAGTTCACTAAATCTGTCACCAAGAGCGTTAATTAAGAACGTTTGTTGAAATTCACCCATGCCTTAGTCAACATACAATTAATGCAGGTTGCTGTGTCGAAGCAATATGGACCCAATTTGGTTGCTAAGTAGGAACAAGTCGAGACAGCTATTATTATCTGTCTGTCTGTCTGATCAACTGTTGCATTCCTTTTGATTTTCTGCGCATGAGCTCACTTCAACTGGAAATATTTATTGATTGAATATTTGGAAATTTAAAATGAGATAGGAGTTTTATGCTCATCGTATGACTCCAGCATCTCCAAGTGTCATTACACCGGGTGAAAGTGGGAAAAATTGATGAACTGATGGAGTGAATTAAGTCGTGTTGAATTGAGGAACGGGTCAGGAGATGTGGAATCTTCATTCTCGTTGGGTTGAGAAACTGTTGCTGGCGGCATGACGGCAAAAATTTGTGCTTCACCTCTAATTGCAAAAGCTTCCAAGGTAAGAGAAAACCAAGAGTGTGGTTTTGCCTGTGAACGCTTATCCTGCCGACAGAACGCAAATCATGACTAAGCAATTTATGTTTACCAGCTTTTAGAACGAAAAATAAGGTAAATTTTGCGCTTTTTTACTTTAAAATATTAAATCCTATCAATTAGTAAATTAAGAACACTCCTGTAAACGAAAGGACACCCTGAAAAGCCAAGAAAACCATATCCTTATTACTTTCCGAGTGATTATCATTCATGTTCGTGATTTTTTCTCCTGTCCAGCCACATCAAGTGCGACTCACTAGCATAAATTAGTCTTGCCCAGTCATTGGAGCGAAAGAGACTGTTGGGTATAAATGGATATTACTACCACCACGGGAGAGTTTTAATCAGGCAGCCGAGTGAGCATTCAATTAATAGTGCGCCCCTCCATCAAAGTGATCTGAACAAGTCTACTCATGCGCGGTTTTCTCATTAATTCAGTGGACGGTTGAATTTGGACGAGGGAATAAGTGATTAGATGTTCTGCGATTGTGGTGGTTGAGAGAGTGAATTAACTGCCTGTGTTTTTCTCTGAGTATTATTATATAACGTCTTCTCATTCATACTTTTACCTGGGTTTTTTAAGGTCACAAATCAAATTAGGTCCTTTTCTGGTTAGCAGAATGCTTGCAGTGTGGTTAGATTGCCCTAACGACCAGGGATTTAATGGCCCTGTTGACCAGATTGACCTAATCAGCAAGCAGGGTGGGGACAAGAGCGGTCAATTTACTTTGAAACTTGGTGATCTGTTGAATTTTATGGTCCTCGGGGTCAAATTTCGGGGTTCGGAACTAATTCGCCTCCCTCCTCCTCCTCCTCCTCCTCCTCCTCTTCTATTAAAAATTTCCAATGAAACAGCAATTTGAGGACTGTTGTGAAGGTTCTTTAACAATACTAAATATATGGATTGGTAATACATTATCATTGTTAAAGATATCGCGCTCGCCTCCGGAAACCTCAGTTCCTGAAGCGCACGTTCTGTGCATGTTCATTGAGGAGCTTCACAGAGATTTCAGGAGCCGTGGTCCTACGATCCTCTTCGGTCGACGTTTTTCCTTCGCTGCTTCAAATGCGACGGCCAAGCGAGCACTAAAAAGTTGACCTCTTTGAAGATCCGGGAAGTCTTCCATTTTTGCGAAGTTAAAGCCATTTTTTTATAATGAAAAATTAACCAAAACTACTTTAAATACATCAAGTTTTGATTGTTTTAGTATTTTCGAAGATTGTGATGCCAAAATATTGGGTGTTTCACCTACTGTGTCCAACCCTTTTATAGGAGTCATTAAATACTAATTGTGATCGTAAACCTTGACAATTTTTTTAATTTAGCAGGCAAACATAAATAAATTCCCAATTTTGAAAATTTTCTGCTAATTCGAATTTCATTTCGACCGCGAGTGATGACTGATTAAATAAATATCATTTGATCAAAAATAGTACCTTAAATCAATTTTGATCCAAATTTTCTCGAGAATATGCTGAGAATATAATAATAAATAACAATAAATATTCGTAATAAATAATATAATAATAAATCTAGAGGTAGTCATAATGAAAAATATTCTTAATTCGATAAATTTTAATTTTAGAAAAACAAGTATGACAGCGAAATGGTTTATTTGAAGTGCTAATTTCAGAGAATTTACGTGGTAACTGTACTAACTAACGATTATTTGATGCTAAAAGACACGACTTAATGACTATTTTTTATCCAGCGCTATAATCTTTCTAAGGTTAAACATTGACCTAGGATGACCACGAATTCGAGGGTTTATGGCGAAGGTGTCCAAATAGGTTGATAGGGTGGAGACATATCGGGTCAATTACCGTGGAACTTATCTTCATTTTTAAGCCGGTGATTACGAGCACTTATTAAATTAGATTAATTTGCTTCTGGGAAGACTTTCAAATTCAATAAGTGCGTTAATGCATATTTATAAGTCCATCAGTGGACTATCATAACAAAAGTGTATTTACAAAGTCAAATCACCAATTAAAAAAATTAATATAATGATTTTTCTAAATGTAAAATTGAAATTTGTAGTTCATTACTAGGTTACATAAGTCCCATTTTATCATATTTTTTCTATGACTTCAATAAATTAACTATATGACTGCCAAAAAACCATTATACAATAATGGAAAATATTTTAAGCTAAGGAAAATAAGTAAAATTATTGAGATTTTTTCTTAAACTGAAGTTGATAAATGATTAAAAATAGAAGCTTTCATCACGGCGTCATACTTTAACTATTTTTAAACAAAAAAATCCTCATTTAATCTTCAAAATCACTCTTAACTATTCAATTTAGGCTCTAAAATTTGAGATATTTAAACAAATGCACTTTTATCCTGCATCAAGTCAGTGAAAGGAGTAATTTAGTTAAGGCCATCAATTTTTACAATTCTGTTCACGGCCAGAAGAACTTTGTGTTTTTAAGGTCAAACTGGGAGGGTCTTTGGTTCTAATGACCTCTTCTGGTTAGCAGGATGATTGCCGGAAATTTAATGGCTCGAGGGACATTCCAGTCGGTTGATAGGGTTGATAAAGTTACTAGCTACTCGGTGATGGGAAAAATTTTATGGCTCTGTGGTCAAATTCCACATATATTCCGATTAAAATGTACTATTATGGTTTCACCCATTAACCGGAGTTATTTCGACATAAAGGCTTCATATATTGGCTAATATCAGAATAAAATAGAGCCACGAAGCATTAATAGATCTATCACAATTGGTCATGAAAATGCCTTAATGAGTCGCAAATATTTTTAAGATTAGACTTAAAGTTCAAAGATTGTTTTCGAGACTGGCATGTGTCCTAAAATGAACAAGAATAGATAGAAATGCCTAACTGTGGAAGATGTTTTAAGAATTTGTAGTAATAAACACCTACTGAAACATATAAGTAGTATAGAAAAAGGTAGTATTTATTTTTGCATCTCCTTTCTGAATCTCCTGGTTACTGGTTAGAAATCTAATATTATGTAATAATGCGGCTTTTATAAAATTAGCACTCTAAAATGATAAAGCCACTGGATTAGCATCTGTTACCAGGTAACAAGATCGTATAAATTACAAATGTTTGTTTAAAGTCGTATTTTAACATTTAATCTAGCAAAAGCTTTAAAGTTATCCGAAGGTCATTCAAACTAGCCTTATGGTCAAATTCCGCCACTATTCGGATTTAGATGTACTCTTAAGATGATAATTTTAACCACAAAAATCTTTCTTGTGAAAATTAAATGAAAAGTAAAGTTATTTAAGTCGGTAACTGTGAAAGATAAATAAAATCACTTGAATTTACATTAAACCCAACTCATTAAAATTCCCAAAAACTGGAGACATTAAAAAATATAGTCCAGACTACATGTTTTCTCAATTTGCAAAAAAATGAAATACAATTAAATTATCGCAATAAATATCTCTGCTACATTTGTGACTAACTTCAGTGCTGTAAACCGACAATTTTAAATATTTTGGCGTAAACCAAAAAGACAAATATATATTCTAACTCTTAAGCCTTTAAAACATTTAAAAAACAAGTTAATTTTACCGTTCAGAAATTTATAAAGCTATAATTAAATTGAAAACCTTTCTAAATATCTTCTAATTATATATACATATATTATCAACTCTTTAGTACAACAACAAATCGCGCTCCTTGTAGGCTGATCTTTACAATTTGTAATAATATGCAAAACATCTAAATACGCACTAATGCATTTTTAAAGACGGTATTTAGAGCTGTTTTGATCAACACTCTACTGAGTCAAATAAGTAGTGCGGGTGTAAATCAGTTTTTTGGAAAATTACAAGCCTTTTTTTCTTGTCGTAGGTAAAGTTTGACGTTTCCAAATAATTAAAGCATCTCCGCTTGCATTACGCGGCCGTTCTTTACCAAGTTTCAAGTTGTTGTCATATTTGCGATTCAATAAAATAGATGAATACCCTTTATCTAAAACAAATCAACTTTCTTATCCACAAATAAAACTTCTTTTAATAAAAAAACCACAGTTTTGACATTCTTTTACTTAGGACAGCTACCTTTAGTAGAACTTAGTTGACATCAATAGTGGGATTTCTTTTTGATCATTAAAATATTGGTGTTGACAATTTTGATGAGCTTGTAAAACCCTCGGTGGCCTTCTCAACTGGTCTTCTCAACCGTTCTATCGATTTTTTAATCAATAAGTCCCTTTTAAATTCGTACTAATATTCTACCAACCGCAGAGTTGGATCAAAGCTTAGTCTTAATCTCCGTAAAAAGTAAAGCCTGTGCAACAGTTATCTCTTTTGAATGCCGACAAATGAATTGCTAATTTCATTAAGGGTTATCTGCAATAGAGAAGAAGGCGAAGAAGAAGAAAAAGAAAAAAGAAGAAGAACACTATTCTCATGTTTTTGCAGTTTTCTTGCTATGTAATCACGCGGCTGCTGTGTGGTAGAACTCAAGTCTTCAGGGTTGAAGAAAAGACTCATTTAAAATAAGGGGAAATGAACGCGAATGTCGCAGATTCTCATGGCCCCAGGTCGAATTCCATAACTGATTCATTGGCTGATCAGAAAAACCCAGTTTTATTTTCAAAAATGTTTTTATTTTGCAAATAAATGCTATTGAAGTGACACTGCAGTTATGGATTTTTCGGATTTTTGCGAATTATTGATTTTTGGAGTTGAATTTAAACAATATATTAGTGATTTCTTGAAATTAAAAGTTAACATTTCTCTTTTTAAATACAGATTCGTCTTAAGAAATTTAAGATAAATCAGGTGAATGTCACTGTCTACGAAGCTTAATCTTGTCGCTAAGCGACGATACAATTTTCACCGGTTGCCAGTCACAAGCATACTCATCAGAAAAGGTAAACAAGTTGGCAAAAATGGAGGAGAAAATGACAGCCGTCAACTAGACATGTGAGTCAATTCATGAAACACCAATTTTCCTAAGTTAGCAACTGTTACATTTCAAAAATGACTAAGAAGATATGCTTGGGGTGAAATAAGCTCAATTACAAAACTCCACAAATAAAACTTGAAGTCTATTGAATGGTTCCAGCCGCTTCGTCTGCTAATGAGTGGATTCTAGAATAAAAATATTGTTCATCTTTACTAAAAATTAAAATTACTAAGTAAATATCTTTCATTTAATGAGGGCAAAATTCAAATAGGATTTGTTAAATGATCATACAATTGCTCCATCGATTTGGAAACTGTAGAAGTAAAAGAAGGAGGCTCAAATCACCTGGAAGAATTTTACAAAAAATACTCCTTAATTTTCAGCGAATTCTCAAACTGAAGAGGTTAATTCCACGGGCTACTCAAAGACCTCGATTTCAAAGATTTCACTTCAAGGTACCTGGCTAACCTTAAGGCATTCTTTGTTTTTAAGACCTTGAAAATCACATCTTCGTGATCATCAAAGTAGACTTTTTAATTCTTAAAAGTGCAATTTGTAATTCATTTACCTAACCCGAAAAATTTTATAAATGAACAGATGCAGTGTTTAAGAACTCGAGAATTTCCACTCAGATCCTAATAGGGTTGGACACTTTATTCAATTTTTTGTTTAAATTAAGTCAAAATCGATATTTCCATGTCTCTTTGAGACGAAGCGAATTTATTAATCATAATTGGCGAAATAGCTGTCGTGTAAAGTTTCCAATTACTGATATTTAGTCATCCGAAGAGAGAGTAGAGTATCACACCTCTCATTAGCACGAATCAAGGGCCCAACTTTTACTGCAGCCTGTGCGTTTTTTGCCATGACGTTTCACCGCCATCTTAGCCTGACAAATCGTCTCCACACAAACACACACCGTTTGCCTCGTAATTAAAGTGCACCTGTGACGTCATCAGAGAGCCTTTCAAGTGGAGAGACATCTTGAGCTGACACTCGTCTTTCGAGGCTCTCGAAGCTCCTGCAAAATCATCGAAAAGGGCATTCAGGACTTGTTGCAAAACGAAATAGCGATAATTCGCGCTGAGACAAGGCGTTGTAGCATCATACTGTACCATACTACAGGAGGTAAAGCCGATGAGCATTGGTCAATGCAAGAGTGGAGAATTTAGCGGACGATGACCGTTATCAGCGTATAAAATCTGGCTCTTTTTTTCAAAACACCAAACGGAGTTTATTATTTAGTTAATTTCACTAGCTATGAAGATGATTCAAAATTGCGTTTTGATCGAATGTAATGTGATGTAGTTTGGATATTCAGGTGTTAAATTGAAATTTCAATCAATAATTCTTGGCGATAGTTGTAATCATATGAAATCTAGCTTTTGAATTACAAAACTTAAAAAATTATTAATGTTTATTAGTTTTATCAGCCATGGAGGTGATTTCAGGATTAATTTAAATATTTTTTACGATAGAATAAAGAACGATTTGTTCAGGATGACGGCCATCATGGCATAAAATGTGCCTCTTTTTTAAAACAACATAAAAAGACAAAAGATAATTTTGGTTTATAAATTTGATCAACTCTGAAGGTTATTTTAGTACTTATTTCAAAAATTTTTAGACTGAACCCTGAAAGATGTTTCGAAAATATCTCAATCTCAATCAGTAATTTAGTAAACCTTATGAGAAGAAATATATGAGTTCTTTTCTTTACAATAAATTTAAAAAAATCCCCCATTTTCTTGGTATTTAAATTTTGTAGGAAATTGTTTTTAAATCTATTAATTAGAGGAAAACGTCATGGCTGCAATAACTTCAGGTGCGTGGGAATACGACAAATTGAAAGCAAATTAATAAAATTTATTTAATAAAATGACTTATTTTACATAGCTCAAAAATTTTAGTAATAAAGTAAAAATCAAGTGTTACAAACCAATTTAGGCAACATATCGATAACAGAAGAAAAGATTATTTCCAGTTACAGCTGATTAAATTAATATTATCAAACAAGAGGCTTTTTAAACCGCAGTGAATGGTCAAGTGCATCGGCCCACCAATTCGCTGGGAAATAAGCGAGATAATTCAATCTCACTCGAGCAATAAATCTGAGAGTGATTTCGTCATCTTCATGTCAACCCAAGAATTCACTTCGGTAAATAATTTATAGTCAGTCCTTAGACGTTTCCACATGTGCCTATCATTATTATCTGCATAATATGTACTGTTGTTTAAGTCGGTACTATAAAGCCTTGAAATTCGTTAAATAAAGTTTGGAGTTACCACGCGTCCCGTCTTTTGTGGCCGTTATCTAGCGTAAAGTTTAGTAATGCTCTCATTTTCAAAATGGCGCGGCTTTCACTAAAGCATTAAAAGCCCAAACAGGCAAATCAGAGGATATCACAAAACAAATACCAAATTTCGACCTCTCATGTGACAGTTCAGAAGGTGCAGAAACTACTAAAACTGTCTACTGCTACGATGGCCGAACAACAATGCCTATGAGGCAGCTGGATGAAACAATTGGGGTTTTACTCACTTTATTTTCAAACAAAAATTCTCTCTCTAAAGCACGTTTCCAGTGCCTCAAAATTACTGTGGTGTTTGGAGGAGCCAGAGTCGACAAACTCTGCTCCGAGTTCCACTTCAACCGTTTCTCGTATCAAAACTGCCAGCGTTCGACACGCTCATGTATCTGTGTTTCTTTAGCAATTTAAAATTGGTTTTCCAAAAAAACCGAAAATTTTCGTAGTAGTATCCAGTAGACTATACCTGCTCTGAATGACCTTTGACTACAAGTTGCGCTTATTTCTCTACGAGTCCTAACAGGAATTACGTTCAGCAAATACAGAATGCTTGACAGTGGAATATAGATATGAGCATCTAGGCCTTAGATATACGCATTTTAAGCGCTAGTGCATAGTCTGCTAGTGGTTTATAAGACCTAATTTTATCTGAAACAAAAAACAAATGAATGAGAAAAGCCGCAACTTTTCAGGGAACCGAAAAGGAGGTTTTTGTGACGTTTTTTTCGTATATTACTGTTTTTTAAACTAACGATTTAGGGAAACCCATAGGTTAAAGAAATCCACAATCTCTTTAACACGTATAGTAGTGATTAATGTATAGTTATAAACTTGAAAGGCAGCTGAATTCCTGGTTATCTGAGCATTGTTCCAACCCTTAACAGGAATCAAAATTTATTTAAAAAGAGTATTTTGAGAGGAAATTGCGGTTTAACCTACCACTGACCTCAATAACTAGCCTGAGCGTCATCGCAATTATGGACACAATGTGATTGGTCTTCCAAGTGGTAGTACTCACGCACCTAACGTGCCCACGCGCATTTGAGAATCGCGGAGGAGGAGGTCTCACACCTCGTTTGAGCACGCCACGGGGTGTTATCATGGCCAGGCACCACCGTTTAGTGGCACCCTAGCGCACAAACACACACCTCACCCACGCACCTACGCACGCAGGTAGCACCTCATGCGTGCCGTGCGCTCAGTGCAGTGCTCAACTCAGCACGCTCCGCGTTAAAAGTGTGACACGCTAGAAGCCTCTCTCACACACACGCAAAGCCTTCACTCTCTCTCTCTCTCAGTGTCAGTAGCTGAGTCGCTGTCTCATGTACTATGTGTAAGTTGCAATAAATGCTCCTACATAGACGGCACTTGGTGGAAAAAGCGAGCGAGCGCAAGTCGAGGTCGACGCCATGCAACGTCCTCATTGTCTGTTTGGTGGTAGTGGTGTTTCTCCTCTCCAAGGCGGAGTTAGTTGGGGCCTCAGAGGCCAGTGCCGTCGAATGGGAAGGGGGTTCCACAAATGACCCACAGAGCGGAGATGCACCGAACTCCTCGGTGTGTCGACAGGCACTGAAGAGAGTGCCGGGACACTCGGCCAAGTGTACCGTTGCCAGAGACTTCAGAGGATGTCGCTTTGACTCTGGATTTATCCCCTATCTCGAATTTCAGTACTGCCAATTCACGTCTCCGGTTCCACCCACTATCCTCATGGTGAGTTCACCACTTTTTTTGGAAATAATTAACTAGTTATTTAAAAATACACTCCAATTTTTTAGGTCTTCTTTCGGTAAATTTTTTATTGTAGATATTACAAAACAAGTATTATTAAATTATTAATAATGCTTCGAGTTTTATTGCGCCAAATCCCATCTCTATCATCGACTGAATTAAGTGACGATTTGTCCAATGAGAATATTTATATATTTTTAGAATAGGGATAGGGAATGAACCGACGCAAGCAATAAATGGGTGGTGATTACCAGAAAAAATTAATTATTTATTTTACCAGAAATAAGAATGGAGCTCGGTATCTTGCGAACGGGAAATTCGATGAAAATCTAGAAATTCTAAGTAGTTCCCCTCCAACTAGCTTATTAAAGCCCCTCCATTACCAACGATTTAAAAATTAAGAAAACTTATAAATTAAAAGGATAATTTCGTTGAATAAAGTAGGTTTGTTCGAAAATGCAAAAAAACAATAAATTATCGTTCTTCCTCAAGGTGTTATGGCTCTTTACGTTACTTGGAGCATTTGCCGTGATCGCAGATTCCTTGTGAGTAATTGTAAAAATTTAAAAAATAAATGACAAAATTTCGTAAATTTATTAAAATAATATTATCTTTCTTCATTTTAGTTTCTCTCCATCTCTAATCGCACTGGCGCGGTCAATGCACATGAGCCAAAATCTAGCAGTATCCCATTAATTTCATTCTTGTTTAAAATTTTTTTCTATTTAGAAGTTCCAGTAATTTTAATACTTCAAATGGAAATAATCAGTTTTATTTTCATGCCATTAAAAAACGTTAAAGGTATTAGATGTGCCGCATTTTTTAAGTGGCAATTTTTAATGGAAAATTTTATGTACTGGTCATTTCAAAATTGAAACTACTCAAAATATATTACTAATTTTGATTCTATACTACTGATGTGGTCACGTTTTATAACATCCTCCTTGACTCAGTGATCCAAGCATTGGTTCTCCTAATTTAAAGCACGCATTTAGAAATATTTTTTACATTTCATGGAAGAGAAATAACTAAAAAATATGCAGATTAACAGTTTTGGAATCAGAATTTCCTCTAGTATTTGCACTTTTATCATAAACAATTTTTTTAATAATTAGTATAGAGTTCATGGTCGGAGTCATTTATCGATTTATATTGTTACCTTTAATCCATTACACAGCACGGTCGATTAGAATTGAACTTTGACATCCCAAAATATTTTTTCATCATATTCGTACTCTCCCACCATTTTGTGACGCACTTGAGACATTGGAATTCACTATTATTATACCAAATTTTAAAATATGGATGAAATAGCATTTTTTCATGTATCAAGAAACTCACCTAGAACGGCTCCTTTTAATTCAAACTCTTGGCTTTTTCTCCTAACTAGATCATAAGCTTTGCGTTCCAAAGTTTTAATCAAATGAAAAAGATCAATTATTGATTAATATGTAACCATAATCGATTCTCCCGCTCTGATGAGTCTTTTCCATAAGTTGCGATGCGTAGGGCTTATTTTGACTCTTTCAAATCAACGAAATTGGTTGTTTCCTTAACCGCGAACCTACCAACGAAAGGGTGTTACCCTCCTGGCCTTTGGGAACGGAGCCCCAGATGTGTTTAGCGCCATCACTGCCATCACAACGGGTGATCCAGAAGCCCCAGACGAGGGATTGGGTCTCGGTTTCCTTATGGGTGAGCAAATTTTTTGTCTAATTTAATTATATCTTTCCGATAAATGTCTGCACAGATGTCTGGGTAAAGGATCGAGTCAACCCGCTACGATTTACGGAAGTGGTATTTGTGGAATTCTTGTATCTTTTGGAAGGAAAATTTAAGAACCAAGATTATGAACCTCTATGGCACAAGCCAATGATGAATCTTCCGTAATTTCTTTGTAATTTAAATGGAATTATCTAGAAGTGTCCTCACAAGGTTTTTCCCGTAGACAGACAATGGTTTACAAGTCTCTTTGAGTGAAGGAAAGTAGGAAATAGACTACAGCTTAATTCAGAATCCCAAATCGAAGGAAAATATTTATAAAACTACTCAAAAAATCAATAAATTTAAGGAAACGATGAAGCATCTGCTCTCTAATAGTGTAATGGTGTGGAAAATGCAATTCCTCTTCTTTTTTCCCGAAATTTAACGAATTTAAATGGAGAAAATGTCAGTTTTTTCTGGTGTAAAGAAAGCAGGTTCGAGAAAACAACTAATTATTCCGTAATTTCTCTAAAAGGCTCGGGATTGTTGGTGAACACAGTGACAGCAGGACTGATCATGCTGATAAAGCCTTTCAAAACGAATCGAAGACCCTTCATCAAGGACACTCTCTTCTACATGTCCGCCGTTATCTGGAGTGCCTCCATTCTCATCCGAAGGTCCATTTACCTCAGCGATTCCATCGGTATGCAAATCTAATCGCTCATAAGAGCCTTTAGGCTATTGCCGAGCCTTAGAGGGTGTTTCGGTCTTTTATTATGCACACAAAAGTAATAAAAGTTTGCCCACGTAACCGCCATCTTTTGGGGATTACTACGGAGGTTTGTCGACAGTTAAATTAGTCAGTAGGCACACCACGAATATGATGATTACTACTTAATTGCAGGTGGTTAACTGTATGCTCGCATTACACCTCAAAGGCGCTTAATTGTACACGAGGGAATTTAAACAAAATTTGCGCGCGAAAATCAATAACAAGGTAGAAGAGGGGAAGAAGGCCTTTAAAAAACATGCGATCAGATAATAGAGGGAGGGCATTGAAAGGGTAGGACCCGAAACTTGTCCACCACATCACGTTTTCGCCTACAACGCAATAAAATGCTGCTGCTCCTGCTAGAACTATTGCGAATTTTGCTGGGCCGAGTGTCTGCCAGGCAAAAAGATGGAGATTTTAAACAAACTGCGACATGACACTGCGTAGTTTAAGCATCGACAACTAATCGATCGATTTCTGAGCTCTTGTGGTTCGCAAACCTACAATAAAATACCTGGATGGATCTTCATCCAATCAGGTTAGCTAGATAAAAATCGATTAAATTTGGCTAATCAAATACTAACAGACCAGATATCCAAAATTTGGCTATGAGGTTCAAAAAATTAAAGTGCAAATACTTCAGAGGTGCTAAAAATTAGTATGCTAGACTGCCTGAAATGTCTTGGATGCAGGGCAGAAGCAATTAATTAGGGAGAGGCTTTGTGTGTCTAAAGAAGATATATTTTTTTAAATTTATGCATAAATTTTTAAAAAAATAATATCGGGAATGGGATTAGCAACTTCTAGGCTTCAAAATAGTGTTTAAGAAGGCAAAAATTCCACTTTTTTCGGGATACAAATTCTTCAGAAAGGTGTGCATTTTAAATGTGTTTGTTTTCTCTCGAAAGTAAAAAACTTCTACCCTGCTGAAAAAAACGACAACAAATCGATTTTCTCCGAATTTTCTTGAGAACACAGCAAAAAATGGAATAAAATTGATTTTTGGAAAAAATTGTACAGATATTTCAAAATTATTTCATTTTTTAGGTTTCATAATGTTGTACCTCCTCTACGTGCTAACCACATGGGCCGCAAGCCACATTCGACTAAAAAAATCCAACACAAAGATCTACCAGCGGTGTTCCAAGTTCCTGAAGAGCCTTAAAATCTACTCCATCTTCAGTCGGCATTCAGGAAAGTCGAAGGAGGTGGAGTTGAAGGCGAAACCTGCCTCTAGTAACAACAGCAAGACAGCCTGTAAACTGCGCGATCGATTTAGACGTCTCTTCAAGTCCCGACGTGCAGTAACGGTAGCCGTAGAGCCACCATCTGCTGACGATGTCGAAAGGGGACAGACTGCTCCTGAAGATTTGAAGAATCCAGCGGAGCCTTCAGATGGTAGGCGATCGATTTATTGATTAGTTTTTTAGTGTCTGAGACTGGTCTGTAGTTTATTTTGTTTTTCAGTGAGCCTGACAGGCTACCGTAGACGTCCTGATCCCATGAGTATTTCCAAGGGCTCCAACAGGAATGGAGGAGGTTCTCGTTCTCCCAGCTGCTTCCCACGAATTGAGGTGACTGCTCCTCCTACGGATGGAAGATCAACATCGCACTCTGAAACCTCACCGCAAGGAATGGGTTCTTTCAGACACACGGGACTCCTGGAACCACCGTCCAGACACGTCCACAGACCCTTCACGCCACCAGCTCCTCTCCACTCTGGTGGAAAGCCGACCCACTCGGTCTCGAGGAAGTGTGCCACACCTCCCTCGGGTCTCGGTTCTAGACGGGGATCTGTGGTGGGAGGATCTCACTCCATCACAACCAACTCCTCCTTCAGGAAACGCGCCTCAGTTGGTGGAATTGGCCTGCGATCAAGAACTCCGAGTGTGTATCAACGCAGGGGTAGTCGACGTATGAGCACGATGGAACAGCTGCCTTTCGTGGTACGGTGGATCATTGGTACGTGGGAGTTTTTCCCTCATGTGAAAAATAATTCCAGCTAAGCGGACTTCTGGTAAACAGTTGGCCGTGGCAGATGGCGTGTGTTAATAGAAAAAAACATTAAAAGTTAGTGTTTAGAAGGTACAATCATTCACTTGGTTTTTGGTGGAATATTTTTTAATCGATTTGCTAATGGGAATTCAGAAAAATTTCTAGAAATAAACCTTGTTTTATTGCTAAATTTTAGCCAACCAGGAAGCGGAGAATGAGGAAACACGAGAGAGTAAGTTCTGAAATGTGTTTTTTTGTAATTTTGGCGTCCTTTCGATGGTTAATTTTCAAGATCAAATTGCAAAATATTAAAATGTAATTCTCTGCAGATAGCGTCCAAAACATGAGTCATTGAAATACCAAAATTTCGATATCGAATAAATTGATTAATTTCATAAAATAAAATTTAACAATTTTTTTAAATTTTTTGGCAAATTTGCACGAAAATATTAATCACAAATTATAAACATTCATTTTTTATTTTTTAGGCACTAACGCTGTTCGTTTGAGCTTGGACGAGAGGTTCAAAGACCACCACCTCAAAAGTAGGTTTATTTATTATTAGAATCCAAGAAATTTTATGGTAATTTAACTAAAGATTATTAATTAGGTATTACGATTTATAAAAAATGTATTTAAATTGTTAAAAATCAAGTGTCTAATGTGGTTGACAAGACCACTTAAAATAAACTATACACCAGTTTGTGGTTATTCGATGGTAAAAGATCTTCATTCCGATTCTGGACTTAAAAATAGCACTTTTGCCTTCTAAATAATTTCAAACAGTTTTTTAATTATCCTATTGAGTGAATGGATATGCTTATCGGAAAATTGGTTAAAATTTGACTCTCTTCTTTTAAAGAAAGCCTGGATATGCGTCGTCGATTCCGTCACATCTCAGATTCAACACACGCCGGTGACTTCTCATCTCTCTACACCTTCACTCAGGACACTTCTCAGCCCCGAAGTCCTGCTGTGTCCTTCGTGGACGATCATTCCCATAGTGGATTCCATCCACAAGGGAGACACCACCACGAACTTCAACGAATTTCTTCCGTTTCTCTGCCAGATCTCGATGATATCAACAAGTCCTCCACTGAAATGCATCCCAACACCTCCGCTGAATCTGGCTCTAGGATCTCACTAAACGCCGTGGTTCAAATCAAACCCGACGTTCGATTCAGTCGAAAGAATGAGGTCCATGTTGTGGAGGAAGAGGATGGTGAAAATGGCAAAAGGGGTTCTGGTGATGAGGATGATGATGACGACGAGGGATCCCAAGAATACGTTGATCCATTCATCGAATGGGCTCGCAAGAATCAGTGGCACCACCTGCTCTATTGTCTCTGTCCAATCGATCTGGCCGAGTGGCACGACTTATCGATCCCAGTGAAGGTTATCCAGATCCTCCAAGCTCCCATATTCATCCTCTTCCGACTCACCATCCCGGTTGTCTACGAAGATCTGGAACCCACACCACCACCTCCTAGTGAATCGGAGATTAAGATGTACAGTGAAGGCATAGATGAGGGTGATCTGGAGGTGGGAACCACTGCAAACGATGGAAATGGACCAGATGGCTCATCAAGGAGCTTGTCGGCTATCGAAAATGATCCTAACGAGGAGACGAGGTCCTACGGTGATTCCCCTCTTGTGGATTTCGAAGATCTGCACGGCTGGTGTCGTTTGTTGAACTGTTTTCAGTGCCTTCTAACCCCCATGCTTTGGGTGCTTCTTGTTACCGGTAATTTTGTCAGTTTTTAACTCAGTAATTTCTTAGATCTGAGGAGCGACACGTACGTGTTTAATAGCTAAGCTGCTGACAACGTTTTTCGGCTTTTAAAATGATTACAAATAGCAAATAGTTCGCCTTTTGCTGAGATATCGATTTTAGGTTAAATTTAGATTTCAAATTTATAAAATCGGTATTGATTTCTCTCCTTTCCAACAGTTGGAGGAACGCCCTTGGGTCTCTACAAAGTTGGCAACTCCAATCTCCCAGTAGTTGTGATTGTTCTACTGATCTCTATGTGTATAGCAATCACCATCTTTGTGACGTCACGCTGGGATAAGGCGCCATCACCCTATCACAGACCCTTTTTTGCAACTCTGGGCTTTATCACTTCAGTCGTGTGGATCTATGCCATTGCTCATGAGCTCGTCAACTCCCTAGAGGCCCTTGGAATTGTCTGGGAAATCTCCGAAGCAATCCTCGGCATCACGGTTATGGCCTTTGCTAGTTCCATTGGCGGTAAGTCTAAATTTCCACTTAGTTTAAACAAAGGGATTGGTCCATCGCCTCCAGACAACGGCTAGCAACGCATGAGCACATTGTGGCATTCTTCTCCCTAACTCCAACTGATCGAGGCGTAATTGCCTTTCCTTAGGCGAACTTTACGATTCATGGTATGCAAATAGGGCGATTAAATCTCAAATGGAGTTGCGGAGCGGTTTGTTTTGTTGTGTCGTGCTGTTTAGGGATTCAAAATGCCAGAATTAGGCATTCACGGCATTTACGGTTTGCCGGCATTTCATCTGCAACAACAAAATAAAAGTACACTGTCAGACTCACAATCTGATTGACGCATGTTTGTGATCTGATTGGTCACTCCGTCGGTTAATCTCATTGGTTGGCGTCCAGAACCACTGTACTGTTGCACTGTATTCAACAGCCTACGCAGAATCGCTGTCAAAATGCAATATTTTTCCTCCTATAACTGCTTAATTTTACAAATCAAAGTTGGATTAATTGTGGATTGCATCATTTGTGAAGGGCGTGCCTTGGTTAGCTTAGCGTGACCCCACCAAAAAGTCTTGAGAAAATTTGTCAATTTAAATTATTTGTCTTCACGTGGTGGTAACACATGATTAATTAGTTGACATTTACTATATCACACTCTATTTTTTATGGAGATTTCTTTCACATAATCTACAAGTTATGCTCAACTGACTAAGTATGCGGTTGTATTAATAATACCAAGGCAAACAAGATTTTACAGCTCCTCTATTTACTCAATGTCGCTATTTTGCATCGATCGATTGTCAGTTATGCTCACACCCCTTTGGCTTAGCGTGATTAGGAGTAATAATGTTTCCAGAGATGTTCATTCATGGCTTATTTAAGGTTCTCGATATAATAAATATGATTTTTTGTAAAAATAAAATAATTTCTTTTGCAGAGACCCCGTTAAGTGCCTCCGGTATTTAGTGTATCGATTTTTTTGCAGTCGATCGATAATTCCTTGAGTTTGCTAGACTGGAGATGTATGACGCCTTAAAGAGTGACTTTACGTCAAAGAGATTGCGCAAAACCTATGATATAGGCGGTTCCAAGGTCCCCCAACAGGGTTTTGATTGACTGCGAGGTGATTTTGTGACGTGGGTTATGCGCGGAGCATTGAAGAGACCCACCTAACCACCAGGCATTAATTGGTGGTCACAGTGGCACTCTTCAACTTTTCAACAGCACTCCAATTCGTGTTTTTCTTTGGGACTGACACGCCACGCAAACGTGTAAGGCGACACGCGAACCCAGTGACTTAACAGGGTCGTCTACCCTAGCCAAGCCAAACTTTGTTGCTCAAAGCTCAGCAAAAATCAATTTTGTGGCACTTTCCGGTAAAAATTTGACTTAAATTTGCACGATTTAATGCACATCAAGTCCCTCTCCAGAAAAGTTCCATAATTCCACGAATTCAGCCACCGAAAAGCTTGATTCAAAGAGCTACCATAGTAGGGATTGCAAATTTTTGCATTTGTTTTCAATAAATCTTGAATCAAGAGCGATTCATTGGTATTCTAAGCACCTCGAGGTCTTTGCTATGCAAATATCCCGAGGAAAGCGTGAATTAGTATGGGAAATGTTTGGTTTTGTTGTTAGGCGAAAAACTGCACCTTCGCTTGTTGAGGCAGGCTTGATAGTAAGGTTTTTAACTCAAAAACCACGTTGAATCCAACCATAAAATTGTGTAGTAAAAAGTACATAAATTCTTATTCTTAAGTCTACAAGCCCATAAATTGTGCATAAGGCTTCATGAACCTCTTTCATGCTGGCTTGCTTCTATTGGTTAGTACGATTAGTACATTCACTAACAGTTCGCGGAAGCATTTGCGACACTGGTTAATCATTTTTTACAGTTTAATTTGCTCTGTAGTTTTGTTTAAATCGACATCTAACACTTGCATGGACCTTGAATCGTGTGTTTTTATTAGTCTTGTTTAATAATAAATGACGGATAAATGGCTCGTTTGCCCGTAGAACTTTTTGCAAGGAATTAAGATCTAACAGAATATTTGGTATTAAAATAACGGATAAGTAAATCTACATTTTCTGCATGGTTAAATAAAGTTGTTTATAAGCACCAGTGTAAAGAGTTATTCTAATTCAATTTAACTTAATTGTTTGATGATCATTGCAAATTCTTTTAAAATACTAAACAGTCTTATGCCCAAGGGACGATCATTCTCGAATTATTGTGGAATCGCTAAGGTGTGACGACTGTGGTAAGGCTTTTAGAGGGGGTAATAGACTTTCTTGATTCTGATTGGCTAATTTCAAATCAGATTGACCAATCAGAAGATTCCATCATAAGTGGAACGTTTTTGTGTTCGCGGCAGGTTGTTACAGGGTGATGGGCGGTCTTATCATTTGACCTTGTTTTTGATTGGCTAATTGCCCAATCTGTCCTATTGATCAGTCATATTTCTCAAATCAACATTTATGGCTCCTTAGTAAAAAAGACAACTGATTGTAGTTAAAGGAGGGTGCTAAAATGGACTAGGAGGCCGTATCAGTTTCGCTTGTTTCTGATTGGCTTAAAGCAGATGTAGACTCTTAGCTATTTAATTGAATGTAACAATCGGTTGATAGATGACGATATCTGCTTTGGTAGATTCTGATTGGCAAATTTATAATTGTCCAAAAACTCATAGTTAATCAATCAAAGAATTCTCTTATCAACTACATAGGTTCATTTTGCTAGAAGACAACTAGTTGTGTTCAAATGTTACTTTTGAGGGACAATCAGAGGCATTTTTTCTCGATTCTGATTGGCTGATGACATAATCGACTCAAAATGCTAATAACTCAATCATAAGTTCCTCTGGTGAACTCTAACGAGTCTTTATCCTAAAAGATGACCATTTGTCGACAAAGGAGGTCGTTATTGCTCGACGGGAGGCAGCATCAGTTTTGTTTGATTATGATTGGTTAGTTTTATTATCGATCCCACAATCTTTAATCGATTATCACCAAAACCCTGCTCATAAAATTATGTTATCCCTAGTGAAAAATTACGGAATTTTTTACTCAAAGATGCCATAGTAGTCCACTACATAGTGATTGGAGGTTTAAATTGCTAGACTGCTTCTGATTGGCTGGTTGTTTGGTCGCCATAAATGCTTAATTATTCAAGCAGAAGTTTCTTTGACAGGTAATAATGATTTCCACGCACAAAAGCTGATGCTAAGTGACTAAGGGGGGCAGATACGGGTTCATGGGAGGAAATATCAGATTGCCTTGAATCTGATTGGCTAATGGCTAATGATGAGCAATATGGATTCCCTATTGGTGCATTTTGGGCAAAGTATCCTATATTCGAGTGTTTGGAGGCAGTGTCGTATTCCTTGATTCTAATCGGCCGTTGTAGACCTGATGTCCAACTCCCTATTGGCGCACAACGGATACCCACGGATCGCATACGCCGCTTGCAGCGGTGCCCCCCTCTTCAATCTCCTCATAGGCGCTGGCGCCTCCTACACCATCAAACTCGCTCGATCCGGGGACCACAATGCTGCTGTAAGTCCTCGCCAACTCCTTGGTTGCTGCAACAGGTACCAATGATTTCACCATAGTCGATCAGTCATGTGTGGTCTGAAGTGGAGCAATATTTCAGGTCTTTCAAACGTTTTGCTTGACTTGAGGTCTTCCGAAGGACATTGGATCGAAAGTTTATTGATCCAGGGAGGGTGAAAGCACTGAGGGAATGATTGTAACCGATTTTTTGTTTAAATGCAGATGTCCTTCACCCTGACCCACATCCTCCTCTTCTCCTTCCTGTTGGGAGTGTTAGTTATGAACTTGATAGTGGCCTTCTCCACCGGTTTCCGTATGCACCGGGCCTACGGTGGATGTCTGTTGGCCATCTACGCTTCTTTCATGGTCATGGCGATCTTGGTCGAAGCCGACATCATCACTCCACCTAAACACTGGCACCTGTCGACAGGAACGGAATAGATTTCCCACCCCTCCTCCCCACACCAACAGAACTGTGATTTTTTACCTGACCTGAAGAAAAGAAAGCAGCAAAATCTGGTGAAGAGCCCTGAACAATATTGGGCTCCCTTGGCTCCCGCTCCCACTTACCCCGTGCCCTCTTTTTCTAAGAGACTAACAGAACAGAACTGATCAAAACTTCAGCTGCCAATATTTGCATTCTATATAAAGCTCCTTTGACTTCTATATGCAAAAAAATCAGAGAATACGCCATGTGTATGACCTTGTGTTTTGATTTTGAGGAAAGGGGACAAAGATTATGGCCTTGATATGGGTTGTGGCCTTGGTTAAATCAATATTTATACGACGTAATTAATCTAAATTGTCATTTAGCTCTATTCCAGCTATTTCGTGATGTCTTTCAGTGTTGTAGAGGGGTTGGTGTCGGCGCAAAAGATTGTACTGTATGAGCCGGAATTATAAAAAAAATGATTTTTTTCAACAAAAGTTTATCTCTATAAAGAACGCAACATTCATCTACTTATTCTGTTCCCAATTATAAGAAATAATCGAAATTTCGGTGTGAAAAACTCTTAGAAGAAAGTAAATAAACTTTTAATTTAAATTAAACGTTAAAATTTTAATAATTTTGAAATGAGTTTGTTGATGCTTTGAAGAAATACCAAAATTTATGATTTAAATATAATCTGCAATGCGAAAATGAGAGAATCCGGACAGAACATTAAAAATAAGTTATATTTTGAAGTAAATTAAAAAATGACTTTATTTCTGAAAAATTTAAATTGTAACACCTTACACCGGATGCTAAATCATCTTTTTTAATGGAAATTTAACAAGTAATAGCTTCTCATTTTGCTCATGAATCAAAGAAATCACAGAACCAATAGAGGCAACTTTCTATCTTAAAAAGTTGAAAAACGAAGGTCAATTTTTCAAATTACAACCCTGGTTTTCATAATCTAAACTAAAGAATTTGAATAAATGTTTCTATAAAAAGCCTTGAAATTTTGTTTCCATAAATACCGATTATTTATAGGCCATGAATCCTATTCGTCACTATTTTCTACTAAATTTATTGAAACTAACGGAAAATTTACATCCCACAACATTTAAATACAAAGCTTTTGTTGTTTTAATATGTCATCTGTGATTGTCTACATTTTCGATGACAATCTAGTTATAGCAACCACGGAACTCAGTAAAACAAACTGATTTTAATGATCTACAAAGTGGACTCTTCAATTTTCTCTATCAGTGATGGGAAATTTATCAAAAACTCTTGGATTATTCTATTTTATTCAGTTCAGATAAGTGCTTTTTCACCTTATTTTGAAAAATGAATAATTCTACCCAAAATATTATTATTCTCATGATCAAAAAATTCATAAGGCTATCTAATAAGATTGCTTAAGTTGGATTCGATTCTAATAAATATATTTAAAATGTTTGATAAAAGGCACCTAATTTGAAGGATTTTAAAACAATGCTTCAGAAATTTCCCAATCAAAAGGGCGATGGTGTTGATTTGATCAGTGAAGTATTTCAGGAACTTGAGTGAAGCCATAAAAGCTTCATAATGCCTCAATGAGGGCTTTTCAAAGGTGGGATATCTATCACTCAATTGTTGATGTCTTTGAAGGGTTTAAGAGTTGAAATTCTCTTAAAGTAATTCATTTTCTAATAAATACCTAGATGTTCTGTTTTCTAGAAAATTATTAATCAAGGTTTCAAGTTCAGAGCTCGCAGAAGAATAGGATATAACTGCAATGCTCCAAGACATTGCAACCTGCGGAAAGACGCTACTCGACCTTTGGCAAAGAACTACTGGCGTGTTTCTTGGCTGTAAAACATTTCCGGCATTTCGTGGAAAGTCAGAGGGTTACTATTTTTACTGACCATAAACCACTGATAGCAGCTACCCAACACCATGCTAGCAGGTATACCGATCGTGAAATACGGCAACTGGACTATCTCGCACAATTCGACCTTCATTTCGAACATATCAGTGGATGCAAAAACGTAGTAGCAGACGCTCTTTCCAGGGTACAAGTCAACAACATCCAAATCAAGCCCTCTATTGACCTGAATCACATGGCCGCAGAACAAAAGCGATGTGGTCTACGCAAACGTGGTCCAGACACCAAAATAGAGGATACACCACTAGACGACTCTGGAGCGACAATACTTTGTGACGTCTCCACTAGTAAAAAACGTCCCATTGTTCCAGCATCCCTTCGAAGACAAGTTTTTGAGTCGATGCACTCACTTTCCCACCCTGGAGTACGAGCTTCCATTAAACTTATCACAGACCGTTATTCATGGCCAGGGATGAAGAAAGATATCAGCAACTGGGTGCGTTCTTGCACTCATTGTCAGCGTGCAAAAATACATCGTCACAATAAAGCTCCCGTCGGAGCCCATGAGCTGCCCGAGGGGAGGTTTTCTCATGTCCATTTGGACCTTGTCCATTTGGCATATCACACATTTTCCAACGGTCTGGTCGAATGTTTACACCAGGAAATCGAAGCTGTACTCATGGCTCGCGACAGTTCTCCCGACTGGGTCTTTTATAAAACCAGACGTGGACGCCAGCCCTGCAGAACTAGTCTACGGAACAGGGAGCTGGTCTCTCCTTCCCCGCATTCGTTTCATTTGAAACCACCAACCTCCTCAACCGTCTCCGCAAATATATGCAGCAGTTACAACCACCGCCAACACGTTTCCCGGCACTTAACTTGAATCAAAAACGCTCCTAGAGACTGCGATGAAACCACTGGGTGATTTGGTCTGTAGCGCTTATGACACTGTTTGCATTCCAGGTACTACTCTGACTGTTAATAAATGCACAAAATAAACACTATTCTATGCGTATGGCGTAGTGTTTTAATCTTGTGGAAACGGACGAAAGTGTTGATTCTGAGATGGAAGTTGGAACGATGTCGGGATTGATTTGATGCAGATTCTGTCAACTCTCATTAAGAATCTAGTTTCCAAAGTCAGATTTGGATAAAAGACTTAACGGATTTCTTATTGGTTAAGCGTGTCCCCTATGACTTGACTGATGTCACATTTATGAAGATTTTAGTAAGTTGGCATCAATTTCTAAGACCATAAGACTATGATTAATGAACCAGATTCACCGAAATTGGCTTATTTTTAATAGATGTGTTTCAACTCTTAAAAATAATGGATAACTATTATTTCCGCGAAATTGAAATTGAAAATCCATTAAATTAGTGATTAATGAAGTCTTTAAATGTTATTTATTACTTCAAAACAGTGAAATTGCGGCACTAGAAATGACAGTGGAATATTGAATAATTTTTTCGTGTAATATCAGCTGTTTTCCAACATTTTACAAGCAGTCAAGCTCTAAGTACGCTATTTATTCAAAAACTTTTAAATTATATTTACAATCCATCTATTAATTCTATCCGATTAATAGAATTTTTGAGATTCTTCAATTAAAGAACTTATTTCATAAATAAAAAAGTGATTTAATGTTTCAGTTTTATAGAAGATCGAGCAATTATTAGCATCGCATCGTGCTGATGGTTCAAGGAAATCATAGAACCACTAGAATTAACTTAAAATCCACGAATTTGGAGTGACCCGCTCGCCTGAAGAATTTATGACAACCGATCTTACTCTGTGTGTCGTCAACTATCATCAGACCAATTATATTTTGACGTTCTTGAGGGTTTCAGTGTGCTGCTATCTATTCATGAACTGGATTTACCAAATCAGATGACTTAACAAAAGTTGCTATAAATAATCCATAGGCTTAAATTAAATGCAAATGCACATCCAACTTATGACATTTTTGAAAATCGCAGTAATTTCTAAATAAAAACATCATGTTATGATTTTGTAACACAATAAATTGGTATAATTTGGGATTTGTTTTAAGAATTGCAAGAATTCCGAGATTTAAAAAAAAATAAAATTGTATCTATAATTTTTTAAATTAACAAAATTTGATCTATATTTCGATAGTCACCAAGTTTTTCATTCAAAAATAACTTTAAAATTATATTTATTATTAACAATTACATGCTATTTGTCACCGTTTTGAATGGACTGTTATTTTATGGTAAAATTAAATATTTTTAGTCTCTAATTCAATAGTTACATTTACAATACTTTACCACATGTAGGCAGATTCGCATCAATTTCTTTAAATTAAATTACTTTTCTATTTAAAAAAGGAAAGGTTTCGATCTCTGATCCGTTTTTGCTAAAGTATTGAAAAATCTCATATTTACTGACTAGGTTTGAGAATTTGCATTTTATTTTTTCCTTATTTCGAAATTATTTATTGGCTAATATTTATTCTAACTAGTTTGAATGTCTCTTATTTTGTGAATGTAAAAACATGTACATCAAAGCCGAAGTGAAATTAAAGTACAAGCGGATTCGTCTAATTTTATTCCGAGATCAAAAAAGTTGTGGTGTTTTTTTAATCAGTGCTCCGAAGGGTAACAACCAGAGCCTTTTAAAGTGATTTGGATTTTAATTCACACTTTAGTGAGCAAAGTTGACAAAATTAGCTATGCGTGAGGTCGCCGGCGTCGTCTCTTGATTTTAATGGTTTCACGGTGATTTAGAAATCTTTTGAGCTTGTACTTGGCAAATTTTTTTATTTTTTAAATTGTTCAATAAACTTTTGAACAGAATGCACCTTTGAGCACTGGTAGTGGAAAATAAATCAGCATTTTCTTGTAATTAAATATTGTTAAAATGCGGTAAAAGCAGTTGTGCGGATCATTTATGATAGATTTTAGAGATCAAAATACGAAGTCGATTTTCGTCGTCAAAATAACAAGCTTCTACTTTAGGGGGTCAGAATTTTAGAGAGGGATACAAGAAACTGATAGCAAGTATCTAACAGTAAGTGAACTACTTAGTAAAGTGTTCTGAAAAGAGTTTATAGGATTTAAGAGCAAGATGTGTGAACAATGGAAAATCGCATTGAGCAATCGTTTTTCCTACGGTCAAGAAAATCAAAGGTGAATAAATAATGAATGGAATTCGGCGACGTCCTACGATGACGTAACGAACTATGAAAACAATCAAAGTACAGAACTCAATTTGGAAATCTAAAGCTCTGCTACCCAATCAGAGCACCGACCGAAAAAACTTGAACTGGAGAAATATTTTCAACCGAAGAAAGAGAGTGTTTTCCAGTGTCCAAGGAAGTACTCACCGATGGGCCTGGCTCCAGCCAGGGAGCAACATGGAACAGACTCTTGCCAACAGAAGATCGCGCACTGTGATGCTGCGACACCTTCATTCTGTCACTCCAATTCCTGCTTCGTAATGCATTCCACAATGGGGATGTCCACCGGATTTGAGCAAATTAATTACTTGCTGGATGCGTGAATTAATTCAGGCGGATTGCCTAGAAAAACATTCCATGTGATCTAAAGGCGCGTTTAAAGGATAAATCATGTGAGTGTAAGGTTTCAAGCTTTGGGTTCAGTGGTTAGTACGTGAAGAACAAGCTGAACTTAGATGACGTTTGGAATGGCATTTGGCGGTTAGAAGACAGTCTAAATGCGGTTTCCGTTGACAAGACTGAGGAGGACGAAGCAAATAGTATGCGCTGTTTAACAATGTCTTTTGACGCCATTATCAGATGGCAAAACAGGAATAAGTCAATGAAGTATGCCAAATCAGATTTCGCTGTGTTTTATGACTTAATTTTGGCAGATAATCAATGGATTGACTAGGCGTGAAAGTGCTCCGAACGTGTGAATTAATTCACCCGCTCAAAGTGGTACCTGGGTTTTCGGAGAGACCAGATCGGTGCGATTAATTATGCAGTCATCGTCATCAGGCTAATTTCAGAGCATCCCCTGTTTGTGCAAATGACAGGAGGCCTGGAATTAGCAGGAGGAGGAGGAGGTTTTCTGGGGCTATAGGGGGAATACAAGATACCTACGTGATCAGTCCATGTGATCGGAAAGTGTGTCGACGAAAGAGGAATCAGGTGATTGAAGGGGATCATCTGCGTGGTATAAGAACTTGAAAATAACGCGCTCAGGATTGGACTTTTAGAAGCCATGATAGGAAGCTTGAAATTAGGTGGAATTGAGGTGGTATTTAGGGCTTAAATTAGGAAACCATGAGAAGATCAAATACGATTTGATATACATTGTTACCCCAAATCAATAAAAGATGAAAAAATGCCTTATCAATCCGTTCATACGATTAAAAAGTGAATTCGACGGATACATCAGGTGCTTAAAAAGACATATATTAAAGGTTTTGGATGTAACTTGATTAGAATTGGATTTTGAAGAATAAGTAGAATGTAATATAAATAAAAAATTCATTCCACGAGCATTTAAACGTTAGCTAAGCCGTCTAGACGCCTAGCCGTCTAGCCTACCACAACCTAGTTACCGGACACACCCTTATTTCCTACAAAAAAACAGGTTTTCGATAAACGCCCTCATTATCAAACACTTTTAATAAAAGTCCCAATACGGTAGCTAGGTTTTGGCTGTCTAGACAGCCCAGTTGAGAACATGATCTCGATTAGGCTGTCTAGACTGACCAGCCAGCGTCGGGACACCACAACAAGGTAAAGAAGAGAATGAAGAAGGCAACGAAGAAAATGAAGGCGATGAAAGGAGTTTGAGAAAGACAAAATTAGCAATAAAAGTGAAGACGAAGAAGAATTTGAGATGATTGTAAGGGGAATTCCGGTGATTTAAAGATTTGAGGTAATATGTTCCGACCTCAACTTCCTTCTTTAATTAATAAGGATGGGAAAGACGATGAAAAACGCGACGATGAAGAAGAAGAAGAAGAAGGAATTTAAAGGAGGAACAGATGCCGGTGCAGAGATGGGGGATCAAGAAGAGACAGTAGAAAAGATGGGAATAAATTGGAACAAATGTGAGAAGAAAAAAGAAAGAAAGGAAGAAAAAAGAAAAAGAAAGAAAGGAGAAAATATCAGAAAATAAAAAGGGGAAAAATAAGAGAAACAAATCGGGAAAAAATTTTAAAATCCCTAGCTTTATGTCAATGTTTAGTCTTGTTTAAAGGATTAGTACAATTTGTTTAAATCAGTTCTCAAAGATAAATAGCACATATTTGGCGTTGAGCCCTTAAACTTTTTATCTACACCAATTTTTGGCCTAGTTATAAGATTTATGACTTCAGCGTACTAGGGTGTCCTTTACAATCTCATTATCTGATGGACACTATAGTACTCGTTGTGTTTTAAGTAGCAATATAAATACGGAAATTAAATTCCAAAGTGAGCTGGATTTACGAAATTTTGAGATTTCAAGTGCTTTTTTTTAAATTAAGCAGTTCAAGGCTAAGGAGCATTTTATACCACCCATAAAATGATAGAACGCCGCATTTCCAGATGATCAACATCTAGCGTTTATTACTTAAATCGTGCGTTTCTTTGAGAAAATGGAAAAATTTTATTTTTCAAATTTCTTCAACTGGTTCCATCCATTCATGTGGAGAATTCACACCGTACTACAGTTTAAAAAAAGGAAATTTATTCGTTGATTGTATTTTAATAAATTTGTTTAATACCTACGAAAGAAAAGATTTTTGTTTACGTTTAAATTCGACTTGAGAGACGTTGAAAAATATTGTCAATAATGTTCGCGACATTAATGAATTTTATACCTATTTATAAATTTTCTTAGGGAAACCTCTTCAAAAATAAGTTTGCGACTTAATTTAAAGTGGTTTACACTTTAAGGTAAGAGAAAACCAAAGAAAGTAGCATAAACTTGGATTAGGAGAAACGACTAGCACTTATTCTGGCGAGGGGACACAAATTGTGACTAAACGATTTTTGAGTGGTTCGTGTCGTTAGCGTCCTGTCCTTGAAAAGCGTGTATCCAAATCAGCACAGCCCATAAGTGCTACAGATAACCACATTTTTTCTACTAATGCGGTTTCCGATATTGCAATCTTCTAAGTTTTAGTGAGAAATATTAAATTTAGCAGTGGCCCTAGTGGTTTGTTTCATGAACTCAAATCCGGTGAATATTCCCATTGTGGGATTCAAGTGAAAGAATAAAGGTGACGCAGCATCACAGTCCGCGATCTTCTGTTGACGAGAGTCTGTTCCATGTTGCTCCCTGGCTGTTTCCATGGACACTAGGAAACACTCTCTTTCTTCGGTTGAAAATATTTCTCCAGTTCGAGTTTTTCGGTCTGTGCTCTGATTGGGTAGCAGAGTTTTATAGTTCCGACTTTAGTTCTGTACTTTGAGTGCATCCATAGTTCGGTACGTCATGGGAGAAGGTCGCCGAATTTCATTATTTATTCACCTTTTACTTAATCGAAAATTCGATTTCCTTGACCGTGGGAAAAACGATTGCTCAATGCCATTTTGCATTGTTTACACATCTTGCACATGAGCCGCAATGAATTATCGACTGATTTAAAACGTACCACTCGTTGGGTGTGCACATCGTTCAAGCAGTTTAATTACTTTTAAACGCCTTTTATTCAATTAAAACAATCTCCGCCAATTCCTTTAGACACGACGTAAGCGGTGTCGGAAATCGACTTCTTACTAGAATCTCTAAAATCGAATGTCGTAAATGCTCCTCAGTAATGCGATTGAGGTAGACTGAGGATCGTGGTGTACGGATTGGTGCTGCATTATCATCTTGAAAGATGGCGTTCTTGGTCACAGATAATTCCTAAATAGACTCGGTTGCTAATTCTTCCTCCATAAAGGGATATTATTGTCCTGAAAGCGGATTTTCAAGAACCAGCACCTCAGCTCATCATCACAGAACGCCAAACATATTTTAGAGTTGGAAGAAGGCACCAGTTTGGATTAAATGCTTCTTTCGGTCGCCTGCAAACGTACACTTCGCTGCCGAAGGTCGCAGGACCAGTACACGAAGAGGGCAGAGGTTTTCCAACGAGAAAACTTTTGTGTCAAAAGTGGTTTCCGGTAGGTGTTTCCTGAGGAGCTCTGTGATTATTTTTGGGGCCGTAATCCTTTTATTCTATCTAAAAATTCTCTTTGGAGTCCGACGAATTCTTAGAGGATGCTTTGTTGAGAATGACGCTTTTTCTTCTCGTTTAAAGCAGTCCAACTTCTATATATGATCGTGGCTTTTAGATAATGTCTTGGAAATTCCATTCCTACATCTCACCTGAATGTCCATGAGTTCCACTAGTGCCCTATTGGCTACCGAGGTCTCCGTATCCACCAATGGGAATTCGATAACTTCTTCGTGGTGGACGATCTTGCCGATTGGCAGAACCGTGCAAGCAGTGCCCGTTCCAAACACCTCGTGAACTCTACACTCTGATGTTGCAACCTTGAGCTCGTCCAATGAGACCTCACGCTCCTTCACTGGGAGATTCTAAGGAAATGAAACAAATAACGATGTTAGAATTTTGGATTTCTTCGTATTTCGGCGTTTGAGAATCCAATATGGAGTAAATTTTTTCCTTCTCAGCAGGGCACACCCCTAGGCTTTGAAATGAGAGCCTCATTATAATACCCTCAAAATAACTTATTGAAAATGCCACCAAGCTATGATCACTTTAGGGATACCGCAAACGTAATCCATAGCCTTTCCCATGATAATTTTTGGCTATTTAACGTTTTGTGGTAAGGTTTTTGAACGAGAATGTGAAACTTAAGATATTTACTAGTTAAGCATATATTCACGAATATTAAAATGAAATTTGTAAAACGAAAAAGCTCAAAGATGCCTATCTCTGTGTGGCTAGCTCGTTACTAGAACTGGGGGTCATTATTAAATACTTAAAAATTATAATTGTAGGTTAGAAAAATGGCGAATTTTATTTAAAAGAATGATGTGGAATAGAATGCTGCCTTATAGATTCAAACTGTGGTCTTGAATCCTGTTTAAATACACCTCAAATACTAACCAAGTTTGCTAGTTTGTTTAAGACAGAAAACTAAGGCACTTTCAAGCTAAAATGCAGTTCCGCTTCATCGAAATGATGAAATTATTTAATTTTTCAAATCTTTTACAATTTCCGTGGCAATATTTCTTTGAAGCTCTACTTTAACTAACACAATGAATCACTAGATGGAAGATCCTCTAACTGTTTCAAGTTTTTCAAATTCTCTTGCTGAAAAATCATAAAAAAAGAACTCGGTTTGACTAAAATTTTGTTTCATCGCACTTGGCGGGAAGAATCGTTGCATTTGGACAAGCCGAGAGAAATGAAATTTTTCCCATGGGTGAGCATATTTTTAGACTGAAAAACTGAAGCTTCCTTAAGCTCAAATGCAGTTCCGCTTAATCAAAATAGCTAAATTTGATTTTTCGACTTTATAGCAATAGATTTATTCCATTTTTATTGTACAATTTTCTTGAAAAATAATTAATTTTTTAAAAGGCATAGTAGGTGATAAGTACCGAAAGAAAATTCGAAGGACTCAAGAAATTGCATCACTGGAAAAATTAAGTTCAACATCTTTGGTGTCCACTTAACCTGCAAAGATTTATATATAAAATTATAGATTTCAAAGATGTTTTTTACCTCACTACAACTTATTAAAAAAGGAATTTTAAGTGAACTTTGTTTGAAATCGTACTTAAATGATGCGGCACCCTTAGTCAAGTATTTAATGAGGCAACCACTTGGAAACATCTATTTATATATTAAGACAATGTTTATTGTCAAAAGTATACGTTAATTTAAACAAAAATATGAAAAATAGAAGGCTGGAAATTTTGCTAGATCCAAATTTATCGGCGAACATTTAATCTGACTAATCCTATAAGGAATGACTAAGCAAATGCTTGAAGGTCTCAGTGAGAAAAACGCTTAAGTGTTTTGATTTTCGAAATTTTTATCATTTTTGCTGGGAATTATACAATTTGAGTCAAATGTAATTGCTAGTTGCCAGATGAGTAGATAAGAATACAGTGGCGCGTAGGTGATAACATGTTAGTCCAAAAATTTGAGGCGTTTTTAAACTTAAAAACAGTTCTGTCGAATCGAAGTGATGGAATTTGAGTTTTCTTTTACAGACTCCAAAATTTTTTCTTGAAAAATAATTCAACCATCCATTTTTCACATTGAAGCATAAAATTTGCGAAATAATTCTTTGGGAATGATATTTGAGCTGCTTAAATGCCAAAAGGCTTTTAAAATTACAAAAGTAGCAACTGCGAAATTTGTTTAAAATCATCCATCAGAGCCATTTTTAAATCAATTTCGACTGGGTTTAAATGATATTTTAATTTTACAATCTGCTGTTCAAAACTGGTATTTAAGATTAAAACCACTTAAAATGTCTGTTTTTTACAAGCTACACTTTATTTTACGAAACATATAATCGTAATTTTAAAAATGATTGAAAAAGAAGGAAAAGTGGCCAGTTTGCATGGCAAATGTTTTGCAAAAAGAAATTAATTTTTATTCGGCTTCATAAGGCGTAAACGATCCAAATTTTTTTCCAACATATATAAAGCTACTTAAAGCGAAAGTTTATCAATGACGGATTAAAACAATTTCAGCCGTAAGCATTCAATGAAGGTCTCTTTTCGCCACCAGAAAGAACTACCAAAGAGAAAAACTATAACCACCTAATTTATTCAGACTTTGTTAATAAAGAATCTAAAATCATACCCAATTATGATTAAGATCTTGCTCAAAAACAGGCCAGTGTCTCCAGGCAAGCAGACTTAAGAAAAAACTGCTCCCTTGAGCTCAAATTCATTTCTGCTCAACCAAAAATATGGAAATTTTATCCTTCAACTCACAAGTAAGGTTCATTATTAAAGAGAATTTCATTTTTAACTGACCCCAATAGCAGAAAAGGCATTAATTTTTACCAAAGAATATACTAACGGATGTATTTAAGAAGATGCATTAAGCCTTCAAAGTCAAAAATTATGAATTTCGCAAGTTAATTGCAGCTAAACTCTGATTTTGAGTGAAAATTTCATTTTAAAGTAACAATTTTACTAGGTTCAGTGATATTTAAAGATATTTTTCTGACTTATTAGCAATTTGAGATCACTTTTGTTTAAATAGATTGAAATGAGAGACAAAAAGGGAATATTTAATGATTTTCGTACTATTTCTTTCTCTTTTATTTTAAATTAATTTCAAAAAAGTCAACATGCCAACAATATGCATATTCTAAAAGTGCACGATTTTTTCTCATATACTCCTAATAGTGGCTATAAATTAACATTAAATGCATTTTGTTTAAAGTAATTAAAACATTTTTTCGTTTGAGATTCAAAGATTCAAATCAATTCATTCGAAGGCAGAAGAATGTGGTATTTTTAAGTGTACTAGCGACGTAATTAATTGTTTCATTGAAAATGTAAGTTTGGCTGCTTTTTTACAATTCTTTTGTTTACAAATTTTAAGTTATGTAAGTATTTGAAAAGATTAAAGATCGCCTTATTTGGCTCAAAATGAATGAACTTGATTTGTTTTAATTATTCCATCAGTAAACATTACTCAAAAGTCTCTTCACTTTCACGAAGAGTAATCAGATGGAAGAAATTATGAAAAGCTTTTGCAGAAAAATCTACGTTTAGACAAGTTTTCTATGCAAAAATAAACCAGCGTTGCTAGGTAAGCAGATTTAAATAAAATTGCTTATTTTTAGAGCGAAAAACACTTTATTTAGCGGAAATTGCCCGTGAACCCAAGAATGCACAAAGAACACGACTAAATTTCCATTTTTGACCTTATCGGTATGACAGGTACGATTCCACTTAGATCAGAAACTGTCAAATGCTTTAGATAATAACACACAATAATTGATGAATTACGACGCCAAATAAGATCAAAGAAACTGAGCCAATCATTCCAAAAATTCGTTAATTTTAAAAGCAATTTTTGGAATCATTTCGATTCTAATTTGTTGCTAATTAAGCAAAAAAAGTCGTCAATTTGCGATAATTCCAATTTTACCTTTAAACTCTCAAAGGGATTTCAAAAAAATCTACTTTATTTAAACGAAACCAACTTCTGTATAAAAAAATAAACGATTTGGAGGAATCACTATCAAAGGTTTCAATGAGAAGTAATCGGAATAATTTATTAAATTGTGTCATTAGAAATGAAAATTTAACCAATATACTGCCCGTTAAACAAAGAAGGTATTACAAATTTTATATCTGAGCTATTTTGTCAGCTCCTAGCTATCAAAAACTGACTTTATTTGACATCTTGAATGAGCTTTGTGAGTAACCGCAGTTAGTTTAAACTTTTCTGCTTCCAAAGAATATTAGGTTTTATATGAGTTTATATGACATTTTTCGAGGTAGCCTTATACTACTAGGAATAATTACCAGATAGTAAAACATTTAAATATTCTACTTATTCAAACACATTTTCCTGTAAATTCATAAAATCAGACTGCAGTTAGATTAAAATCCTGCTTTAATACATTTCTAAAACAAACCAACTTTGCTAGATTGGAAGATTGGAACGAAATAGCGTGTAGGTGAGCGTGTTTTCAGAGAGAATTAAGTCTTAATTTACTAAAAAATCGGCTTTGAACTCAAAAATGGCTGAATTTTAATATCTAACCCAATAGGTATGGTTCATTATTAAAGAGTAATTTCCATACATTAGAACAATGCCAAATGATTTAGAAAATGACCTGTAATTATTACGTAATTCCAACCACCAAATATCGTCAAGAGACAGGATTTGGCCGTGTATTTCAAAAAGTTCCTAATTTTATGGTTAATTATGGCTTTAGTCCACTGCTGAGTGGAAAGTCCCTAATAAAATTCCACTTTATACCTAATTTTACTATTTAAACTTGCTCTAGTACAGAATCGACAAGATTGGAAAAAGAACAATGGCAAGTTTTCTCAATTTTTTGGGGAATTTTGGTTAAAAAATATGAAATAAGTTTGCTTACCCAACAGCGCGCCAATTCCAAAATGCTTTTGCGTGTTATCCCAGGAAGAATCAACCCATTCAGTGGCGGAGTTACCAGCTCTTTTTCTGCAAAAATGAGAAAAATTATTTATTCCACTGACTAAATTCTATCAATTTTTTTAAAGGGACACATTTTTCTCCAAATTACCTCCTTGATTGTTAGTCCAGTAAATGAAGAGATTCATAGCTCCGACTTCCGTTAGGAGTTTCTTCTCTCCAAACAGCCACAGGCATTCCTGACATCCATTTCTCTTGGCAATCTGATTAACCAATAGCGGGCCGGCATAGTTCCTGCAAAAAATCAATAATCACTTTTGAACTCACGCTCCAAGTTTGGAGTTCCCAGTTCCACCCGGCCAAGCTCTCACATATCTCTCGTCCGCAAAAATCGATAATCTCGACTGAGATCCATCAAAGTAGTTGCCAACGGGACACATTATGACAGTTAGTTGAGCTTCATTGGGTACTGACACGCCGATACCAGCTTCAATCGATATAATTGTTGGTCGGATGTACAGAGCTTTCCCTCTGCCCTCAGGAACCCACTGAGAGTCAAGGTGGACCAATTTTTTGATGCATTTTAACAACTCCTCTTCGTTGAAATTCTAGATTTTTCGATTGGAAAGGAGTTAACACCTCTTACAGGAAGACTGCAACGCGTGGCGGATGTATTCAATCGAGAAATGTTCTCTCTTGGTCGGAAAAGACGAATTTTGCCGTCATTTTGTCCTCTCATAGCCTTCATGCCTTCGAAAACGGTGTTAGCGTAATGCAGGACCTGCGAAGCTGGGTGTAGAACCAGGTCTTGAAAAGGCATTATTTTTGGAGCTTCCCAACCACTGTCTACCGTCCATTTGATGCTCAACATGTGGTCAGTGAAGGTGCGTCCGAATTTGAGGTTGTTGAAGTCCGGATTCCCTAGTCTATTTTGGTTCAACTCCACCTTTAAAGCAGAAAACTGGATGTGGGACTTAGTGGACAGACAAAGCCTCGACAATACCTTTATGTCCGCTAGCGGCATGGCGCAGTTTTGAGATGAATGTCCTACCGAATCAACCGCCAGAGGCATTATTTATGCTTTCTGATCAACCAATGAGAAGCTAGTCTGTTAAACTGCGAGTGGCCAATAACGTGACTGGAAATCTTGCATGCATGTAATGTAACTGTGAAAAATTACTGATCGATATTTCTGCTCGCACGAGTGGAAATTTTATCGATTTTTTATTTGCTGAATCTTGAATTTGTGAGATTGCGGTAATTCAATAAAGCCTGAATTCTGGTTAATATTGCGAACGAATTCGAGTTGAATTTAACTGAAAATAAATAAAGCCCTTATGCTTATGTTGCGTAAATTAGCCTTTAAAACCCTATATTGCTAAATTAACACTATAAAGAGGTTGAAATTTCGATTTATATAACAAAAACCAACGGTTCATTCTTGTTTTTTTGAAATAATGCAACTTTACTTTACATCCCAATCAAACTGCGCAATACTCAAACTTAAGTATTTACCGACTTCATTAAATAGGTTAATTTCGCATTTTACAATTGCACTTTTCAACACTTTGATACCCAATGTATGAAAAATGTTTAATAATGATTGCAAATACGTGATCGCTAAATCAATGACATCATAGAGTGCATGTTTGTTCATGTGATGACCTCAAACATGACTAACCGAGGCTTTTCTGTTAATTCGAGGTCACATTATGATAGAATAACCAAAAATTAAACAAATTATGCTTCTGAAATGTTTTTTCTGTGGCAGCTTTATCGAATTATAAAATTCGTTTTATCAAAAATGGGTCACGTCTATGACATCAACCGAAACAAAAGAATCACAAATAAATCCTTCATTGCGTGTCGATAAAAGTGGCCAAAATTAAAATCAAACTGCTGTTTTTATTTATAATTTTATGGTATTTCAAATTCCCAGCTTTTAACTCAATTTTTTCAGCCAAAAAGTTTTCTAGAATATCGTAAAATCGCCATTGTTTATTCATTTTGCGGTAATTTAAAAAGTTTCTAAAACAATAACCTTGAAACTTCCCAGCAAAGTGGGTGAGGGTTCAGTTTATATAATTAGATGTTCTTTAGGGGATTTTCAAAGCATTGTCCTCAAAAATGACATTTGTAAATATTTAATATACAAAATTCCATAACACCATAAAAATGTCTTACTTTTTATGCCGTTTTCACCTACTACTTTTGAATATTAAGTAACAAGGGTTATTAAACTCTGTAACCGAGACCCACAATTTAACAATATACTAAGGACAAAATAATGGAAACATCATAATCTTTGTGGCATCGTCATCTTTCACTATGTTTCAAATTTTCAAAACCTGAAATATTTTAATGTCTTTCTTTTTTTAAATTATAATTTTAATTAAAATAACTGTTTTTAATTGATATTTGAAATTTGTTTGAAAGTTATTCAATTGACCGAACTCTCAGTAAAGCACAGATCTGTCTGGCCGAAAATAGAAGCTGTTGGCTTAGGGGAAAACCGTCGGACTCTAAATCTACTCACTGTTAGAGAGGATCGCAAGACCATGTCTCCTAACAACACCACAGAGCTCCTATTGAGCTGAAATAAAATAACTGATTTCCCCAAAAGCCATCACTCGTCGGGAGCTGTGCGAATTCGAATTCCACCACGAGCGAGCCGCGATTAGGTAACATGGCGGGGGTTCTTTGTTGTTCTGGTTCTGATGCCTTATTCGATTTATTTTGTACCGTAAATCATCCAACGTCACTTTTGGCTGCTTAATTTACCGGGTAAAACCAAAAAATGGGACCGTTTGTATTCTGATAATAAAATGCGTGTTATTTCTAGTTAAACTGCTTTGAGTTTTCTAGGACAAGACGCTAAGCTGCCCTGGTTTATGACTTTGGACTTTGAACATTTTTGTTTTACTACGCTCAGGTCGGTAATAAAGATCGTGACCTGTAGTCGGTTTAGGTTTTAAATAAAAACTCAGTCAGAAGAAAATTTTCAGTCTCACCTTTTGTTAATAAAGTACGAGGTGCTACGCTTCTCAAAATAGCTCGATTTGTAAAACGGCCACGAGACAGTACACGCGATAACTCCAAGGTTTATTCATAGTAACGACTTAAACAACTGTATATATTAAACAGATAATAACGAAAAGGAAGCAAATAAATTATAATTAAAGATAGCCTTGTAATTGTTGATATAATTTGCTGAAGATATAATACCTTTGAAAATTTAAATTTAATAGGTCTATAATAAACTGAATTTTCGATTTTGTAATCAAGAAGTTAATAATAGCTATTAGTTGTTTTTGTGAGAAGTGGAGATTTAGAATGAACAGTCAGATATTATTTTGTTGAATTTATTCAATATTTCAATCAAAATATTTTATTTGAATAAAATTAACTATCCTTTGTTGTTGCTAAGTCCCACGGTTGCTAGGTAGATATGAAAACAAGATTTCAATCTTAAACTCAGACAGCTATTAAATTTATTATCAATGTTAAGAGCCTATTCTTAATAAATTATAGATAAGGCAGTTAAGAGCTTTTGTAGTCTAACGTATCTATGGAGAGTTGTTTGATTGGCTGTTCCTCGTGATTTCTACTCATAGACTGCCAATCAGAAATCCGATCGATAAATCATGTTTAACGTAATCTTAGATGCCAGCAGTTTTCAGAATGTTCACGTCAAATTAGTGGATTTAGGAAGAGAAAATTGAAATAGAACCAATTTCATGACTTGATGACTGTTTTTTGTAAAATTAAGTACCTTTTTTCATTTTTCCCCTGATTTCTAGAAAATAAAACGAAGTTGAACACCTCTGCAGACTCATGTAGACATGTTTTTCTAACTAAATGTCACTCCTTCAATTCAAATCTGGAATCTTCAACTTCGTAGTAGGCAAACTTTTTTCCGAGTTATGCATGCATGTTAAAAAAATTGCGAGGTAGAGTTAGGAGGAAGAACTAAAAATAGCAAAGAAGTGTTGCCTTCGAAGGAGAAGAGAATTATTTTTATTTTGTAGCAGCTTCTGTTCGAATTTTACTTAGGAATTCTTGAGTTATTTCCATGTTAGCAGGATTTAAAAAAAAAACCAATTTTACTTCACCTGTTCTGTTAAACAAAATCTGATTAGATTTCGTACATCTACACGTAAAAATAGTGCCCCTCTTTAATTACACGTTATAAACTACTCTTTAAAATTCGGTCAACGTAAAGAATTATAATGAAAGTGTGACCTGATATGTTAGTGGTTGCAAATTCGAACTTTAATTGTCCGCAACGTTTAACCGCTGTCACGCATCGTTACACTCCGTACGACTCATATGTTGATCGATAAACCCACTTAAAATCAATCTGATCGTGGGACTTAGTTTGACTACTCATTTGTGACTGGTTGATTGTATATTTGGGTTTCATTTACTACGTTAGTCACCCCTAATAGCGTCAAAGTTGTACGCAGTTTTTTATTAGCACAGAAAATGTAAATTCCACAGTCAAAGCGTCATCGTCCTGTTCATTGAAAACAATTTGTCTTCATGTTTTTTAGCTGTGGTCCTGATAAACATATTCTTCTTTGAAGTGAGCGAAACTGAGGCACGACACCCATAACCGCAGTAGAGCATTAACGTGTGTTCAAGGTCAAACCATAGTCAAGGTCAATGTTAACACTAATTGTTGCGTGGGGGAGAATTTTAATGACCCTAGTTAGGCAAGTAAATTTGGATACTATAAAGGCGACAAGGTTACTTTGAACAACTTTTGGCACACTTCTCAAAGAATACGATGATGATTATGATGTCACGATTAAACTTTTCGGTTTCATCAAAGCTAAAAACTCCTGAAGATGGGTTGGGTCGGTTTTTTGGGCCTCAAGGTTAAACTGGCAATCAAACTCCCCGAGAATTGAATTGGCCAACCCATCAGAACCATCTAGAGATGTAGCTAAATAATTGATAATTGAATTTTGAGCATCATCTTTTGGAGAGGAGCACCACCAAGAACCACATCGTTTATTAAGAACGGTGTATCTCTGAATTCGTTTCGAATTTGGATTGATCGTGTTTACAAGGTCAACACCACGACCAATAATATGTAGAGTTAGTACACACAGTTCCTAAATGACTATAATTTTGTCAATGTCGCTGAAACTTGAAAAAATCACATTTTTGAACCATATTTGAGTGGGATTTTTCACAGAAATTACACTAAGGTAACTCCTGGCTGGAGACCACTTTTTGTTGGGCCGTCCTGAGCCCTTGCCAGGAATGATATGGATCCTGTATTGAGCACCAATTTGGTGTTCGCCAAGATGTTCTGATGTCCAACGAAGGCATCCGCTAGCTCGTGGACAGTCGAGTCGGGATCCTTGTTCAGGAGAGCCATGAATTGGACTCGGACGGAAGATAACTCGGGGTTCTTAAGGCCTAATGTGAAAATGAAACCTTGTAGGTTATGATAAGAGAAACGGCTGAAATGGAACTCGGAGCAGAGTTTTTCGACTTACCAATATTTTCTCCAGGCTCCATCGCAACTCTGGAGCACTGAAAACGGGCATTAAACGGAGTCTTTTCGCCTTAATATAAGATGCTTAGAACAACAATGGTCTTATCGAATAATAGCTCAGCGGGTTTTCTAGGAAGAATGTAATTGATAAACTATGCTCTACTCTGAAGACGGCGTAAAAGTAAACGATTCTTCGTTAAATCTGGCGTATCCGAAGACATTAAGTCTATAACACCTGAGAACCACTGCATTCATATCTGGAAAGTGTCGAAGGATGGGTCAAAATCGAGATCTGACAAACGATTTCACCTGGAGTTATCGTTTGCTTATTTACTGCTTTTCTTGGGGCCGCGAGAAGCTCTTCAATTTGCTGCTTCGCCATAATGTAAAGTAAGTAGGTGCTATGCTACCTAAAGTGGTCTGATTAGTAAGAGACGAGACGCGTGGTAACTCCAAGTTCATTCAACCGAGTGCAAGGCCGTCATAGTAACGACTTAAACAACTACACATATTATACAGATTCGACCAAAAATTAAAACTGACTTAGAAAGCAAAAATTAGATCTATTGTGGACGAGGTATCATTTCCCATCCCGAGCATTGCTATGAACACACGTTCACACTTTATGGTGTCTGAGCATTTCGAAGACTACATCAGGTAGCTTAAATCATGGTAAACGCTAAAGGATATCATGTCTCAGCGTTTTATAGTCTGACAATTAAAGAAGGGACGTTATTTGGGGTGACTAACGCCTCTATTAATGTTTGATGAGTAAGCAGGCGTGCTCTGCCAACAGTAACCGCAATCCTCACGATGAGCAGTTTGACTTGGGCGGCCACGAAAACAACTATGCCTCTGCGAGTGACATGAAACCTGCAGCGATCTTCAGGGTCACTTTGTTGCCATGGTTTGTTGGAAAATTTGTTTAAATGACAGGTCCCAAGTTTGATGGCCCTAGTGACCTTTTAGACTTCGTAGACGACGGCAGTGTCGTAAAGGGAAACGGCCGAAAAAGGTTTTTCTGTGTTCCACCTCCCTGGATCGTTAAGGAATAATCCACTTTGTGCAGTGATTAATGCTTAAATCTACAGTCGGTAGTGGCGCTTTTGCATCATTTATTTATTTGAGTTTTTCTTGGCAGCAAAACCAAGGGAAGTTTACAATAAAAAAGGTATTAATCAGCTTGTTCATAAATTGAAGGAAGTCAGGGATAATCAGGTAAAGTACACAGATGATTAAATCTTTGTTTAAATGCACCATTCATTCACTTGTTTCACTTGTTCAAAATTGGGACAGAACTTATGCGATGACCTAGTAGGTCAGGACATTTTCAGGATGAAATAGTTACCACGGTTACTGTCGAAACCGTTTAATTGGCAGGTGGGAAGTTTGATGACCCTTGTGACCCAGAGAGGTCATGTAAACAGGTGGTTGAAAAGATTCGACAAGGTCATTTCAACCACTCGCATATCCCTAGTTTCTAGTTCCGGTTTCGGACTAACGAAACAGAGAATTTTCATTGTCGTCTGCTTCAATTTTGTTTACTAATTTATACTACTGATTAAGCTGTTGCAATGCTTTTGTCCATCTCATTGAAAATGATTCGGCAATCTTTCTTTTCAATTAATTCTAAGCAGCAGCAGATGTATTAAAGTCGTTTCTACCTTGTTTGAATTGTTGAATTTGTGGCAGGAATTCCAAAAAAACTTTACCGAAAGTCTCAATGATTTCTGCTTTCTTTTCCATTAGAGTCGTAGAAAAGTGGTAGTGGTAGAAAAAGTGGTTTTCTTTTCAGAGAAAGTGAATACTACAGAAGCATTCATTAAAACAAATTACATGTAACTGGAGGCAAGATGAGCAACTTCTACTTTTTGAAACAAAATTTTCACTGTTTATCTAAAAAAGGTCACAAAAATCTCCAATGACACTCGTAAATTTTAACCTAGTCGCGTTACTAAAAGTTTATAATCATCCAGGGGTTGACTTCCTGTGCCCGAAAAACACCTGTTTATACTACAAGGACCATTAAAATTTGCGCCTCTCCGTTAAACTGCGTTTACACTAACCGTAGCGAAAGTTTGACCTAGGAAGTTGATGTATCTACATGGATTGGACAAATTAATAGAAACACCTGACAGTTTGGCATCAGGATTTTGGAACATGCTAGAGACATTAAAAACTCAATACATTTTAATGTTGTTTATTCATTATTCTTGCAATTTAATGTGTTCATTCCAAATATTCCTTTTTAACAGTCATTAAAAAATGACAGACCTTTCGGAGTTTCAGAGGTTAAATCGTTGGATCTAGTGTTGGTTCTATACCTTCAAAAGTGGGTATATTTGACAATTTTTAGTAAAAGAAAAAAGAACTACATTCTTAAAGAATGAGGAGGATCCCTTAAACGCTCGCAGCTACTTAGAAAACACGTTCAATTATTTTGCGAAACTACTGCACCGTGAATGGCTGAAAGTGACCTTGATACTGACCTACCATTGGACTTTTGATGACCATGTTTAAACTAACACTCTGGGTCACGAAGACCATTTAAATCCCCGCCAGTCAATTAACATGCTTTTAAACTGACCGTAACAAAATTTTAACCCCAAAAATTGAGTCATCATGGTTTCTTCTGTGGCGGTTCCCAGGATAGATAAAGCTGTATTGCCAAAGTTGGCATTTAAACATTTTTTTAAAGATATTTAAGTCAAATATCAAGATTTTATAAAGCGTGTTTGACAGAATTTCTAAGAATAAATGACCTATAAAATTGTGAGCACTTTTTAAAATGGACGTTTGACAACTGGAATTTTGGTCATGCGAATATGTGAAAAGATTAAAAGATCAGAATTTATTATATATTATTGCGTTAATATTAATTTAATTCACCTTTTTAAAAGTGCTTCTTTTAGAAAGCATTTATTTACAATTGTTTTCTTGCTTTAAGGTGCGAGATTTTTATTAAGCGTCTTTCAGAAGGGAAATTTTTTCACATTTGAATTTTTTGGTTTAATATTTATCAAACATTAATGTGGGCTCTGCAACTGAAGTATTTTCCATCAAGCTCCATACCTTTTGTTTATATATATACTGAATTCATTTGACTGAAGCATAAACAAACATGCTGCGAGACGGAATGTGCTGCCTTTAGGCAAGCTTCAAGAATAGTTTATAGTCTGATTGCTCCAAATAATCTCGAAAAATTATATGGTGCTGGTGGTGGTTGATTTGATTATTGAGATTTCCTACCTGGTTACTCGTGACGATGACGACGAGAGCGACAATTAAAAAGAATTTTAAATGAAAAAGGAAAAAGAAGAGTTGAAAGATGAAGAAGTGAAAGAAAAGGGCAACTACGACGATGAACGCCAAGAAGGATGATTTAGATCAGTTTTTAAGAAAAACTTTTTTCTCCAAAGAAAGTGAAAAAAATCAACTTTTTTTGCTCTGGCACAGTCAATGAAGTTGCTAATGGCTGCTGTTTCAAACTGACAGTGAGTTCATATGCTGTTAAAGCATTTTTTTCTTCAGGAATAAGGGAAAACCTTGTTTATCCAGAGACCTAATCATTTAGTCAATTTTCCAGCTCTAATTAAAACGGTTAATTTCAAAATCGCATCTGCTCCAAACCCATCTGAAATGAAATCGCCTAACCGGTTTCTGGGTTTGAAAAAAATCATGAAACAATATTGTTTATTCGGTTCATGCAGGGACCCTCGTGGTTCCAATTTGTGAATTTATAAATGATAACCACAAAACCCGCTATTGACAAAACCGAGAGTGAATTATGTACGCTCTTTGCTATGACAACGCATACGGCTCAAATTTCAACCAAACGATTCCTGATTTATCTTTCTGTTGTTTGAATAATCAGCTCTGGAATGGTCTATGTACAACTAGCAAACTGAGACTGTGGAAATCGTTGTGTTTGCATTAAATCATTACCGTTTTCAATAAAAATTTCGGCGCAAATGCAAATAAAATATTCAAATTTAAAATTTTGTTTTAAGAATCAGGTTTTGGAGATTTTTTAAATTATATTTCAAATCTCGACGCCAGCTGCGCTTTTTAGCAAGCAGAGTCGAATTTCACTTCAAAATTTTGCGGTCGAGCTATTTAAATGTTGGAAAATATGCGAAAAATATATTTTGTCTGTCAATTTCCTGCCGAATTTTCGGGGTTATTTATTGAAAACAGCATATGGTCAAAAAATTGAAGAATCATATTTCTGCTTTATTTTTTTGCAAAATTTTTTGCGAAATTTATGTTATAATTCATATAGATACATCTCAACAAATTGAAAATTAAATTAGATTTTCGTTTACTTTTCTATGGATTAGTGATGTGTAATGAGTTCACTTAAACACCGTAGCAAATGGTGCGTCATGGTTGGTTGCCATTATTGACTTTTTAACAAAGTCTTCCTGGAAAAATTGGAGATTCATTCTGACTAAATCGTCAGTTTAAATGAGTCATTTCCGTCAAATAACTTTTTTACAATTTAAAAAGCTAGAGATACTTATGACTACAAGCGCGCCGTCATTCAGCCGCCTCAACGATCGAAAGGATCGGTAAATTCAAACAAAATCCTAACTAAATGAGTAAAATGATCAAGTTTGAAGCATTTATTCTTTTTAAAAATGTTTAAACTAACTTTCCGAGCTCATTTAAACACCGTAAGAGATATTCTGTCTTGATTGGTTGCTATTATTGATTTTTTAACAAAGTCAAATCCATGAGTCATGGATTTTGTGAAAAGCGTTTAAGATGAGTCATGCAACTTTCATTCAACTACCTTTTGGACACTAAGCTCTCCTCTTTGAGTATTTCGGTCTGGGTGAGTAACCCTGATTCTCTTCAATTCACCTGCTCCGCGTTGAAAACTTGCTGAAAGGACGCATTTGATTGCAGTCAATTTAATTCCATAGATGAAGTGAATGCCAATAGTTAAGAACTACTACCGGGTCCCATTTAGCTTTTTGTTTAAATAACACTAAAAAATAGTGATTGAGAAAATACATTAACATTCAGAGGTGAATTCACCAAAACCCCAAAAAAATCAAACCAAATTAATTTGGGCTCTGCCTTTTCAAAAAAAATTAACAGCAAGAGGGTTCTTTGAACATTCTTTTAAACAAAATTTGTGCATTTATAAACTAAATACAACAAAATTTACTCGCATTAAATTTGTGGGGTACAAAATTGTTAAATAATAATTTTTGTGGATTTAAAACAGGTTGATTTGATTAAACCATAAAATATATCAAATATTTTATGACTTTTTAAAAAAATACATTTTAAAAATCTTTTTAAGGGTTATTTTCTATTAAATTTATAATTCGGTTTAATATAAAGTCTGTCTTTAAAACTGGACTCGAATCGATGTTCTAATTGTCCATCGACTATATATTTTTTGTTTGGAAATGTTTTTGGTCAAAAATAATACTTTCTATCTATTCTAGTTGCCTTGGAAAGTTCTCTCTCAAATAACACCTCTTTTAATAATTCAACAAACCTACCTTTTGTTTGTAATTTGCTGTCATGACAACGCGAATGGAGGATGACTCTAACCCACTACCTGAATAAAGGAAATTATTAGGATTAGGATGATTCATCAGAAGACTATAAAAATAAAATTGAGAAGGAAATTGTGGTCACCACACTATGAAAAGAAGGCAAAACGATCTGCCCAAATATTCACACTACATATGATTCAAAAGCTCAGAGAATTGTGACTATAAATGCAGCATATTAAAATACGATTTGTTAATTTTTCAAGGTCTCTGACTGTTGTACATGCAGATTGAGCCTCTTTGTTGTCTTACTGAGCATTCCATTCAAATATACACGATTATTCGAGAATTTCAGCTTTAACTAAAGGCGAAACCGAGCTCAGTTAAGTTTCAGCCACATCGTCTTTCTAGCACGCTCCGATTAGGGTTCTTGATTATTGGGGAGCGGGATTTCACCACGGAAGAGCTGCAATTAGAAAACCGCTGCTCTCAAAGCCTACAAATGTCTCAAAGCGCTTAGAGCAGGCGGGGTAGAAGCCTCCAGAATTGGTCCGTCCCTCGAGCAGTGGAAAATGTGATTTCCTTTGACGATTCATCGCCGTTTTCCACCTCATTTCCGAGACAAACAAAAGTAGCACTTAGTCCAGACTGCTGCCTTCTCCAGCCGTGAAACATGGCTGGAGTGGTACTTCTTAAAAATCTGGCGCACGGCCAATGATTTACTTCCATGGATGAAGAACTAACGGTTGAGACTATTTAGGAATTTTGGACAACCAAGTTCAGCCTATGGCTGTTCAAGACTTGATTTTTCAAGGTGTTTCCATTATTTTGTCCCCCTCCCCATACCTTCCTTCTCCATCACTTCTCCCTTTCCTTTCAACTGGCTTCTCTTAAGACCCACTCCAGAGTTTTCCCAAATTAGAAGTCTCCTCAAAAAAAAACAATAATTTATTCCCCTTCCTCCTCACCCTCCTCTGCACCCCAGAGCCAAAAGAAGTCACCACCAGCTGTGAGCAGCTGATTTTTGTGTGGATGCGGTGACAGGGAGTGGATGAAAGGCACTGGCGCCGCCTCTCCCATCGATTGCGTCGTCTTCCCCACACCAATGTCTGGTTGCCAAGCCGGACAGGGGGGATTGCGTGGTCCGTGAGGCAATCGGGTGGCTGTCTCACCATCCAGAACGTCCCACACCACCACATGGCACGAGGGGTCCTCAGAACCGCTGGCTATTTGGGCGTCGTTGTTGAGGAAAGCGCAGTCGATTCTATAGGGGACGAAAAAACAGGCGAATCCGGTTGGTTGCTGCAGCAGCTAGGATTGTTAAGAAATCATAAACCTTATTGATTTTTGTGACCTTGACCACCAGACCACCTCCACCTTATCATTTAAGGGAATTTATGGTTATCGATTTTAGAAATTCTTGTAAAAGGTGAGATGCAATCGATAAATCGATAAGTCAATTTCTGAAGAACCTATTCCAGAATCTTCCTCAAAAACCTCAACGATCTCTTCTTCTTTCCATTGGAATTTTATTTAAAAGTCTCCCATCGATAATGTTCTTAAAATTTCTGATACAAATTATCCAAATACTAGCTTCTATGTAAGAATGTATGAAAATTGTAGAGGCTTGCTTAAAACTGATCGCAAGATAATTCGGGGCAGGGTAAACACCCTGCAACGCGTTATGGCATGCTTCAGCTTGTTTAAATTTGCCAATATGGCTGGTGTTAGGAATTCTTGGAATAAGCTGAACCACCTTCACAGTGAATTAAAGGAAGTTAATTACAATTCATTTACAATACCGGAAAACTGAGGAAATATTGGCTTAACAAAGCAATAGGCAAAATCGTTTGGTTTAGAGAACTTAAAAAATAAATTGAAACACAATTTATCAACGTTTTCGAGGCAAAGTCGCCAAAAAACAAATAAAAATAGGCTGTTTTAAAAGCTTAGATGAGCAGAAGATTGTAAAAAGCATTAAGCGTTTAAAAAATCCATAATTATCAACACAAAACTCCTTGAAATCATAGCTTAACTGAAATGCCCAAATACTCTGAAATGATTGGTTAGTTAACGTTTGAATATCGATTGAAATATCACGACTCTGAGGTAATCAATAATTTTCCACTTGACGAATAATGTTGCATAAAAAACATTTTAGCCATATTTTTTAGATAATGATTGTTCTTTACAAGTAAAATTCACTCCTGGACTCAAATTGGGACTTAGATAATCTGAGAACATTGTCTTTAACCAATCAGAGATATTCACCTTCACCGTATTTCGATACGAATGATTGGGATTCTTGTACTGCATGAATGAACAAGTTTCTCAATGCAATAACCTTCACCTAAGAGCTAAAAGCGATTTATTTGGGTCACTGTTCTCAAAGGAACTTCCAAACAAGGTCACGACCCCTTCCTTTTAATTACAGTAGCCTCATGCTAGACTATTTTGCTTTTTTAACAAAATTTTCGTGAATTTATGGCTGGAGAAATGTATGACTCGTCTCTAGCACGTATTCGCCTGTCTTTCATCCACAAAACATATCGAATTGACTGTGCAGTAAGTGTGAATTTGAGGCAGGGATGGTGTTTTAACCAAAAAATGGATTAACATTCCTTTGAGGCTGTAATTTCCCACAAAAAATGGACCCTCGCCAATATTTTGTCCATCCACTATAAAAAGATTTTTTAAACAAAAATGAGCTGTGCTACACCCATATAGCACAGCAAACAAATATAAAAAACAAATGATTAATAACAGAATCATTGGCTTATCTAGTCGATTTTGTTAAGCTCCAACTATTTGTTCGTTGTTGTGAGAGGTTTTAGCAACTTGGACATTCATTTCAAGGGCCCTCTTTCGCTATTGAACCGTACTAGTCTAAACAAGGAACTCGAACACAACAGAACATCTTAATGTCATCGAGATTATCAGTCGTCTTTGACTAACCATTTGTTCAATGGAAATTTTGGAAACTCCCATCACCAAATGCAAGGTCCATTTCATCACCACATTTTCACCTGAGTTAAGACGAAATTTTCCTAAGAAAATCTCATTTTTAGTTTACATAAAAAACGAAAAATCCCAATAGAATGTGATTTCTGATTGTGAGAAAATCGGTACACCTAGGTGTACTTAACCTTTTCGTCAACAAAATTAAGATTTCTAAAAGCACAATTCAAATTAACCGTTTTCCATGTTTCCATGTACTCTTACCAAAACCCGTGGGTTTGTTTAGACGCATCAGTTCGAAAAAATGGCTGGTTCACTGTAGGGTTATTGATTTCACACAGCGCAAAGTCTTGGTATCGATCGATTTCCGGCCGCCTTAGCTGATTTGGTTTAGCAAAATGGTTTTGTAACCGTTAGAGGACATGGTTTTGAATTCACTTCGATTAAAAATTAGCGTTTTTATGAAAATTTTCGGTATTCAGAAAGATTTAGATTTTGAAATGATGTAATTCTCGTTTGAAGTTCTTTAAAAAACAAAAAATTTTGAATCTGGAAGGTGACTTAATTATTCCATTGGTGACAAATTTTTTGCGTTGACTTGTCTGATTTTGCCGAGCTTAACCACTCCAACAAATCGATTATGTTCCAACTAAGTGTTCTTGACTGTTGAAGAAGGTTTAATTGTCTGGGTACTAATTTTAGCAACTAGGGTGACTCGAATTAAAAGCACTCTTTCGCTCCTGAAACGCAATTATTTAAACAGAGGCATCAAACTCCACAGACTAAGCTTTCGAAACCAGTTCTTTCGCTTACTCAGTCAATTTCATAGTGGTTAATTTTCTCAAAGATCTCATACGAGATTTTGATTTATTTCTGAGACAACACACCAGTATTTACCTGAGAAATTCAATCTGATTTTTTTGAGTTCCAACTGCTACAATACGTATTAACTGTCCTAATTTCAGGTCAACTGTCAGTATCGTCTTGACATGAACCAACGTCATTTGTCAAGCCTTCTGTCTGTTTGAAAAAGGAATCTTCATTCAATTGTGTTGCCAGACAAAGAACAGACAAGAAATGAGTCATCCTCATTTAAACCCTGCTAGCGCGACAACAGAGACGTAAATCGATCGATTTTTTTACATCACCTAACGTCCTAGTTAGCATATCTCACAGGTTCAACTACATATCGATTTACCGATTTCACCTCACCCGTTTCTTATGTATGTGTACTTTTTGTGAAAATTTTTCCACCGATAAAACACTCCTTTTCGTGTGAATGAATGTTGAAGGAATTGTCGGCACTTCATTTAATCTCTTGTGATTTATGCGAAGGTGAATCGTTGCATTTGCAATTCACATGTGGTCGGATCCACAGAATTGAATTTTGTTGCATTTTAATAATTTCTAAATTTAACTTTAGCACAGCTTTCATTTCTAGTTAGTTTTCCATTTACAGTTTTGAATCAAAAACCTTAACCACTTAAAATCAATACAACTGAATTCACTCTTTCTAGCTGCGAAACCTGATCAATTGTTATCTGAAGGTGAAACAATACCACAGCAACACACCCTTAAATTCGATACCACCACCCGGAATGGAAGTGCCTACAAATTGTCAACATCTACAATTCATTTAAGAGAACTAAGTAGTTTTAAGCAGTTTACCCTCCTTGAAAATTTGTCATGGCACTGCCGCCGTAAAATGACTAACAGGCTGCCAGAGGGGAGAAGGCGACATGTAGGGGGGGGGTTCCGTCTCCCCCCTAGAACCCTTGTTATCATCGGCACGTGCGTAAGATGACTCATTCTCCCTTTACTCTTCCCCCTCCTCCGTCAGAAGCACAAAGCCAAACGGACTTTTGGTGAGGAGTCTACCTGCTTTCCAGGGCTTTTAGTCATCTGAAAAGGTAGATTTTACTCTGAGAGTTAAAACCAGCCGCTTTGGAGGAATTAGTGGCCTTTTTCACGATTTTGGACCTGTAATTTGTGTTAGTTTTAGGTTAAAAATCGATTAAGCTGCAATTAGCACTAATTAGCACTAATTGCTTTGCTATCGATTGATTCGACCAATAAAACGCAGTGTATATGTGTGGTTTAGCCCTAACGAGCAAAAATCTTCAAACTAAATGAGTGTTATCAAAATCAATAAATCGGCAATTTCGCGATTTGTTCAATAGGGTTATGTCCCTTTCAGGGTCAGATTGCACATTGCTAATTAAATTAAGGTCAAGAGTTTACAGGAATCTCTGAATCACAATGTGTGTGAGAAGGAGGGGGATTTGAAATTCAAATGACACAAAAACCCGTGTTTAATGTCTTGTGAGTAATTAAGAAAAAAAATGAGTCATTCCTACTCACCGATTCGGCTGACTCAGTTTCCATAAATAACTCTTCTCCATTATCCAGGGCACGGCAGATGCGAAGTATTAATCCTACGGTAGAAATGCGTATTTCGGTTGCTTGCACGTATAACTATTGCATTTTCCATGAACCTGGCTTGCTTAATCGATCCACACGACCAACTCAACTTTCACAGAAACCGTGGGAAGTTGTCGGAACGGAACACATGACCCTGTGAGATCTGAGAAGCCCCAGAATCACCGGAATTCCAAAAAAGTACACAGAAAATGACCAAAAACCAGACTCCAGTGTGAATTCGTAGGTATTAAGTTACAGCCTGAAATTCTGCATGATGAAGAAGTATTGATCTTCTGCGATCGATCAAAAACCAGCGAGCGAGTTTTTTCTGCTTCCCTTTTTGTAATTCTATTTTGTTTAAAAAAACATTCAATCCACTAAAAACTCTCATAATGTTATTTAAATAAGTGCAATAATTCTAGAAAGTGGTCTCTTGGGAATTTCTAATTTCTATACTTTCAAAACTGACGATTCGAATGAGTCGATTTGCACACGCAATAAAAGCTCTGTTTCGTGAACAAACAGGGCCATGAACACACAGACACCACTCTGCATGACCCTTTGTTTACTCCCAGGAGAGCAATAGAAAATCTGTAAATGGATACAGGTAACATCCCAAAAAACAAGACTCGTCATGATCTCTTTGTACAACTGACACTGACAAGTGATTAACCAACTAATCCTTCCTGTTGTCATAGTACCGCCCACAGATGGAAGGGAAATCTGATGAGTCACCCACCCGAATGGGAGGCAAAAGTGCACCTCTAAATAAGAGACAAACTTTACTAATAAATACTAATCAACACACAAGCGGAGGACAAAGAAGCGAGTTTTAAATACAGAACTGCAGGGTGAAAAAAAAGTTAACCGGATTTCACATTCCAGCGTCCAGTGGCGCAGGAACAAAGCGGAACACATCGCCCTCAGAGACAAAGTACGCGACAGGGGGGTAGGCACTGGTGCAGACACAAAGATGATCGATTTTTCGGCTCCCTGGCTTTGTGATTCTCTGTAGACTGACAGAATTCTGTCCCTCTGGCCAGGTGATAATCGCCAGGCTTTTTCGCTCGACATCCAAGGCTAGAACGCGCTGGGAATCGAGACTGTAGACGGCACCAGCTGCGAAGGACTCAAAGCTCCAGGAGATCACCTGAAGCCATTCTTTGGGGCTTCTCTTTGGACCGGAACCGTCGCCAAGGTCCGGTTGAGAGCCTGGGAAGGCGAAAATTCTTCTCATAGACATCTTCGAGGCATTATCCCACCGATTAACCGAAGCCCAACAATGTCCGTGAACGCATGACCTAGTGATCGAGTCGGGCGAGTAGGAAGCGTCGCCTTTTCGCATAGTTATCGAGAATATTCTCCTCTCAAAATGGGGAGTTAGTTTGCAGATCTGCGCCTCGCCCCCTTTACTACCCGACTCTTCGTCGGGATTAGCGGCACATCCTAGGAGGAGATTTCCATCTTCATCGACGTCTATTGCTAGGAAGCGCCTGTAGGCGTACTTTCGAGTTTGAGCGAGAAGTTTTCCCTCGGGTGTGAAACAGGAAATAAGATGCATTGGCGCCCCCTCGAAGACCGCCGTCCCAATCACGTAGATCTCGCTCGTCTCGCCGTAATTCCCCTTCAGACAGATCTTCGAGGGCACCAGATCGAGTGATTCGGAGGTTTTGAGATGGATTTTGGTCATTGGGACCTGGGAGCCGATGGGAAGTTTGAAGACGATGGGAAGGTCTTTGATACCAAAGTAGAGGCCAGAGGCGTCCATGCTCAGGCAGGTGATGAGAAAATCTGACAAGGTGATCGAGTAGCCCGAATCTGAGAGACAATCGCATACAGAGCTATACAGAGAACTTCTATCGATTTGGGGGGTTATCTGACATAGCACAGGCCGGATGGATTCCTCCTGATTCTCCACATTAATCAGACTCAGCAGTCCAAATTGGTCAGAGGAGTGAGCGACGTCGCCATCTTCGACGAGATCTTGGTGAAGCCGGGAACTTTTGGAGGAAAGGAGGGAGGAGTTCTGTGAGGAGACGTTTGGCACGTACATACTCACGATGTTGGTGAACCTCTCCTTGAGACTTCTAGCCGTAGGACGCCGCTTTGGGGTCTCCTGAGGAGCATCCTCGGTGATCCCGCAGTAGGCAGGTTCGCGTAGACCTGGAACGAGCATCAGAAAGGCAGACGACGCATGTGAAGACACAAGGAGTTATATACTAACTCTTTAAACCAAACAGCCAATCAACGCAGTCCCAGCTGTTGTAACCAATCAGAAGGCGACTTTGGTGAATGGTGCGTGTGTGCATGCAATCTGAAGGACGTGCACATAGACGCGCGCACACAGCTTGCTGATGTGGTGACTAAGATACTAAATTTCTAAGCGGGTTATAAAACATGGAGACAAGTATTGCATTGTTGATAAAAATAAAAATGAGTCAGTGCACCAACCTATATACCAAATTTATGACTAGGCTTAAAAAATTTTATGACCAAGTGTGATAAACCATTTTATTAATGTATAACCTCGGTTTACGGAAACAGTTGGGACTTGAAATAAGGGTAGACTCCTTTCTGAATTATAAATTGTTAAATTGGTAACGAAGTCTAAGGAATAATATTACAATAATAACCGTACAATTGGTATCACCTGGTGGTGCCGAGTTAGCCTTTCCTTATTTAATTTAAAATCCGTATTATCAAGATTACTCCGAACAATTAATGGAAACAGCATTATCTGAAAAATGTACAAATGAAAGAATCGATGAAACCCAAATAATAAAGTAAATACTGAGGTTCAAAATTGCAAATATCCTTCAAATTTAGGCGACGTTAATAACTGTGATTATGTTTCCCAATGTAACAATTCATAAAACAAAGAAAATTTACCTTATTTAATATTTTTGTCTCAAAAAGCAAAACACATCTGCTTCAAAGGTTTAAAATGTTTCTTAACTTAGCAAAATAAACTGAACTACTAGCCGAGTTTGAGTGAATAGATGTAATCGCGTTAAACTGATTTACTGTAAGTTTGGTCCGTGTGGTGTATCGCAATTTAAAAGTTGTCAATATTCAAAGTCATTTCCTCTTGGTTTTAATACCTCATTGAACCATGTTAGTTGATTATTTGTTGGGACGTACATCTTATTAACGAGTTTTTGTCTCTAGAATTCTGTTAACAACGCCATGTCTGGCTTCACTTTTGGGGCTCCTACAACTCAAGCGGCCTCAAAGCCAGCTGGTCTCAGTTTTGGCTCATTCGGAACCACCCAGCCTTTTACTGGGCAGCCTGCTGCCCCTAGTTTCGGCCTTGGTTCTTCAGCGGCCAGCACCACCACTACCAGCGGACTTTCTTTCGGTGCCACTGCTGCCACGACAGCACCGTCAGCTCAGTCTGCCTTCGGTTTTGGCGCCAAACCTGCTGCCCCAACAGCGACAACAGCAACAACCCTGTCTTTTGGACTCGCAACTCAACCCGCTTTTGGGTCCTCAGCTCCATCAACCACTACCACAGCCTCAACGACTTTCGGTTTTGGTTTGGCGCCCAAAACCACAGCCGCTACGACTACTTCTACTGGTGGTTTCACAGGTTTCGGGCTTCCTGCTACCACTACCAGTGCAACCACTACAGCTGGAGGTCTCTCCTTTGGACTGAAACCGGTCACGACCACGACCACGGCTTCTGCTTCTCTCTTTTCCCCTCTAGCTGCCACCACCACCGCCACCACCACCACAACCGCCTCAAGCGGTCTGAGTTTCGCTGGTCTGAAGCCTGCCACAACCTCTTCTTCTACCGCCGCCGCCGCCGCCGCCGCAGTTTCTGCTACCACATCTGCTGCCACCACTAGCACCGCTAGTATGCTGAAGCCGGGAACTGCGACAAACACAACAACATCAACGACGACCACCACGACTTCAACAGCAGCTGCGACGGCTGCGCCAGCTCCTGCGACGCCCACGTTGACCTACAGACAGTTGGAGGAGATGGTGAACAAGTGGACCTACGAGTTGGACGAGCAGAGTCGCAGTTTTGCGGCCGAGTTGGCGAGACTGAACAAGGCCGATAGCGTGCTGATTGCCAATGCAGAGAAGATCACGGATCTTCATGCGAAGGTGGAGGCTTGCAAGGCAGGCCAGAGCAGGATTGAGCAGGTTGGTGGTACTTCTTGGTGGTCTCAGCTGCTTACAAAAGGACTTTAAGCTTGAATGAACACCTTGGTGCTATTTCCTGCCTCTCTCTCTCTCTCCATGTCTTTCTAGGAACTCGAGTTCGTCGAGTCTCAGCAGCGCAGCTTGGAGGACCTGTTGGAACCCCTGGAGCGGGCCGCAGCGGCCGCGACCGGAAGCGCTGGAGATTTGTCGTCAAGTGGCGGTGGACAGGCGGACGCAGAGCGAGAAGCCCTCCTCCAGATGTGCGTCAACACCGATCTGGAGTTGGCCGCTCTCCTTGCCGAACTACGCGACATGGCGGCACGAGTGAATTCCACCACGGCGGAGATGCAGGCGTCTGCCGCTAACGCGTCGACGGCTGATGGTGTGTCTTCCTTCACTGCTGCTAGTGGTGGTGGTGGTGGTGGAGAGAAAACGGAGGGCGAATTGGAGAAGTCGAGCAGTGTCATCGGACAGGTTACTCGCATCCTCAACTCCCACATGCACTCGCTCACCTGGCTCTCGCAGAATACGCGTAAGTGGGAAATCGGCGATTCATAAAGTTCAAACCGTTCGGAAGATGTCTGGAAATCTGGTGATGATTGGTTTCCATTCAATAGAGGAGCACCAATCAACCTCCGGGGAGATGTTTAAAGATTAATCAATAATTTTCCGTTTTCTTATCTTTTTTTCCAGAGGAACTGATGGAGAAGATGAAACTCCTGAATGCGTCTTAGATTTGTCATCATCATCATCATCGCCTCCCTTTACGTTGTTGCTGCTGGTGCTGTTGCTAAAAGCGCTCTCTTTTTGTACAATTCTGCCTGCCGTAATTAAGGAAATAAAGATAGTCTCCAATATGCTCGATTTCTTGTCCGTTGAGAAGCGATTGGGCCAAGTAAAATCCACCCATTTAGAGTGTATACATGTGTTCCTTAGAACAATGCCTGAAGACAAAAAGCAAGTGACCCTACAGCCAATAAGACGTGTCTACTGTGGCCAAAGCGCCGTTCGAGCGGTTCGTTTCAACGCTGATGGTCAGTACTGCCTCACCGCGGGTGGAAATCGCACCATCAAGTTGTGGAACCCACTCGTAGGTCGATTGCTCAAGACCTACATGGGTCATGGTGGTGAAGTCTCCGACGTCCAAGTACTCTATTTCTGTGCTTTACAAATACCGCCTACTGAATTAAATTGAGTAGCGAGTTTTTTCCCCACAGGCGTCGAACGACAACAGTCAGTTGGGTTCGGGTGGAGCGGATACGATTGTGGCGCTTTGGGACGTCTCATCGGGTCAAATGTTGAGGCGATGGCGAAAACACGCTGGGAGGGTCAATGCGGTGCGTTTTGGGGGTCCTGCGGCTTCTGAGGGCGAACTGGCGGCCAGTGCCAGTCCTTCGCTGGTTCTCCTCTCAGTTGGAGTTGATGGAATCATGTTTGCGTGGGATGTTCGGGCTAGAGCGCCGTACCCGATTCAGGTAACTTGTGGGATGACATGATGAAATGATTTTCTAATCCCTGTGTGTCTTTTTTGCTTCTTTTAGACGATGCATGAGGCGAAGGACAGTGTCAACTGCTTGGCCATTCGTCGCTGGCAAATCATCACGGGCTCTGTTGACCGCTGTGTTCGTGTCTATGACATCCGAAAGGGTCAGTTTCTATGTTCTGGCGAATTGTGGAAACGCTAGAAAAACCCACTTTCTGATTAGAAAGTGGATAGAAAGGTTAATTTCGCGACGAAAAGTGTGCTTGGCCTAGCTTGGAGTCCAAAAATAGTCTGTACTTAACGGCGATAGCTTATTGGTGCTTGAGCTCAAAAGGCATCCAATCAAATGCATGGAATATTTTCAAAGCTGGATTTGATCAATAAATCGATTAGGGAGGAGGTGAAGCTGTATGTTGGTAAATCCTGGCCTCATTTCGCTCTTCAATTGTTCTTCAAGATCTATTAAAGTGAGATCACTTCCTAATTAACTTAAAGAATTAAATCAGGAAGAAATGCATGGGGTCACATAGTAAATGTGACGACGTGGAATAAGTGCGCTGTTAAGATCGATTTTCTTTGTGCAGGGATAATGCAGGAGGACTACGTCGGCTACGCAGTCACATCAGTGGGACTCTCGTTTGACGGCCAATGCCTCCTAGTGGCGTCGCAGGACTCAACCGTCCGTCTATTCGACTTCACTAATGGCGAACTGCTCTCAAAATACTCGGGACATGTGAACAAAGCGTTTAGGTGAGTTGTATTTGGATAATTTGTCGCAGAAATCTTAAGATTATTATCGATGAGTGACTTTTAAATGAAATTTCAATGGAAAGAAGAGGTCGTTGAGGTTTTTGTGGAAGATTTTGGAATAGGTTCTTCAAAAACTGACTTATCGATTTATCGATTGCATCTCACTTTTTACATGATTCTCTAAAATCGATAACCATAAATTCCCTTAAATGATAAGGTGGAGGTGGTCTGGTGGTCAAGGTCACAAGAATCAATAATGATTTATCGATTTCCTAACAATCCTAGCTGCTACAGCAACCAACCGTTTTCGCCTGTTTTTTCGTCTCCTGTAGAATCGACTGCGCTTTCCTCAACAACGACGCCCAAATAGCCAGCGGTTCTGAGGACCCCTCGTGCCATGTGGTGGTGTGGGACGTTCTGGATGGTGAGACAGCCACCCGATTGCCTCACGGACCACGCAATCCCCCCTGTCCGGCATGGCAACCAGACATTGGTGTGGGGAAGACGACGCAATCGATGGGAGAGGCGGCGCCAGTGCCTTTCATCCACTCCCTGTCACCGCATCCACACAAAAATCAGCTGCTCACAGCTGGTGGTGATCTTTTTTGGCTCTGGGGTGCAGAGGAGGGTGGGGAGGAAGGGGAATAAATTATTGTTTTTTTTTGAGGAGACTTCTAATTTGGGAAAACTCTGGAGTGGGTCTTAAGAGAAGCCATTTGAAAGGAAAGGGAGAAGTGATGGAGAAGGAAGGTATGGGGAGGGGACAAAATAATGGAAACACCTTGAAAAATCAAGTCTTGAACAGCCACAGGGTGAACTTGGTTGTCCGTAATTCCTAAATAGTCTCAACCGTTAGTTCTTCATCCATGGAAGTAGATCATTGGCCGTGCGCCAGATTTCTAAGAAGTACCACTCCAGCCATGTTTCACGGCTGGAGAAGGCAGCAGTCCGGACTAAGTGCTACTTTTGTTTGTCTCGGAAATGAAGTGGTAAACGGCGATGAATCGTCAGAGGAAATAACATTTTCCACCGCTCGAAAGACAGACCAATTCTGGAGGCTTCTACCTCGCCCACTCTAAGAGCTTTGAGACATTTGTAGGCTTTGAGAGCAGCGGTTTTCTAATTTCAGCTCTTCCGTGGTGAAATCCCGCTCCCCAATAATCAAGAACCCTAATCGGAGCGTGTTAGAAAGACGATGTGGCTGAAACTTAACTGAGCTCGGTTTCGCCTTTAGTTAAAGCTGAAATTCGCGGATAATCGTGTATATTTAAATGGAATGCTCAGTAAGACAACAAAGAGGCTCAATATACCTACCAAATGGCATGTACAACAGTCAGAGACCAGGAGGATAACACAGAGTGAGTCGATGGATGATTGGGGGGCAATTATTCGCCAGCCAGCTGGGGCAACTTCTGCTTCTTCGGATTGAAGAAGGAGGGGTTGACTTGCAAGGAGAGCAGCATCACAAAGCCGTAGACGAGGACGCCAAGCAGGAGCAGGACAGTGAGGAGGACTGAGAAGACGTCGATGCTGAAGAAGCCGGTGCAGTCATTCGCGTCGGTGAAAACGCCGTGGCTTATCCCGAACGGCTGGACCTGCAGTCCGGAGAAGGAGAACTCCATGGGAGGAGTTGAGTTTACGGCGATGACATGAAGCATTCTCGAGCACTTGAAACCCATCGAGGTGGGAGTTTCAGCGAAGTTCATGAGAAGTTTGTACGACTTGCCGTCGACCTCGGCGGATGCCTCCTCCAGATTCCAATAGTCGGCTGCGTCGGAGAGAAATTCGAATCTAGAGGGGAGGCACTAGTAGAAAAAATAACTACTTACGAGAGCTTAAGTGCCTTCAATGAGGAGGCCTCAGCATTAGCATCAAAGGAGAGAGAAGCCCTGTTGCCTTGACCACACGATGCATTGGAGGTTGTAGGCACTACATTGTAGGACTTTGGGACTCCTTGTTTAATGTGAAGATTAATTTGTCGTGCGAAAAATGCAAGACAGGACTTGTTAATATATATATAATCATCGATATTCGATGACGAAGGTAACTCGCTAAAAAATAATAACTGATTATATGATTTCTTACTCTTGAGAGAGGCAACACCAGGAAAATCCCAACACTAAAAGAGTAAGCCAAAACCAATGCATCCTTGGTGGGTGATATTTGAAGGCTACACTTATAGTTCAATTATTTAAAACAAGTTTTGTTGTCAACATTGATTTTAGCTAAACCTTTACATTAATAAACCCATATCATAATTTAGGGTCTGGAAAAGTTTCATTTCTTAAAATATAGGCTTTGGTAATATTTTATTTAATTCAGTGAATATTTGTCAACAGTAGATTAAGCAAAATCAAGGCGATGCTTCCACATTCCGTAAAATAAATCCAAATTTTTAAGGGTATGATTGTGCCATGTCCATACCTTGAATTTTGGGCGTTTTTTCATAATTTGTGAACGCTAATTACAATTTTATAAATCTTATTTGATGTATTTAATCATCATTATGATAAAATTCCATAAGTTGGTTTAGTTTTATAACCAAAGCTTCCTTCAGAGTTTCGCTTTTACTTAATCCTCTACTTGCTCCAAAAAAGAAAATCTTTCACATTATCGAAAAATGTACCTATCTATTCTTCATGCCAATTTTGGTCCTGTTTTGTAAGATGCGGGCTATTGATTTAGCACATCAGTCCTATAAAGCGAGAGTATAATTTATTTTCAGTCTCCTCTTTTCCTTTTCTAAAGCCTTATTAGTAAAAGAAAAACTCCCCTTTGTTACGAAATAATCTTTAAACACTTTCCAGGTTTCACATATGTTTGCTGCTTTAAAATAGTAAGTAGCAATGCTCTCTAGAATGCTCTAAACCCGTTTATTGAGCTCTTAGTAGAGCCTTCACCACATCTGTTGGAAAACCGCAAATTTGACTATAATCACCTCATTAGCATAGCTTATCAATATCAATTTTTCACTTGAATCATATTCATTTATTTTTTAATTTATTTATAATTTGAGGATCCATCGGGAAATTTAGTACTGCTAAGAACCTTCTTAAAAGCTGGGAATCCATGAAACCCGGATTCTGATTCTCATTTTAGCGAAGTTTGATGGTAAAACAGGTGAAATTCCACAAACTAGATTAGCGTAACTCTTGGAATCCTCACCAACTAGCTTAAGTGACTTAAAACTACTCGACAAAGCTCTGAGCTACTTGCCTCTCTAAGGTAACTAAATGCCCCATCGTAAACGAGGTATGATGTGCTTTTAAGTGTAGAGAAGGCTGTAGCGTTGTTAGCACAGCTCTACATCACATGATGATGACACTTTATCAATAATCAAATAGTCAAAATTACTACTAGGCGCTCAGTTACTCGATATAGTCTTTTGTAGAAAATATAAATTTGAAATAGATTTTATTATTAATTCTTTTATTTCACAAAGTCAGTAGTGATAGGGCCAGTAATACTGGATGACTTGAAATAGTTTCGCCTGATCTAGGTTCTCAAGCGAAAAATCGATCTGTCTCGAACCGGAGGTTATGCAGATCTTTGAGAAGTCCCTCGAAAGGTTGACTAAATCAACTCGTCAGGCGGTTACCAAGACTCACATTCAAATTTTTGTTGACCGTTTGTGAACTGGGTGTAAGGCAGGTGTTCTGCGGCAGCCGTGATGGTGTACAGGTGGGTCAAACGCCGCAAAATGTCGTTGCAGAGCCTGATGGCGTCTTCGAGTTCACGCAAACACTCATCGGTTATCTTCATCAGATCGCTGGTTTTGGTTAGTTGAAAACTCCTGAAGAATTGATAAGCTCTAAAAGGTATTAAGGAGAGTTGTGCGAGGGACTAACTTTGATTCCCCTGGCACTCCGATGTTCAAATAGACAAGTCCAAATTGTCTAATTTGGTAGCACAAGTCGTAGTTGTCGCGTTGATCGTTGATTATTATCTAGAGATCGAGAGATGTCTAACGCAATTTACATTTGACTCATTTACTATCTCTAAATTTGAATAAGATTTGCTGAAGGCGACGTATTTTATAAATTTTGCAGACAAATCGTTCGTTTTTAAAATTTCACTAAGCTTCAATTTAGCCAACGAGTAAATCACCCGCATCAGTACGTCGTCATATTCGGTATTTTCGTCCTGAAAATGTTAATAAAAATGGAACTTGCAAGAATGCCTGAGGATCTCAATAAAAGCCAATCATTTTTGTCAACGAACACCTCTGGCTCGCTTCTTCCATCTTCGTAAACAGCTCTAACTTAAAAAATATATACAGATGGAACGCCTACTTATAGGTGGTGAATTCGAGAAAGTGGACCGAATGATGATTGTTGTTTCTCTTAAAGAAATTTGTATGAACTCTCGGCGTATGATAGTATTTAGTTTTTCGTAGTCCTTTTTCGACACCTCTTTGGCATTTGGAAAAGCATAAGAACAAACTGAGGAAATCATAGTAGTGCGCAATGACCTTGATAACGCTTATTTGGAAAGATTTCATTAGTTCTAAAAGCGATGCTATTTAAATCGTCTAGAAAAAGGTTGATCAATTATTTTATTGTGTTGGTTAATTTATAATTTGGCTGATTTAGCAAACTTCTTGCCAAACACCTAAAACATGCTGGGGTATAATACAACGATAAACGTTCAGGGGAAAAAGTAAATTATTTTAACGAAAAAGCGCTTTAATGTCTTTCAGGACAAAACAATCATATTTACTTTTCCAGTCCATCAGCGCCAGGATATTAAACCTTTGTAATAACCGCATTTTCGAGGGAATCGAAGCCTGATTACATTTATTCGTAAATCCTTGTAGAAATTTAACTCATTGACTTAGTACACAATAGTTAATTCCAAAAGCACAATGATCGTGTTTACTCAGACTCAGTGGCCGGTCTGTTATCTTGGGAATTAATCAATTTCACAAGTATCCTTTTGTCAACACTAGTAAGCACGTCTGTTAAACACTGTTGAGTTGTGTGAATTCTAGTTTCTCACTTAAATCTCAATGCTAATATGATTTTGTAACACTTAATAATTCTATTTTTCTAAGCTAATAAAGTTTTCATTGCCGTGGTATGTTCCCATCAGAGGTCATTTTGCATCTATAGAAGTTTGCGGTTATTAACGACAAACATTTCTACTTGGTAAGGTATAAACCTGCCAGATATGTAAAACTCTCGTAAGCCTTCGCGTTACATTCGCGGTTATTTGGGTAGCGCGTGAGTTTCACTGGTTTTCTCTATGCGCTTGTGCTGACGCGTCGGTACTTGTTGGTAGTGAATTTTTCTACTACCATTACACTGGTTGACTAGCACAGGTATTTCATATTTGCCAATCATATGTTTTTCCCTTTAGACATCAAAACATTTTCGGTAGCTTCTTGCGCAATTCATTTACTGGGTCATTCCGATTCGTCGTTTTGCTAGTCAGATGAAACTCAAAATTACAAATACGTCTGTCGTGGAAGCCTGAAATAGGTTGTTACTGTATTAAGTATTTTATCAGTGCAGTCTTTTCTCAGTGAAAATGCTCTTCGCTTTGACTCCACCAAAACTTCAGTGGCAGTGAAATCGCTCGAAAGTTGAACTAAAATGCAAAATTCGGTTCGAATAATAAGCATATTGCTTACTTCGTATCTCCTTGTAACGCCTGTATCGAAATGCGTAACTCTTTGGGAAGGAATTCTCAAATACCAGTACGCGTTCCTCTACTAACAAAATCTGCTCTTTAACAGGGTCTGTGGTTTCTTGAAATTGCGCATTTTGACTAATAAAAGCTAGCGCTGATTCATATGGGTCTTTTTCTATGTATATTTCCGGTTCCTGAGATCCATTTTCATAAATTTCCTTAACTGAATAAATGTATTATATTTTACAATCCTACTTCTTGAAGTATTGCAATGACTCGATAATGGAAATAAAAAACAATGAATTGTCTTTATATATGAACTATAAGGGCTTCGTCCCGGGAAATTTGCTTTAAATTTTCATAGTCAATTTCTAGTAGAGTGCGTAACCTTCCCTTACTGCTACCGGAATCATAACAGCGCCAAATGTCCTCGATATGAACCTACACCCAAAATTATTCCAACATGATAACCCTAAGTAATTTCATGATATGATTTCGATTATGACAAGTGCCATAAATTAAAAACATGAAACACGATTTGTCATTACATCAATTTTTTCGACATTCAGTGACTTCCTAAAATGAATATATAAGGAGGCTCTTTAAACTTTACTCAAGATTTGTGACGTTCTTCTAAGGCATAAATGACCTTTTTCTTCCGATTATTTAACTGTGTTTTAAGAAATAAATATCATACAAAACTCTAGATTTTGGATCTCCTATGGTAATACCAGAGAATCCATTCACAAGACAAGGGTAGACCACACACTAAAGGCAAAACACACTTAATTTAGCAAACTTCGATCATTCTAACTCAGTTCCATTCGTTTCATGTATGTTCTCGCAACCTACAAACATTCTAAACACTCAATCCCTTATGATAACCAATAAAAGCTCGTCCTGATAGCCTTTTTTTCATATTACTCAGAAAATGAACTCTTGGCATCCAGAGTAAACGTTTTAACATTTTATAACAACGGTCAAATGCTTTGGGTAAACCTGTAAGTTTTTCTTGAAATCACTTAAAGTCTTTCTACTTATTACAGATGAACCCAACTTGCTTAGGCAACTAGATGGCTTCACACCAAAGGAGGCAATTAAGGCAGGTAGCGATTTTTTCAAAGGGGGTTTGTTTTCGTCGATGCAGATCAGCCAATGAGATCGATTCCCAATTTTATTGAGTCTTAAAGCACATTGCCAAAGTAGATAGGCTTCAGGATTAACCGAAACAAAAGCAGAAAATTGAGCATTCAAAGGTCCATGGGCTAATTGTCAAGATAGGAATAGACTATACTCAGAAATTCGTCGATATCAAAGGCTTCAATTGACAGACTTCCTCTAAGTATACCATCGACTGAAACCAAGATATTCGAGAAATCGGCGTCCGGTTTGACTAGATGAAATATTACGTATGAATAAAATGCTTAGAATTTAAAATTGTTCGAAATGAGATTGGGAAAATGTTCTTACCACAAAATTTGGCACTGCCATGGGAGTATTCAAAGGGTTTTCCATTATCTGATGAGAAATTTTGGCCCATTCTTCTATGTACTTCTGTCATGGTTCTAATCGCATTTTGCAAATATTTAATACAATGATCCGAAACGTCCTCTAATGTGTTGTCTTGTTTGAAATCGAGCCTTCTGGTAATAGAAGGAGAGGTATCTCCAGCACTGACCGTAATGGAACAGTTAATATCAGGTCCTAGTGTATATTCAATATGAAAACCGTCTTTCTGTATGTTTATCATCAGCTGCCTATTCCTTTCATCGTAACGAATGACAGAATTATCTGTTTTTTTAGTGATGAAATATTTAAACAAATTATCAGGAATATTTTGAGCCCTGAGAAAATCGGATAAGGCTTTCTTCAGTTCACGTCCAATCTCTTGGATAAGGCTATTGCTGGGTATAAAATTGAATACCTGTGAAACGATGAATTTACACCAAATTTCAACACACCTCCTTTTTTCTTGCTTCAAAAACGAATGGATCTGCCACGTTGAGATAAATCTCGGGTTGCGGTATTCCAGCCTCGTATATTGCTTTTACTAGGAATCGTCAATTAGTATTGCCTTACATCGAGGAGATTTTCTATCTCTTGCAAAAGGAAAATCAATCCATAGGCCATTGTCTACATCTTTGATTTCAACAAGTCCTTCGCGAAAAGTTTTGTGGATTTCTTCTCGATCATTATGCGGCGCATCTGACGATTTATCTTTATCTGCTGCTGAAAAACTGAAAATCATATTCACACCTAACAACCTTAAAATTGTGCGTTACCTTATGACCTTGCCAGAAGCGTATTTTAAAGTAGAACCAGCTAATTTGCACTGCTCAATATATTTCCTTTGCATTTAATTATTAGTGATGTAATTGTGTTAATAACTAAATTTTGATAAATTGTGGCCTCAACACCATGCTGTGTATCTTTCAAGCTACTTTGATTGGGGTTCACGTTTGTCATAAGAAATTGAGTTAAAACCTGTAAAACTATGGTATAAATAATGATTTAGTTCAATAGCACCCTAGAGTATGCAATAGCATATTGCTTTAAATAAAGATCCAAGTATCGTCCTTTAGAAGATATAACAATCAAACATTGTCTGAACTGTTAATGTCAAATAGATGTAGATTTCCTGATAAACAGCCTATCGGCATTCTCAAATTGAATCAACTGCAATGGATGAATAATGAAAAAATCTCTCTACTTATCTGCTATTTCAGTAGCATTTCAACCACACATTGTCTCAAAACGACACAACGCGTAATCATAACACCTCCATTTCATGAGTTCATATCACTATGAGTTATGGGAGGGGGGATGGATACTAATCACAAAATCTTCTCTCCCAAGGGTCATTTCAACTCGTTAGCGCAGAAATGGAGAATCCGTGTGAGTTACCGCCGCTGCTGCTGCAGCTACTGTTGCTAGCTACGACCGGACTAGCAACTTCTTCGGTGGCAGACGAACTCACTTCTACGGGCTCCAGAGCCCTCTTGAACTCCTCCATGATTGGTTGTTTTCTGGCCAATGAGGAGATGATTACATGGGGAGGTGGTATGGGTATGTAGGCGGTGTTGTAGGGATTCTCCAGCCAGGGACAAATGCGTTTAAAGAGACCACCAAGGTCTTGCTTCATCCCGTCGCTAGGCGACCAAGGTCGTTTCTTGATTGGCTGGGAATACTCGGGTGGTAGCAAAAGCGGCGGGATCGCTATATGTGACCGCATTTTCCCCTCTCCCAATTCTGTAACGGGAAAAATAATGATAACTATGAGAATCGTATTTAATTTGGGTTTGAAAGTTTTATGAATCCTACCGAATGGCTGAGGGGGAGAAGGAGGGCGTCGAAGTGACGTTCTGATTGGTGGAGAACCGCTAACCAATCGCCTGGCTTTCTCGGAATCATCATTATCTGAATCAGAACAGCAGCTGTTGGTGCTGTGAGTTATGCTCTCTAGACGCTCTGGGTTGGGATAGAAACCGCAGGATGGGCTCTGCATCCTCTGTTTTCCTGCTGGATGTCGCCTAAACCAGAAATCGATATCGACTGATTGTCGTATGAGAGCATTTTATTCAATAATTCCCATCTCCTTACTTCTTTTCACGTCTACCTCCACCGGTATCACGAAAGCCTTTTGCGAAAGGATTGTGGTCAATCTTCAATTGGGTTATCTGAAACATTTATTGAAAACTAATGAATTAGGCGGATTGAAGCTATTGATAGTGCAGGAAAGCAAGAGGACTCACCATTTCGTTTTGATAGGCCGTAACCGCAATAAAGACTGTTTCAGGGAAAGCGAATGAATGGAAGGATGAGTAGGGCAGGCGGGAGACATCCTTGGCCTTGATTAGGTGAAACCGAGGCTGGTACTTGTGCATGGAGTTGAGGATTGTCTATAGGGCAGTAAAACAAACAAGGGCTAAATTATTGATTGTGCAGTCGCCACGATATTTACCCCAATTCCTCCTCACTCCTCCTCTCTCATTCACGTGTGAGAAACACCCACATTAGAGTGTGACAAGGGAGAGAGGCGCCTAGTCTTGTCGTGAAAAAGGCGCCAGAAGGAGTGAAGTTATTTTGTCATGCGAGGCCTATAATTTTGGCTTTTCCTTGTCACTTCCCTGCCCAACCCCCCTAAGTAATTAAAAGATACCCATGCAACTGTCACACACACACACACGTACAAAGCCGTGCTTATCCGAGATGTTGTTGGTGAGTTTGAGCTTGTGGAAGGAGATGATTTTTTGCATCCACTGTTCCCCCGTTGCCGGAGAATCGGGGTGGATGTACATGCGTTTGGGCATTTCTGGATCGGCCTTGCCAGCCACCATCCATTGGTTGTTATGGAATTTGTAGCGACAGTTGTCTGCGGCGACAATCTCCAGCATCATCACATATTTGGTCTGTTTCTCCAGACCCGACACCTTCACCTTGAATGGCGGGAACATCCGTCTGGAATGGGGAAAAAATCGATAGAATAATCAATATGTACCACTCTCCTCCTCCACCTTCTCAGCACCAGTCTCGTGCTCATTTTCGACATCAAATTTGTATTGATATAATTACAAATACTTAATTAATAATTTAAAATTTATGAATCAACTTTTTACTTTATTTAAGCAAAAATATTAGGCTCCAAAGTGTAGATATTTATACATAGATTGATTGATTGTAAAAACCAATTGTAAATTGTTCCTACTAATAAATGTACTTAAATCCAATATTTCTAATAAAAAAACAAGGTTTTAAATTAAAAACTTATAAGGTATTGTAGAGAGGCAATAATGCCTAGGTAGGAGCCATTAAAAACAATGAAAAACCGTTTCCCCAACCCCCAATAATTTGCGCCAGCCTTAGTGACAAGATATTTACGACGTGATAACTCCGATGACAAGTTGGTTGTGTGGTTATAGTGGTTAGGGCGTCCTTACGAATCCCCACTTCGATTTCTGCCTATCTGATCAATTAACGCTAGCCTTGGAAACAAGTTTTTTGATGATGGCGATGACAAGGCCATCTATTTAAACAAACGGGCACACGCATAAATCGCATTGATTTGAAGTGTTGTTTCTACTAGCCGAGAAAATTTTCACGACATAGAAAAACAGTAAGGCTCTTGCCACGGTGGTTAGAGTGGAAATGCGAGAAAATTCCTCCCTGATTTCCTCACCGATAAGACAATTTTGCACCTCCGCTCTGTGAGTGAGGAAAATTGCTCAAATGCAACGCAAGAAAGCCAGTGCAAATCCTTGCATCATCATGCTGTTAGAACCGGGGTGTTTTGTAATTGAGTAGGACTATTAAATCAATAAATTGAACCCTAAACCCCTGTGACCTACTCGGTAGTTTCTAGAGGTTCAAATTCAGGAACAAAGGAGTCACCATCATCATGATCGACTCACCGTCCACTCTTGGTGATAACCATCTCAGTTTCGTGGGCGTGGAAGCTCCTCCAGAGGTGTTTGTCGATTAATTCGGCGGAGGGTTGATGCTGGTGGTGTTGAGTAGAGGGCCCTGGAGCTCCCAGCGATAGAGCAGCATGGTAGGCTAGCTCCAGAGGATTCATGGTCTTGAAGGACATGTCCAGAGCCGTGTTTTCCATGGCGCAGTGGAAGTGTGAATAGACCTGAAGCCGGGGCAAAGCGTGTGCGCTGGTCACTTGAGGTGGTGGTGATGATGATGTGCGAACGTGGTGGTTTGCGCGCGCGCCTCCAAGGCGCCTTATTGGCTGGGCGTGAAGACTCGCGCGATGACGCGTGAAGCGTGTTGGCCGATGGTGTGAAGGTGGCGAATTACAGCGCTAACACCTGCGCACGCTTTGGACGAATCACAATCGTCCGCCTTTTCCTGCTCCTCTCTAAGTGGTTAAAGGCGCATTTTCACACCGGGAAAAACACGGATTTTCACCCTTCTAGGCCTTTCAAGTAAAGAAAACACAGCATTTTTGGTAAATTTTAAAAAGATTTCACACTGATCCTCAAAGAGGCTGAGGAGAATTCAAGAAGGGGAGGTTTCGCATCATCGATCTGCATAGGTTTTAGGCAAGACTCACTTCTAGAGGAGAGGCCTTTGTTCTAACCACACCCGAGCTCTGACACACTTGTTCTAAAGTCGCTAACCGCACCCAGGGTAGCGCGATCAAAGGAGGGCGTTTGTGCCCTTTGGCGCCAATGGTGGTGATGGAAACGGGGAAGCGGTTTTTCACGGGTGGTCACTCGTTCTGTCGTTTAGCGGTGGCGCCAGTGGGTAATTAGAAGGCTCTAACTGCTACGTAGAGCTACCTAGCCAGCTCTCCGACGAGGTGTGTGGTATCTACCTTCTAGTCGAGATGGGGATAAATTATGCTCCTTGTTATTTTTACCCCTTCCCAAACATGACTTAGGGTAAACTGAGGTTGTGACTCCCTAAATGAATCGATTGCATACCAAATGCTGTCGATAAAACTTACTCAGGGTATTAATAGGCTTCTGTAAAAAAATTTTCAAAGCAAATTCCATAAAAATAAATTTATTAAATAAAAAGACGTAATTTCGTTATTGTGATTTCAAAAAGTGTTGACATTTCCTATGCATGTATTATTGCATCATTGAAAATGTCTAAAATGTTGCAGAGTTTCTTAAAGTTATCTAGATTTTTGGTGTTTATTCAAATAAATATGTCAAATCTACAGAATTAGGCTTTACAATTTCATTAGATTTCGCCCAGATTTTGGGAACAGTAATAATCCCTACTGCTTTAAAAATAAATTTTTGAAACGAAAAAAAAAAAACAATTTAGTGATATCAGTTTCAAATTTCTCACATTTGTGTTCATTTTTCTGCAAATTCCCTAGAACTCTTCCTTTTTTTCTTGTTGTTTTCTGTTTGAGAAAAGAACGAATTACGTAAGCAATCGACACCCAATATATGAAGTCAGCATGCGGCCATATGACAAGGAAATCCAATACTTAACCAATAGGTGGCAGTTATACCTGTCTTGTAGACACAGAAGAAATCCGTCTGTATGTCGTGCAAACTTTATCTACATCTGGGCATTTGGGTGAACACATGTGTGGTCACGAGCGCTAGACCTGAGAGACGGGAGACGGGGGATTTCTGACCCCCACAACACGATTCACCTTGGAGATTAGACAGCGGGTGACAAGTGAAACCAGTTGGCGCTGTCCGGGGGATAGTAATGACCTCAAACCAGTCTCGAAATATCCTCTCCTCCCCCGCGAAATAGCTGTGTCTTCAACTAACCCCATCTTTGCTTCTCACTCGGGTTGGACAAAATAATGGAAACACCTAAAATTTTGGTTGTTTTTTTTGTGTCGTAAGTTCATTTAAATTATTGTTTCAAAAATTGTTTATAACCTTATAAAATTGGCAGATCTCTCGATGCAAAGTTGAGTTCACTTTTTGAGTAAACAAATTATTGGAGGAGTTTGAATCGCCCTAATCATAAAAAGGCCACGTTTTTGTTACCTGAATCAATAATATACGTATAGTGTTTATCAAATTCCTTCCTAAAAGTTTTTTATCTATTTTTAAATTGTGGTTTCTATGGGATTAAAAATGACATAAATTACATATTTGCAATTCCGTTTAATAAAATATTCCTTGGCTTTGATTTTCAAGCATTTTTTTGTGGGATAAAGAATAGACGTATTTTATTGCAAATCTAGTGATGACCTCTAGAGCCATATCAGCTCCGCAAATCTAGGCGGAACACCTGTGACCTAGGTCAGATGGAACAAAACAATAGGGGAGTTAGCGTGATCTCATACGGCACAAGTGCGGGGGTTGCATACTTAAAAAGTCAACAAAACATGCCTTAATATGGATGAACACAGCTTTGCGGGGGAGGAGCATTAGGAGCCGTGCATTATTAATGCACCTGCGACTGAATCACCACAGCATGACCTTTTGAAAAAGAACGATAAAATCAATGGGATTTATTACTTTGGGGGTTTAAACAAAGAAGTCCCATTAAAACTCAGAGGTTGGACAATCAACAGAATATAGTTACAGTTTCAATTCTCCCCATCAATTCTCATCATCATCCTCATCATCATCGTGGAGCCCCCGCTTTCATCACGCTTTTAAATGACCAAAAATGGTCGAAGCTTCAAATGGGCTTAATTAAAACAAGAATCATTCCATTAAATTGGCTGGGGGAGGGTGCTGCATGATTTTTGAGGTGAATTATGATGAAATCACAAGGAATTCAAAACCATTCCCAATCTTATCAGTTTTTCCCATCAGAGCCATAAAAATTGTAATTAAAATTTTAATAATTGCCATAACTTACAATAAATAATTACGATTATATCGCATACTGAATTTAAACATACGGAAGAGTTTGTATTAAAGAAACCTTTTTGTTTGGGTCATTTTTTTCTTTTTAAATATTTCAGTTCAGTTAAATATTCGTAAAGAAAAATCTAATTTTTCTTTCAAAGCTATTTTTCTTTTATTCGTTTTTAATGTTATTGGTGTTTTTTCCGAAAATTATTTCCCAGTATCAGTTGTGATTATAAGTTTCAATGAAAAAGGTATTGAAGAAATAGGAACAACCGCTCAAAATGAGAAAATAATTTAAATATCTGGTAAATTTTAGGAAAATTTTGTTCCGAAAATGCTGGTTATATAACGATAATTAATTCAATTACATAAATGCACAGCTCCAATTTTGTATTAACAAAACGAAGACTGACTGTTATTCTACATGACTTTGTTGCATATTTAAATTTAAAGGAGTTGAAAATTTTATTTTTTTGCCAGTTTATAGTGGAGCAGGGATACGTTAGAAGTTTTTAGAGAAAATCGTATTATTGACTGCTTGAATAACCGGAATAACCGGAACGCAATGAAAATCGAGACCCGTTCATGAAGGCGTGACCCGATTAATGCTTTCAACACCCCCTCCAAAAGTCTCCAGACACGTGTATCGATCGACAAGGCTCCTCTGTCAGCACCCTCATTCCCCAAATCAATAAATGTCACCGATTCTGATTTTAAATCGATTTTAGCACTCTAGGGAGGCTATCCACTTGTTTTTTTGTGTGCAAATGAATCCACAAAAACGTTCTCGCCATCTCTGGGATTCCAGTTCACGCATCGTGCGTTAAATGCACACGCAAACAACAGTAGCTCAGGTCAGATGTCGTGTTTGTTGGGGTCACGCTAACCACAAAGGCTTTTTGTGTCACATCGGAATGTATGAGAAATATATAGATTTAAAAATTCAATAGAAATCCGATTTATTATGATCTGTGCATTATTACTACAGCTGGTGAATCACACGGTGACCTTTGTGTTAAGATATAAATTTTTTGATCGATAAAATCGATAGGATTTATTACCTTGGGGGGAGAGGAGTAGTTAAACAAAGAGATCGCATTTAAGCTCAACTGATTTAGAGATAGTACCTCAAATGAATCGATGGGGCATGGTGATTTGACACCACCACTTTCCCGAGAACGCAATGAGGTGCCTAGCAATTTCATTACAGCACCGCAGGGTTATTTCCGCAGTTACTAATGGCTAATTTTGGGGCAAGGAACCCCAAGCGTCCACCTCCTTCTCTTCCTCTTCTTCTTTCCCATTTCTGCGACACAGGAGTTGCAGAGAGGGGAAGAGGGGACCCCATAAATATCCCTCCCATGTGTGTGCCGCTAAAGAACCCTCCGAAAATTTCCCCTCTGCCGTTTAGTTCCCACAGGCGGCACAAGTCGTGTCTTCATCTGGTTCCAGCTAGCAATTATCGCTCGGCGGGAGGATGAGGAGGAGATACACGTCGTCATACATCAGCTTGGGAATGAAGGAGAACCGGGGAGAGGCCGTGTCCGTCAAACGGTGGGTGTGCATTCACCCCCGACCGAGCAGGTGCGTTGAGGGTACCACCACCGCCACCACCGCCACCACCGCCACCACCACCACCACCACCACCACCACCACCACCACCACCACCACCACCACCACCACCACCACCACCACCACCACCACCACCACCACCACCACCACCACCACCACCACCACCACCACCACCACCACCACCACCACCACCACCACTTCCATGTGTGATCAGCAAGTGTGTTCAGCAAGCCTGAGCGATCTGTTTGCAGACGATCCTCAAGAACCTTCAGATAGCATGTGGCATTATGAAGGTCGGTCAAAATAACATGCAAAAATGAGCTCCTTTCTCAACGTAGTTTCTCTCCAGGTCAATGCCCTTTACAAGTCGAAGTTTCCAGTTTCAAAAGAAGTCTGTGTTTGAGGAATTTCGGGGGATAATTTTTCTCTAGAATCCACGTAATGTTTGGGTTCCTATTCTTCTACACAGAAGTCATTAAAATGTATCCAATTTTGCACACTCTGATTGGATAAGAGATTCGATTTTATAATTAGTGAAGATTAATTAACTTAGTGGATGTTCAGCATTAATTAAATAATGTTAAAAATCGTCATTTATTATGGAATATGGAATATGAAATTATATAAATTTTTAACATCTTTTTAAAGAGAAAGTGATTAGATTGTTAAAAAGACCTAATTTAAGTGTTTTTTGCAGGCTAAAAAAGAGCGCGAAATAGGAATTGGCAACGGCCTGTTATTCTTATCACAAGCTGTTGGGTAGTAACCGAACACCCTTAAGAGAGGTAGGTGGATGTGGTCACAGGTATTATGGTTATGTGATATCGTGGGGGCGGACGGGGTAGGGAAAAGATGGAGGCGGTGGATTGGCACAGATGGTTCGAGGTAGAACCTTCTGTTTGCCCGACCAAGCACATACACACACACACCAGATGTTGAAGAGGAGTTAATGTTTGCTCCGAAGAGCGCTTCCTTGCCGCAAAAACTATTTTTTTTCCACGGGGGTTAATTGACCAGTTTGACAAGTCTCGGCAAAAAAGTCTCGGGGTTTCTGGATGTGATGTAGTTCGTTTTTTACATGAAATTTAAGCTCTTTATGAATGATTTTTCGATATTTTTCAGGTTTTTTTTAAAGAAATAGCTAGTAAAGATAATTTGTAGCTCTAATAAGCCATTTAAGCATTCTTGATGTCGTGTTATTTAACGTTTGCTAGCGATTTGATGATGGAATTTATGGTTGGAGTTGTCTGCAGTTATATATAATATTTTAGAGAAATTTTAACAAAAATGAATAAATTGACATGTGCGTTGAAATAAAAGTATTAAATTAGGCCTCAATAATTGAAAACAATTTATAATTCACTTGTAGCATCGTTTAGAGTGAGTCATTGGGGAATATTCAACTACTTCTCAGTAAAAGTCAATGTAACAGTACTGAAATTTATAAATAAAACGTACTGCGATGAATTTACTTAAATTCTTTCATTTTTTTCTGATTTATAAATATAAACTCGGCAGTGTTTTTCTGGTAGAGTTTGTTTATGAGCTCAAAAACACATTTTACCAATAACATGGCATAAAACAAATGCCTCTTAGCTTAATTTTCATAATATTAATTTTTTTTAAATAATTTATATAAATAGCTAACATTAAAGGACTTAATTTCCCACAATTTTCACTAAGCCAAATGGCTGAAGCATGAGATTAGCTTCGTATTCGCAGATAAAAATATACAAATCTCTCAACGAATATTCTTCATTTTCTGGTATATTTTAGATTAAATTTTGCATTTTATACAAATTATGTTTTATTTAAACCTGGTGAACTCAACACTTCAATCACAAGAAATCATGATATAGGCAGAGTAAAATACAGATGTAGCCCTTAAATTTGAGACGAAAAATGGATCTTTTCCCAGATTTCATTCCAGTAGACCGTCGCACGCAATATATGCTACCTCGTCTCTCTTCCCTACGTCGCAAATCTGTGAAATTTAGCTCAGGAGGCTTTGGCTAGGGCCAGGGGGGTCATGCACATGGGGTTCTGGCATTGTGGGAACGCGAACCAATCTACGCGTGGTTGTGGTAAGCACCCCCAGTCAGCCATCGGCCAGCCAGCCAGCCAGCCAGCCGGGGAACACGTGCATAAAGGGGATTTATTATCTCAGGGGGTGGAAGGGAGGAGATTTGTCCCTTTCGCTACAATTTTATTAGCTGTCCACCGGATCCAAAATCTGTGGCAGGACTAGGGCGGGCGGGGAAGGGAGGGGGGGAGGGAAACGCCTTCCCCTTCAACACCGCCCGTCTGTCTGACTTGTCGCAGATCTCTCTCTCTCTCTCTCGCTGAGGGAAAGGGTGGGTGGCGGGGTAATAAGCCATACGACAATTACCCTGGCGTGTTGTCCACGTGCTGTGTGTGTGCGAGCGCACCGAGTGTTGTCGTTGAAACGAGCCGGTGGGGTGGTTCCACTGCCACTCCCCCGAAGCGGCCAAAAAAGCAGGTGATCCTGATAAATGATGAAGGCGCATAATGGAGTCAATTATGCTCGGCGCTGTTTTGGGGCCTTTTCGTCACAATAGGGGAGAGGGAGGGCGGGCTAAAAGGCGTTTGAAGCCCTACAACCCCCTAATGGAGGGGAATTTAAGTAAACCGGTGACGTTTTTTGGGCGCCTGAAAGGTTGAGTGCAGCTTAGCGGGTGCGCAAATAGTGACTTTATATTAGTTTTAAAGCAGGTAGAATGCAAACCTTGGCGAAGTCAGGGTTCAGGGGAATGTAGCAGATAAATGTCCTGACATTTCAAGCCTTCTTTAAATTGAACAAAATTTATTAGAATCTCTTTTTTTCCCAAAGAAAAATGCCAAATGGTCCTCCTCATATTCTCAGGATTTTGACTAAGTATTTTATAGTTAAAATAACCACAAAAAATGGAATTCAGATTGTAGTTTGACAAAGCTGGGTTGAAAAATTCGAAACTTAATTTTTAGTTATTTTAAAATAAAGCCGCCTTTCAGTTTTGAATGAACCACAGCAAAAATTAAGGATTTGTTTAAATCTCTCGAATAACCACATTATGTCCAGAAAATAAAAGATTAGAAATCTTCAATTCCTGTAAACATATGGAAACGTTATAAGTGAAATTTGATGCGAAATTCGATATTAGTATGTTGACATATGCAAATGAACTTGCCACACATTTACCCGTTACGGGTTGACCTCATACACCATCATTTTGACAATTTTAAATATAATATACACACAAATTTTTAATTGGAAATCATTATCTGTTCATTATTCAGAAATTATTATAATTACCGTCCTAATTTCAATTAAATAAAACAAATCACAATTTGACCAATTTAGTTAAAGATTCAGTCATCGCAGGGTTCTGGATGGAAGGTTGATGTTTCTTCCTTATGATTTTGACAAATTCACTGGGGATTTTTTAAGATGTACTTATTCAAAGCATTTAGGAAGGTAGTTGTATCGAATTGGCTTGTTTAAATCACCAAAGAGAGCTAATTTGCCTTTCCCGAACACGGTGACCACCTAGAGCGAGTCGATTCTTGCTCCTGGCGCCATTTCTCGTTGAAATGGTGACCGATTTCCTCTTGGCGAAACCTCTGGGCCTCCCAGAAAAGGGATTTAAAGAACAAGAGGGAAAAATTGGTGAAATTCTGCCTTTACAAATCGGTTTTACCCGAATTTTGCCCTTTAATCGTTTTTTGAAAACCTTTTTTTAAAAATATCTCTAATCCACAATGAAATGAACAATCGATTAGGTGCTGAAGGCTTTCTTGTCTTCCTCCTTAAGTGGCATAACTGTCTGAGTTTTGATTTCAAGCAAACATCTGCTCAACTTGTTCCCATTTTCCCCACATGGTCTACAGGAAGGAGATGATGAATCTTCCCACCCAATTAATCGAATTATCGACTCCTCGGTTTGCTCAAGGTGTCCACACTTCATCACGACTGATTAAACCTGTGTGTGCGTGTGTCAGGCAGCCACTTGTGTGTGAAAACTGTTACGGTTGGGTAAACCTTAAATTTGTTTTCATCTCCAGTTGGATTCAAACATTTACTTTAAACCAACTGTTAGCATCAGCCGATTAAAACAAACTCTCGAGGACCAATAATCGAGCGATAATGCATCACACACCGGATCCTAGATAGAAGAGCCGAAAGTAAAGTCGGGAGAGTAAGGTGGACTATGCCAAGTATTTTTTTGAAGTTAATTCTTGTTGTGGAGGGTTGTGTTGAAACATAAACATCACTAGAGCTTCAAGAAGTTCAAATGGACGTCGTCCGGCTCGTTTTTCGGTTTCGCGGAGGGTACATTTTCTACTTCTTAATTTCTTGAAATCTCGATGACGCGATTAGAACAGGCTGCAGGTTTCTGGACGTTTGTGTCTTTTGTCCTCAAGGCTACTTGCATCGGTCTTCAGCGAGATTTTCAAAACTCAAGAATACTCCTTGTGAGCTGCGTGCAGCGCTTTTCCCCCTTCCAAAGCAGCGAGAGTAGCGGCAGTGTCCATCGCATCAACCTGTTCCCCACTCAAGTGCAAAAAATCATTCCACCACCAGTAGCAGTAGCAGAAGGAGAAAGAAGCTGCCCTCACCACAGTTGTTGCGTGACCACAGTCGCTCTGTCCAAACGGTCAACTCCTCCTCCTCCTCCTCTTCATCTTCCCCTCCTCCACTACAAGTCCGCTAGACCACCGGAGTGAGCAAATATCACTGTGGAGAGATGTCAAGTGTAAATTAACCTTTGGGTTGCATGTTGGCGAGAAAAAATGCTCGTTACGATGGGGCAGGACCCGAGTTTTGTGGCTTGAGAGGGAGAAGATTTACTTACACGAAAGAGGGGAGGCTTGAGGGGACTATGGAATAAGCTTTGCCTGATTGAGAGGGTTAATTTTGATGGGAAAGTCAATAGAATTTCAAATCCTACGATTTCAGACAGTGATATATTGGTCTGCTTGAATTTAATGTGTAAATCAGTAAACAAAAATAAGAGAATATTAATTTTACAATAAAAATAAATTGTATTACCTTTTTTAGGCATTTTAATTTTGTTTTTGTGTGTAAGAATATTTGAAATAACTGTTATGCTAGAACGTGAATTAAGGTTGTGAGTTTCGGGCCCTATAGAATTTTAAGGGAATGTTAAAAATTACTGAAATCTTTAAAACGGTAACAAAATTAACAAAAGGGAAATTCTATTTAAGTATGCTGATAAAACTAAATGATATTATTAATTCTACTTACGAGCCATAAGTAGCATGAACCTTAAGTATAATTAAATAGGTGTTTAAAATTGTCCAGTTTCAAAATTGTACATTGATTTGGTAAAGAGAAACCCATTTAAAGTTAAACTGTTTTTCTGGGCCGCAAAAATGGCCCTACTTGCAAGCAGTCGGTAACGAAACTATAAGTAAGATTTGAGTTTATATATGTACAAAAATAACAAATAAGAATATGATATTATTTATTGCTCTCAACAATTTTCCACCCCGATCAAGCAACTGGACTAGGCCGGTATTCTTTGGACAAAAAAGTTATTGGTCCAGGTTAGGTATTGATTATTGAATCGATACAGTCCACAATAAATCCAAAATTGATCTTATTTAATACATTTTTCACTAAATTTCTATCAAAATTTGAAGTTATTTAAGAGAAAATTTAATAACTCAAATATATGAATAAAAAGGTACCATAATGAGTCTTTATTTATAATGAAAATAGAATTTAGCCAATGGGGCATTAAGTATGTGCTTCCGTTTAAGTCCATTGAAAGGATGGATCCAAGGTAGTTCCTTAGTTAATGTATTATAAAATTGGCATTTTAATAAAATAATGTATTAGGCTCTTAAATCCTGCAATTTATGGATTATTTCAAGCTATTAATTATTTATTCCAAAAAAAGTATCATTCTGAGGGCTGATACCCCATTTTTATGGCGTTTTTAAGAAAATTTCTGAAATTATTCCGCCAAAATTAATGAATTCACCTTTCTTCTATGAACAGAAAATTACAGAGCAGGAATAAATTTCACTATTAGTTACCATTCGCTCTTAACTTCTTTCTGTGACAACTATGCATTAACGTCAATGCAACTCTACGGTGACGATGCTCTATTTTTAAGCCGCTATAAATGCAGATTTTTTACTGCCTTTACCGCATATATTAGACGAAATTTCCCGTTAATTTAGAAAACTGGTTTTATTCGTAATTAGATAGGAAATCATAAAGCCTCTATATCTTATTAGCTATTAGCTAATGAAATTCGAGTATACTCTTAAAGCACAGAACCAATAAGATTTCGGTACCTTTGCACTCATTCTCGTGTCGATCTTAGAAGAACCATCGATCCAAGACCTAATTAGCTGTTACCATGGTGAGTACGATGTCAATAGACGTAGTTTGATATTTCTGTGATTAGACTGATTTACAAAATACGTATTAACGCGCCCTCACAACTTTATAGTTATCACCAACGATTACCCAGGAGCGCACATATGGAGTCAACAGAAAACTGTGTAACGATTTACGCAATTCTGATGTTTTTTATCAACTTCAAAAACGACCAAAATTAGTACAAATTGTGGATTACAAAGTCCAATGATGGCTTTTAATCCTGTCGCACTGTAAATGCTTTCGAAAAGGCCACCGACTTCGTTGATTTAAACAACGATATCCGTGCTCCCAGACTTGAAGTGGTGTCTACCCACTGTCGGATCGTTCAAGCTCCGCCTGAACGCTACTCAAGGATGTTCTCACATCTACGCATTGTCGTGATTTCACCTTTTCCAGCACATTCGGCTGATGCCAATCCAGTGCTCCACACGCGCTATATTCGAGTTTGGTCACATACATCCCCCTTAGCTCACACAAGCCCCTCATTGATAAAACCCAACAGGCCAGATTTTCAACCAAATATCGTCCCAATTTTATGAATAATAAAAAAACTAATCTTTTAAGAAGCCCAATTAATTAAAATAGACCAATGCCGACACCCCCATTATCGATTATATTAAACAAGGCGCTTCATGGCCAAACTAAACAAATCTCTAACTGTGCTTGGTTACAACTAGTTTTCCACCACAACTACCGGAAAACAAGAGACGTTTTCCAGCGATTTAGGCTTGCTGAATCACACCTCAGACAACCAGACACGTCACCAAGACGCCGAATTCGAACTCAGTGACGCTTTATTGACTGAGTAAAGCCCTTGACATAGGTAAGACACCATACAAAAGCCCCCATGGGGAGACAGGAATTATTTGTGGGAGGGGAGAGGATTTATGTACACAAATTTGGGAACAGAGACTAAATGTGTGACTACAGGAGGAGGAGGAGGAACCGAGAGAGAACTAAAGGCCCGCTGCTGCTGCCATTGATAGGCAAAGATCGGTGGCGCCTATCCAACAGTCAGACCAACGCCGACTTCGTACTTGGAGGCCACGCTGTTGCCAGTGGCGCAGATGGAGAAAGCGAACGGGAAGGGGAAGAGTCGCTTCTCCATGGTGGCGGCCACATTCCAGTTGGAGTCGATCTGCGCCTTGAAAGTCACATACGACTTGGGAATGTCGTACTGATAGCCCAGGGTCGCCACGCTGCTCTGCTGCTGGTAGTTGGATTCCAGCTCGGCGGCCAACTGGAGGTTCTCGTTGACCTTCAGGTGGAAGCTGGAGTGCAGAGCGAGTTGCAGAGGACGCACAGAAGCCACGAATTGCCAGTAGTTGGAGACGAACTTTCCGCCAAAGCTCCAGATCCCATCATAGCCACCGGGCAGCTGGCGACTGCGGTGGAGGAAGAACATTGAGCCCATGTAGAGACGGGTAGACATCCGCCGCATCGTGTCGAAGGCAAGCATAAAAGCACCGGTGTTGACATCGGGGTTTATCAGCGTGACACCCGCCTGGTACTTTCCGGTTCGTAGCTCCACAGAAGCCTGCTGGCCGGCCATGGCACACTTCTGAATCTGTCCCAGATAGCGCAGACGACAGATTGGTGAGACCTGGTCGACAATTTGAGCTTGCAATTGACCGTTAGGGTGGAGTTCGCCCATGAACACCGGGTAGGCCTCAGTCTCAGTGAATTTGTTGTGACCGGCATAGATGGCACCGAATCGGTAGCCAGCGGTCTCACCGCTGTTAAGAGTCAGTGTGTGACTAACTTGGAAGTGCGGGGAAAGACCCTTGCTGATGATCAACTTGATTCCACTAAAGGCGAGGGGAAAGACCTCGTGGACCTTGTTGTGGATATTTTCCATGGAACACGGCCCGTCATCGTATGGAGCGACTTCAGGTTGGGCAGGAGAAGTTTCGGGAGATTCCATTACTTTAAAAAGACGAGTAACTGACCACGACGCACTACGACACCGTCAAAAAACGCAGCGCGACTAACACGGCCACAGTTCGAACGATCCGCGCACAATAACCATAATCATAAGCAAATTTGATAAAAAGCAAATAAATTCATATTTAAAATTTAAATATTTAATATTACAATTTATTTACTTTTTTGAAGTTGGAAAATGTTTTTTATAAAAATTGTATCGCATAAAGTATACCATTGTGAAAAATAGAGCTATCGAACGAAGTGGATAATAATTATCACTATTAAAATCAAGAGAAGTTGCTTGTTATAGATTGGGATTATTTATAGAGCCCCACAGGACCTCCTTTCTAGTTGTTAGACCGAGAGGCCTTTCGTCTTGGTGACCTACTAGCTGCACTGCGCTATCTACAATAATCCCATGACTGTCATATTTAAAAAGAAAGGAGCATACTACACAGTTGAATGTAAAATACCAGATGTAGATCTACAATTTTTTAAATTACTCATAATTGGTAAGTGCCGAACTCTATGTTTAGAGGCAGTCAGAAGTATACACAAAGCTTTTGTCAAATCTGGCTCGTCAGCGCGGAAATATTTGCCTCTTAAGTGTAAAGAGATAGTTTTACTTTGTATAATCTCATTAAAATGATCTACGAGAGGCATTCAAATTACCATAAAACATTCACAGCAGTTTACCAGCTTTTGTAGCAATTAGCTCGTAAGTGCGAAGAAAATAGCCTCTTACAAGTGAGCATTGAAAACGTGTCACCTAATTCTACTGTTAAGAACAAGATTTTAACAGTTAATTGGAGACGTGAATCTCAAATTCGATGAAGATTTATGTAAAACTCCATTACTTATCTATCTATCGCCAACAAATGGTGACTTCCCATTACCTGGGTTAACTTTTCGGTCATTTCTATCAATACAAACCTTTTGATACATTATATGATAACAAACGGAATCTACCGATCTAAAAAACCCTAGTCGATTGATAAAAAACCATTCGACCACAGACAATCTTTCATATATGTAAATATCAAATCATAAGTGCAGAGATATTATGATCTTACCAGTAAATGGCATACATGCTTTAACTTCTCAACAGCTGCAGGAATTTCATTTCCTGATGATACAAAAGTAAAGTGTTTTTTGGGAATAACAATATTCGGAGTGAATATTTCTTCTAAGAGGTCTTTCTCCTGGGGTGCTCTCAGCGTCGATACATCCTCTACATTGTTGTGGATTGTTTTTAGAAAAGAGCAGTCCGCAATACTTCTGAATATGAAATGCTAGCTATACATAACTTGAAAAATAAATATTTAGAGCAATATAATATTGATCATCAAGATTTCAATAGCTATAATTGAAATATTAACTGGAAAACATTATCTAATAAGTTTCATTAAAATACCATTCTATCGGAAATAATGGCAAGGCTTAAAGGCCTTTTTGACTTAAAATGCTACTAAAAATAAGAAGTTAAATCCTGCGAAGCGGCTGCAATTCCTAACACTGTTGCGACTTCTGACTCGTCAGTGCAAAAATAACTCTCTTGCAAATCAGTAACGCAAATGAATTTCTTAAAGAAATCTCTGGCGACTGATGTTGGAAAATAAATTCCCAATATTAAAAATAGGAAATATCAGCCACCCATATTTCGAGAACTAATTTATAATCCTATAATTTCATCAACATTAGTAAGAACCGATCTACTCGCATTGAAGTAGAACTAATTAGCCACACCTCGACAAAAATTTCCCGGTCCAAATAAAGAACAAATAACGAACACCACCTGGTGTATTTCACACAATTTATACAAGTATGAAATGCTTCTAAAAAACGAAGAAAAAGCTTTTTACACAGGTAAAAGGGGCGGGGGGGGGGGGCGATCCCGCGCCCTAGTCAATGTCGAAGGGGGCAAACTCCTCGCGAATCTCGTTTGCCAACTGGGTTTCTGCCTCCTCACTCTCCGTGCAGTCGCGCCAATTTATCTTCTCGGGACAGTTCAGGATGGCCTCTGACGCCAGCACCGCTCTGATATAAACATAGAAAAGTGCCGATTTAGAACATGCTTTGCCTTCCCGTATTTTTAATAAAAATCTACTATCAAAATACGGCTTAAGAGACCTCCAAATTACTAGGAGAATCAGTCTGAGGAGTTCACGTGATGTTGTGCCATTTGATTCGTCAGTGCAGAGATGTTGAAGAGAATTTTAGGTGGTATTTGAATTCTAATAGCTCCTCGTGACTTTTGACTCGTCAGTGCAACTAACAACAAGTTGTCTGGTGATCAAGTAAAGGATGCTTTTTTGCCACCCAAAGGCAATCCCCCTTTGACACCTTCTGCAATGACATTTGGGATCCATTAAGCCCCAAAACAGCACCAGTCAACCACTGACAAACTTCCGGATCCTCGTGATTTTTGACTCGTCAGTGCAGAAGTAATACACTCTTACACCACAAATTTCGACTTGAAAAAGGAACGCTTACCGGCCAAAGTTCACATCAGCAGTCGGAAGGCGATCTCTATCAACGGTGTTGAAGAGCTTTTCACCTGTCGGCAGTTCCACATAGAAGTAGGGTATGCCAGGCTTGCAGAACTAGGAAAAAGAGGCCAAAAGAAGTAGTCTTAGTTCAGGCCGTTTTTAATAGCTTCTCAGATGCAGTGGAACTCACATCCGTGACTTCGGCGGATTTCGGCAGGGGTTCCAGTTTGCACGGCGAGTTGGGGTGGCTCTCGGACATCTCCAGGAAGACACGTTTCACCTCGGCGGCTACCGAATATGGCACTGGAACCATCTACAAGGGAATAAGATGTTGTTTCCCAGCGATTGTGCTTGCTATTTCAGGAATAGAGAAGGATGGGCTACTGATAGAACAGGAGGGAGGCGGCGGCATCAAATTAAGGCAGGATAGAACAAATCGCTGGGTGTTTACCGGGGTTTCGGTTCCATGCAGGCTTCTAAAAGAGGAGCCAGCATAGAAGAAAACAGATAAGTTTGAGATGAGGTCAAAGATTGTAGGCTTCCCAAGTTCCTTCAAAGTTGTTGTCTTATTATCTTGTACCATTTTTTATTAATTAGTTTTCCGATACCTAAACGTCAATTCCTTCAAATGAGAGCGCTATTGTTGCGCCTCCCCGACCTAAGTGCCAGAGCGAGTGAAAGTACGACGTCGACGCCTTATCGAACTTTGTCGACGCCCAATTTTCTCGATCGGACGACGAGATTCTACAACGTTTCTTGTTGGCTTACCGAACAAACTCACTTCCAGTCCACGGGGGAAAATCGCCAGCCGAAATGCTTATGGTTCGAGAACTAAGAACTTCTCATTCGGCTAACAAACAAAACTTTAGGAACTGGATTTAGCATCGTAGATTTTCGGAACGACCATAGACGGCCACGGACAATAATTAAAGGAAGGGTAATTTACGAGGTAGGTGCTGACGGCGAAACGTGGACAAGACACAAAAACCATTTACGACCACGCCACCAGATTCCCTCAAACTCGAACTCCACTCCACCCCTGTTCCTGCTGTTGGATACCTTTAATTTACCCAATTATGTCCCGTGTCCCCTCACTCAGAGTAGAAACCTCCCTTCCAGTGCTACTTAGAACGACAGGGAGCTAAGACGAGGTGGTACCTGGAGTTGGAGGTGATGTGTGCGGTAGTTGCGCTCAAAGGCGACGGTGGCGAAGCCAGCAGCGTTGAAGAAGGCGCGGACAGCACGCACGTACGCAGCGAGAGCAGCGCGCACAGGGGGTGGGGCCGCGGCGCCAGACTGATGGTGCCCCACGGTCAACACCAGCAGGTGGAGCCGCGTTAGCGGACCTCGCGGCAACGCCACGTACGCCTGCGACCCCACCGCCACTACCAGACGTTTGGCCACTTCGGGGTTGCCCAGGCAGAACCAACAGGCCGCTTGAACTAGAGGCAATAAGATAGAAAAAAACGAGGTGACACACGGTCATCCCATGAATTCTGTCCGCATTTTATCAGAGTCCCTTCCAGATCGAGTTAGCTCACTCTTGGAGTCGGCCTCCACCTTGCTGGGGTCGTCGTACTTTCGCAGTTTCCAACCGGGTCTCCTGCGGCCCTCATTGTCGCCAGCTCCGCGTTTCTTAGAGACCGCGTAGAAGTACTGGTCTGTCTGCACCTCCTACAAGCAGAAGAAAAACACAAGAAATGAGGATTGGATGGGGCCCTGTTTTAGCACACTCAGCTTTATTCACAAAAACCTTCTAAATTCATAGCGATAGCTTCGATATCACTATTGCCTCGGCTTTCACTTTCCACCTAAGTGACTCGAAACCCGTTCACGCAGCTTTCAGTAACTGTATCGAACACTCAGCGACTTGGCTGGGCAAGTTCCAGTGTAGCGTTACAACGTACAATGACTTGTAGTGGTCACTACAACAATGCCTCATAAAAGCAATAGGAGATGGGTAGTCATTTAAAAAGTGGATTTGCGAGACTGTAAAAGCCTCCAGCTTTACCATTAAAAATTACATGGACAATAAGACAATAAATCGAGAGGCAACTTACAGTCTCCTTGGGTTTGCGCTTATCCACCTTCTGAAGGGCCTCAAAGTAAGGATTTTCCGTCACATCCGGTGGTTGGGCGACCAGTTCCACCTGCGACATCTTATCCACCGGCTTCACTTTCAAAGCGTACAGGTACTAGAAGAGGACTTCAGGAACGTTTAAGGCAAAATTACCTTCGCGTTGCACTTATTCCCGACTTGAGCGAGCGCAATAAAGCGAGTGACGAGTTTTTCGCGCTCCTGCAATACCCGATGGTTGCGGTAGGGTTTGCGTTCGTAAAAAATCCCATTGGTAGCTGCAAAGTGATAACGAGGTTTTACGGACTTTGCAATGTGCGCGACGCAAAGGGAGGTGCCATCCTCCACCTTTTCGGACAACGGGTCTTCTAAAGGGATGACAAATTTGGGCCATTGGCAAGTTAGAAGGAGATCAACACCGTTGAAGGATGGGTCAGCTTCGAGAGAGGGAAACTCTGTCACCCAAGTGTCTGAATCCGCCTCTACATCGGGACTGACGCTGACGTAGACAATTCGAAGGCCGGAGATGGTCGTGTAGGTGCCTTGTTGGCCCAAAAACTTGATCGAGGGACAGAGTTCACAACCGTTCATGTCGGTTACAAAAAGCAGGGCAGTTGGAGTTGTCGGACATAATACATACGTCATGATGGGAACTGAGAAAAATAGACAACATTAATATCCTTTCTTACTTGTAGAAGAATCCTCAGCTAGCTTTTCAAAATCCTCGGGATTGTCGCCGAAAAAATCACCAATACAAAATAAGGCCTCAAAGGAACCAGCTGCAGAGAGGACCTTGCTGATCCGGGTGTAGAGTGTTTTAAATTTTCCACAGACATCGCCACAGATAAGACTAAAGTAAGAAAATTATGCAATATACATTTTACAAGAATCTGGGTCGCCCATTCTACGATGTCTAGCAGACTCAGGGCAACGGAACCAAGACGAGCGGATTGTGATCGGTCCAATTAAACTACGAATGGTCGAGGCCAAATTAATAAAACATTTTCTTGTTATTTTCAACGTTTTCTAATGCCAACGATGTACTTAAGATATTTTTGACTTACAGCAAAACGTCTTTAAAAAGATATTACTTATATCACTTCTACGATTGAATAATACTACGAGTAAAATTAGTAGGGAACTTTGATCTTAATTTAAAACAAATGCACCAAAACAACTTGATAAGTTTAGGATTTTCAACCCTACAATGTGTTGCATCTCAAAGTTCTAAATGATATCTTTCCTACTATGGTACTTACTATATAACGCTCTTGAGCTAAGTTTAGTTCTTCTTATAATCACCTAGCTATGGAAGTCGAGAAACCCTTAAAGACCATTGCCGTGTTTTGACAAGAACATATAAATCATATAGACCTCAAAAGTTATTAAAGTAGTCATGACTATTTACTTAGTGGTTTCCCTACCATTAGGTCTCTTAAATTAGGATTAAGCGTGTAATTTGTCTCCTTGTACAACTGTCGACCTATGGCAGTTTAATTTCTTTCACAAAGCATTCTCTAGATAAGAATGGAAACTTTCAAAATTATTTGACTGATATCCAGCCCATTCTAAATAATGAGCAAGAATTTCTTGTAGATATGTTGATATTTTTAATTGCAACATTTATTTTTATTAACCACAATGATTTAACTATTTCCTCGCGTCCAATTGAGTGCACGTATTGTACACATTCTGTCAACGGTCCACGTTTTCGTTCACAGCTCTAATGGTATCATATTGACTAGTTCTTTAGCTGCTCTTTATTGTTAAATATATTGTAGTCCTTAATGCAAGGCCAATTTCGTGCATTTTCAGCTGTTTATTGTGTATTTTTAATCTATCCTAGGGTTTATTTATCTCTTCTTTTTGGATTACATCAAGTGAATCATGACCTCCAACCGACCAAAGAACCCCCGTTTTTTTAGTCTCCCTGAAGGCAATCCGTTAACTTTGGTTGTCAAAGAGGTAGTTTACTTCTTGTCTATATAAATAGCACCACTTTTGTAAAAATGGCTCATCTTCAATCAATTGCAGGCGGTACCTGTTGAAATGAATTCTCTGTGCTTGTCATCAACTCTGGATAGTTCCAGTTCATCGGAAACCTCGTCGTCACCAGATATTCCTAATGAGAGTTTGGACATAATTGAGCAGACACAGTGCCCAGATCCAAATTCGACCGCTGGAAACCATACAGTATGTTGCATAGGCGCACATATGCATCCATTTTTAATCGCGAGTTGCTATTTGCGGTTCTGAAATTGTAGACTTTAACACCTAGTCGAGTAAATGTAAATGACACTGCAACAAAGCCACCGAGACAAACAACACGAAAATTCAATCACATTGTCTCGGAAACTAGCGCGGACTCAATTCGTTCTTGGCCTCCTTCTCGAAATAACTTCCGTAAGTTTCTTTTTAAGTTATTGGATTGAAATCTTGGTTTTGCAGCTTATGGGTTAATACAATTCCACTTATTGCATCTGGCCTATGATAGTGCATTGAGACAGTTGTGGTTACAAAAGGACCTATTTCCTTATCTAAAACAAAGTTGTAATATCGGGAAGAGACTTAAAAATAGATTAAAAGAAAAAATGTTCGATTTTGGATGCATGAGACAGTTTACCGTTTTCAACCAAGTCTTATAACTTATTCCATCGACGAAATTCATTTTTACGAATTCTATTTTCTATCGAATCGGGTAATTGTCGATAATTTTGCACCTAAACAGCTAATATCTACACCAATTAGTTGCTTTAATAGATCCTTTCAACAATTAAAGTGGTTGAAACTTTTGAATTTCACCTTAATTGAGTATTTTGGCTGTCCTTTGTCTTCGTTTTGCTAACCACTGAGTTCACAAGATTAAAGGCTTGCAGTCGGTGTTTTAGGGCAATGTCTTCCTCGAAAAAATGCCTAAATCTCTAGTGGTTGGTTTACAAACCAGCTACAGGTATTTACAGACGATTTGGGCTTGGTCACAAGACAGAAACTGACAGCTTACAGCTGTAATTAGTGAGAAACTGTTGTGATGGGATAGCTTCTTTGACGAATGAAAGATCAAGAGAGCCGACAGAGTAGTTATTGTTCTCACAAACCTTCCTATTATCGATGTCCCTCAGACACGATCCTGTTGAATGTCTGGATGAGCAGGTTTTCCTACCCTATTTTAATGATTATTTGACAGACCCTGGAACATTCCTGATTTCGACAAGTGATGTTTCCTATTGCTATTTAACACCTGGGGTTTTCATCCGACACAATCTGACGGGAGTTGGGATAAAGTTACTACTTTTCATTAATAAGTAGTTTCGCCTCCTCCACATCAGTTGAGCTTTTTCAATTAGCCCTGTTGTTCGAAACGCGTTTCTGTTGCAGGCAGTTTCTGTTACACTAGCGCCTGCTGCCTCTTTGAAAGTCCAAAAGGTCTGCCATTTTTATAAGGTTATAACCATTTTGTGAGGCTCTATTAAAACAGATAAGTACAAGCGTGTCCCTCTAATCCGTATTCCATTTTCATCCAGTAGCTAACAACACTCCACAGTTCCGACATTCCGCTGAAGCCTGCCACCACCGACATTCCCGAAACACTCCTCCTCCACCACCACCAACTGAGAACCGGATTTCGGCACCTTTGAAATCACCCAGCCTCAAATTCCATCGGCGTCCGCACTCCTTCCACGAATCAGCCGTGGAAAGAACACCAACTCATCCCCGTCCAAACTCCTCTTTTCCTCAAAATCCGGAAGACGATTCAGCTGAGAAGAAGGAGGTGGTGGATGAGGGGGATAAAGCAGAAGTCGTCGATAAATACCTCGACCTTGGACAGTCAGGCTCCAACCATGGGGCACTGATAGTCCAGAAGGAGGAAGAGGAAACAGGAAAAGGCAGCGGTGCTCTCCACTTTACTGAGCAGTCACGCTCCGAAAACAAGAGGGAAGAAGAAGACAAACACCAGTACCTCGAACGGCACCAGAATGATGATGGGGATGATGATAAAGAAGGAGATCATAGTCCCCACGATCCGTTGAGAGCCGAGGAGGCTGAGGAGAAAGTTGAAAACGGCGATGATCTCCACCACATCGGACCGTCAGATTCAAACCACATGGCGTTAGGAAGCAAGAAAGTGGACTGCAGAGGTAGGAAGAAGGAAGACATCGACAAACCACACTTCCTCGGATCTAGCTGTTTCCACGGCTCGTTGAGAATCGAGGAGGAGGAAGAAGTAGACAATCGCCACTACCTCGAACAGCGTGGGAGGGCAAATGAGGGAGAGAATTATATTCCTAACTATCTCGAGCGATTACGCTCCTTCCACGGGGCGCTGAGAGGCGAAGAAGGGGATGACTTAAAGGCGGAGCCTAAAGCCGACGAAGCGGAGGAGGCGGAGATAGAGGCGGAGGCGTTGTCATTGGAGCGAGCGGTCGGACGAGTGGAGGCGGAGTTAGCGACTCAGGCTCGTGCCCTACTCTCTGCCACCGAGCGCGAGGAGCGACGCCTTCGGGTGAGGCTTGACCGTCTTCTCCGACATCGAGGACGACGAAAGAGAAGACGAGGCCAGGGTGACGAGTTGGAGGCCTCTTTGTCCTCCCCCTCCTCCTCCTCCTCCGTCGTCTCATCACGTTCATCTCGTTCCGAGGGGGTTGAGAGATGCAGAGATGAGCTGGAAGCGCAGAAACAGGTGAGGACTGCTCAAATTGTGGAGTTTCAGAGTATCTTGGCTTATAACTAGACCAAAATATTGCGAATTAAGATGCTCAGAAAGAAGTTGGGACCGTTTCTATCTACATCACAATTGCCATGAAAAAGATGTTCCAGACGGGCTTTGAGTTCTTTTAGAGTCCAAATACTCCACATCATTAAATAAAACACGTCTACTGATATCATTTCAGTAGCATGGGCGTACACCACCATTGTCTCGACTATTTATCCCATGTAGGTTATTTACCTTTCCCACGAAGTGCTATTCATTAATCGTACGGAAAGCCCACTTCTTTTGATGTTTTAATTGGCTCCTTCATTTGGGATTTACCCATCACAAATGGTGGAATTTTAAGCCTATTGGTGGCAAATTCAATTCCTGGTCTTTAATTAATTTCGCGTTTCAATGAAGTAGGCTAAGAAAGACTTGTCAGTGTACCGACCGTCAAGAAAGCGTTTTTGTTCTGTTCAATGCAAATGCAGGAATTGAAGAAAAAACGGTGTTAAAACCACTTAATTCGTTCAGTGTTTTCCGTAATTTTGACCAAGAGCGTTTGATTTAACGTTTTGTAAATTAGTAAGTTATGTGTGTTCCACGCAAGTAACGCTAAGCATTAACTACAGTGTATTGATCAATTTTCAATGGTTCACATTTTGCTTTCTAATTTAGAGTGAGGGCATGTTCACTCATTTAAATGGTTATATCATTTTAAGCCCTTATTTGAGCCAACTTCTAGCCTGAGAGAGAGAGAGTAGCAAATCTTTATCTAATGTCACTAAAAACGAAAGCGGATTTTGAGGAGCCCCATCCCGAAAAGAAAACGTAAATTAGTAAGTTAAGGGTATTCATCGCAAGTAACGCTCGTCATTAATTACAGAGTATTTGGAAGCTTTCAGTGGTTTTAATTAATGCTATTTAATTAAAAGGCAAAACGTAAACACTCGTTTTGGCAAAGTTTCGATTTGTAATACTAGAAATGCAATGGACGTGTTTAATATTTTAAGAAAAAGAAGTGAAAAATTATCGAAAAATAAGACAGACTCTCGAATTTATAGGTGAAGTTATTTCTGTAATGATTTCTTTTAAAAAAATCTGATCCTCCGTGAACGAAGTAATTTCGTCAAATATTTTCACCGGATCACAATTGACTGATGGACCAACTTCGACCTAGGACACGACAGGAGCAAATCCTAATCAGGCCGACAAAGAACAAAAGCACACTTTAAGGAGGCCTTTCCCACAAAGAAAAAGTCAAATCTGTTCCCCTCATTGACGCTAAAAACTCGATTATTTTGAGCATCACCACCTGACTATAAATCCACAATATCTTTCTTTATTGAGTCAATTTCAACCTATCGAATTCGGAGCGAATAGAGGTGGTGTCTCAAAATTAGTCGTCCTCAGCAAAGCAGCACAGATCTGGCCGAGAGTCAAAGTAGTCTGAAAGAAATGGTCGGATTCTAAATGGAATTGTTGGAGGGGATCGCATGATCACGGCTGCTAAAACCACTGCAGGGCTCCTCAATGAACACCTCCACAACACGGGCAAGTCTACGCTTGTAGATAGCCGAAAGAGGCATTCAATTCGAAACCTTGCGGAGGGGCGCTATTTCTTGGGAATCCGCAGTGAGGCCAATGATTTCCCACCCCTTATGAAAGAATTAACGGCTGAGACTATTTAGAGCCTCTGAAGAGCCAAGCTCATCCTGTGGTTGTTGAAGAACTGCTGTTTCCGGAGGAAAACGGCCCCATCTTCCAAGATGACGGTAATACTCCAATCCACACAGGAACATTCTAATGGAGTTGAGCATCTCATCTTGGCATCACAAACCCCAGACCTCGACCTCATTATAAAGGGGAATTTACAGTCGCCGACGTCGTCTCTAAATTACCTGGAGGGTGTTTTGTCTGCAGAATGGGGCTAAAATGCCTTTGGAAAAACAATTCACTAGTTGTGTGAAACAGTGCCTCGGAGAAATGAGGCTGTGATTTCCCCAAATGGTGGACTGAAGCCATATTAAGGGTGTTTCTGCTATTGCGCCCGACGGGTCAAATTCGTAGCCAATAGTATTCTATTCGAAAGTAGAAGAAGAAGAAGAAGCAGAATAAGTCCACCTCTATCCTCTCCCATCTATCACTTTCTCCCCCCTCTCTCTCTCCTTCTCTCCCCTTCCAACTGATTGGCTTTTGTTGGCGACATTCCGTAAATCAAATCAGGCATCCAGGCAGCCCTGGGTAGTCACAGGTGCCTCAAAATTGCCTCTCAACTCCCCAGGGGTGGAACAGGCTGCTGGGTTAATTTTCCTCCCTCTAATAAGGAGTTTCCTTGCTAGTGAATTGATTAATAAGTCGAGCGGCAATCCTCCTAAACCCGTCTGTCTCCTAACGAGTTCCCCAAACACCAACTCACCTCTTGGTGGGTTTGGGGATTTCCCTCATCGATTAGGGCCTCAGTAACGTCGCCTTCCTCCACTTCTTGTTCACTTTGGGTTGAGTCGATGTGCTCAAAGGTGTCGGACTTCTCTGGGACATTGGTCGTTTCACGCGGGGTGCTGTGGTGACGTGGTGATGGCAGGTGGTGATCTGTTATTGTTTCACCTGGCAACAACAAGAAAGCGGTCTTTAGAACAATCGAGGGCTGTTTAAGGCAAATTAATGATTTACTTCATCTCGTAGATTCGAGTGGCTGAAAGAGGAATTCGTAGAGGATTTTTTTCTGCTTTGATTGAACTCTAAGGGGCACAAAAGTTCATCTTTTCATGCTGATGATGATGGCTGTCAATGTGTCAAAAGTAGTTAAAATCTCTCTCTTTTTTTCTTCTGTTCAAAATTCTCGACATGTTGGTGCGGTCTGATTCCGAGCGATCATTCTGGGGGTAGTCTTGCGTGAACACGCAACCAAACATAATCCCTACCTGTTTTGAATTCTTAATTCCTCGTTTTCCAACAAAGGCACCACAAAATACTTCTCAAACGATTTGGAAAATCGTTATTCAAGACTTCATCTAGTCTAGTCCACATTCACTGACATTGAATCAGTGTTGAGGATTCCAAGACAACAAAATTGTAAGGAATATCATTTTTATGTGTGTGTGTGTGACTAAGAAAGTAGACGAGACAGCGAGATGGTAACATATGGCACAGTCTTCTATGAGAGGACTACAAATCGCGGTTGATAAGTGTGTGAGCCACGTTGATTTCATAAGACAGGAAACAGAAGCCTTCAAACAGACTAGTCTACGAAGAAGACATCCGAATCGACCACGCAACCACTGGTAGACTCATTAAGCCGAAATTGGGCTGCTTCTTAAGCACCACAGAGGTGAAGTAAAATTGATTAACAGTAAGGCGTGGAACTTCTTCAGAAAGAACGAGCGCATCTCACGGGAAATAAGGGGCTGCATTTCCAACTTATCCCTCAAAAACGGTTACTTCTAGCGTTTGCCAGTGGGAAATTTTCCGTTTGTGCGTCTACAATAACTATTCTATTTATGGAGAGCATTTTCAAAGTGACTTCACTTTAAAAAATTTGTATTCTGAATCTCCATGGGTGCACTCGGTTACTTCCTTCTCATTTATCGGGAAATCGGTTTGAATTTTAGTGTCATAACACACACAACAAGATTATTTATTTATTTCAAAATTCTAATGTGGCCTTGTGGTAAATCGTCTAAATTTTGAGATCATAAACCCAATCGGATGAAAGTGGTTTAATATATGACCCACAAAAGAACCGAATCGTCCAACCCAACAGTAGTAAATCCTACTAACAATGCTATAACATTCGTTTTCCATGAAACGCCGTCCACACCCACTTTACAAGCTGAATAAACAAAATATCTGTCCTATTTCTGCAGTGCTTTTGCCAAATTTAGGCGGCTAAAGTGGAGGTTGTCACCGGAACGAACTCGATGGTTGTTGGCCTTTTTCAGGCAAAGGAGATTTGGTTTACGTGGTAGACTCAAGTGCCTGAAAGGAGGAGTTTTCTGCTTCAGAAGGAAAATGCAACTAAAAACTAACTAAAAGTATTTGTGGCGTAAATATTTGAGGTTTCAGCTAGAGCACATACTCAATATTCTCGTCATGTGAGAGCCGTCTGAAGCGGAGTGTGAATTCCAAATCCAAACCCAATTATTCATTTCAATATTCAGAAAAAAAATGCTTTGATTTTTTAAATTCCACGTTTCCCAGCGAAATACCACAAAAAATCGTTGCTAACGAATGGAGAGCTCGTTATTTCTAACTACCATTCACATTCGCTGACATCGGAATTTGAGGGCATTTCGCTTCGATCTCGTACATTTACGGTAAAATAAATAAGCTGAGCATCTCTACATTCATATGACTAACAAACCAAGAGTTCATCTTCATCCGAAGACATCGCAGCCTATACTCACTTTACAAGCAGTGACAGAAATATGAACGCTCGGCGGGAAATCTCTCGCTTAATAGGGAAAAAAGGGGCGTTTACAACTTTAACAAGGGTTTGAGGCTTGAAACACCAACTTTCCAACATGAGCACATGCTGATGGTGGTTGCCGAAGTGTCAAATCTCTCTCCCTCTCTCTCTCGGTTCAAGAATCTCTTCAGAATCCGAGCCATCATTCTAGAGGTTCTCATTCATGACGCCGAACCCAGACACATGAAATCTAAATCATGTTTCGAAAAAGTGGAAGCTCCCTATGAAACACTTCATCTAGTCATGCGATAATTCAACAACACCTCAACTCTATTCCTCTTCCAAGGCGACCTTGTTTGTGACTTCAAACACTTTTTGTTCACAATCTTACAAAACCTCTTATGTGTCCTCTGAGATCGTTCCTAGACGATTTTAAGGAGAACATCTGTGGTGATCATCTGACACGTATGACAAGAAAGGGAGACGTGGTGGGTTTGCTTAATAAAGGTGTAAGTCGCAATGTTTTCATACGTCTGGAAGCAGAAACCGACTAAGCCACTACCGGTAGACTCATTGAGACGAACTCTTGTGTTTCTTAGGCACTACAGAGGTGACTTAATTGAGTTACTTTAAATAAGGTGAGGAACAACTCTTGAAGAAACGAGGGCATCCCACGGGAAATAAAGGGCTGCATTTCTTCTCTATCCAAAAATGGGTACTTCTAGTGTTTGCCATTGGAAAATCTCTCTTTTGCGTGCCTGTTATAGGTATTCTTTTTATCGGTAGCATCTTCAAGGTGGCTTCACTTCAGAAAATGTGTAACCCCTATCAGCGTGTCTGTCCATGGCTACTTCCTTCTTATCTATCGCGAAATAGGATTGTATTTTAATACCTCAACCCACAAAAGTATTTATTTACGTCATAATTCGAATGTTTTATTTTGTTTCATCGTCGGACTCCTGAGGTACTGAAACCCAATCGGAAGAATATAATGGAATAGAAGACCATTTACAATGAATTATCCTTCCAACAGTAATAAATCAAATCTTTCATCCGAACCGAAGCAGTACCGCATCCGTATCATGTGAAACGCAGTCCACACCCACTTTACAAGCTGAATAAACAAAGCCTTTGCCCGCTTTCTGCCAACACGGCTGTTGCTGTTGTTGCTGTTTTTATTCAGGGAAAATAAAATCAATTCATCTCGAAGATTCCGGTGGCCAAAAGACGAATTCTCGTGAGGAGTTTCCTGCTTCGGTGAAATCTTTCAAGGTGAAATGGCATTTGAGACATGAAAATACTCCCTTTCAGTGGAAGCACATGCTGATGGTGGCTGCCCCAGTGTCAGAATTAACTAAAATCCCTTTTTGACCAGGACTCCTGTCACGTCAGTGCTCTCTGAATTCGAGCCATCATTACAGAGGTAGTCATTCGTGGATTTGAGCCCAAATCCATTTTGTTAAATTCATTTTCTCGTCGGACACACCACGAATACCTTTGTGAATGAGATTTAAACACGCCAATCTGGAGTTCAAGTCCCACACCTCAAATACTGCCCTCATTTGGAGATATCGAGTTGGTTTTGAGGACTTGAAGCCTACTTGTTCAGTAGTTCCAAACAATTGGTATTCAGAAACTCACAACTTCTCCATCTGTTTCCACAGAAACGAAATTTGACCAATTTCGGAGACCATAGGATGTGGGAATCTGTGCAGATCATCTAAATCGTAAGACTACCAAAGAAAACGCAATAGCAAGATGGCAATAGATAGCGAAGTCTTCTTTGAGAGAACCAAAACACGCTGCTATTATACTTGTCTGATAATCGCTATATCCTCGTTGTGGATCCATCTAGCCAACACAGTCCCATTCACATTTGTAAGGATGAATTTAAAGGGTCCGATCGCAATAATGCGACGTTGATTTTGATCTCTCAACCCGGGGGAAGTCGACTTTCCTAGCAAAAACGCAGATCTATCAATAGAACAGCAACATCTCCGCCTCCGCCGCTTTCTATAAAACGCCGTCCATACTCACTTACCAAGCCAAATAAACAGAATCTTTGTCCAATTTCCACAAAATGCCACCATATTTAAGAGGCTGTCACTAAGTGAACTCAGCAGCTAGTGGTCGTCATTCAGGCAAATAGATTTATCAGGGAAACAATTTCATGTCTAAGAAGAAGAGAAAAGACAAAAATCGCTTTTTATATAAAGTATATGATTTCTTAAAATTCGTCCTATGAACGAGAGCACATCTTAAGAGGGTGGCTCTCAAAGTGTCAAAATTGGTAAAAATATCTCTTTTTTGCTCTTCAAGATTCCTGCCATCTGCTTTACTTTTTAATTCCACCTTTTCCACCAAAATACCACAAAAATTCACCTCCAACGTATTGGAAGCTCGTTATTCGAGAATTCGTCGATAGTATTCCTCATCTGTAGAAATAGATGTAAGTTTGCTGGTTTTAAAGACACCCTAAACCATTTCTGCTAACAATCTTACATAGTCTCTACCTCTTGCCATAGCAACAAAATCCAACGGAATATCTTTGCTTAGAGACTACATGACGTTACATTCTGTGATAATCACCCGGCATGTAGAACTAGCAAACTTGAGGAGATAGCGAGATGATAACGGCTAACGAAGTCTTCTGTGAAGACGACCCAACATGAAGTCGACACGTCTACTTGGCAAAGGCTAAGGCAGCGTTGTCCTCATGAGTCAGGGAGCGGAAACCTCCAAATAGTCTAGCCTACAAACTGAAAAGGAGGAATTAAAATGAACCGATCGCAGTTTCGCGACGTCGATTTTAATCCCTCAACCGGTTGTGGCTCTGTTCATACCCAGTTGGAATAAACGGAATCTCTCATCAGAACAGAAATACCACCACATCCACTTCTCCGTGAAACGCCCTCCCTATTCATTTTACGATTTTCGCCACAGGACTGTTGGTTTTTCCAGACCAAGTGAATTAATTCACGTAGCAGAATTAACTCAAGTAGCTGAAAGAAGAATTCTCAGTGGGGGGACTTCCCTGCTTTGGTTAAATCTTCTGAGACGAAAAAGTTATTTAAGGCGTCAATATCCGTCCGTCTTACAAGAGTGCACGCTGATGGTGGCTGTCTGAGTGTCGCATTCTATCTTTTCAAGACTCTCGCAGTGTGAGTGCAATCTGAATCGGATTGACCATTCTAGAGTTCTTCATTCATGACTTTGAACCCAGATCCAATGAATCGACTCATTACCCAGTAGAATATGCTAATTTACTAATTCCACATAATATGTCTCGAATGAATCGGAAGGTGGTCATTTAAAACAAGACAACAAGTTACGATGATTCATTCACATCCCATCAAACCAGATCGACTCCTTATTGAGAATTTGAAGGCGCCTAATTACCGACTGCCAACGATTAGCGCTCCTTCTCTTACTAAATGTCTACCGGTTTGCACTGACTCGAGATCTCATCCACTTTCTATGAAATGGCCTCCATTTTTGCTTTGCAAGCTGAGTTGTTAGACCTTCGGCATTTTGACAGACGAAATCAAAGAGCCGAAAATTGTTGGTTTTAGCGGCAGAGGGAATTGTTTCACCTGGTAGACTCAAGTGGCTGAAAGAAGAATGCTCGCACAAAAGGTGATTTCTCACCGAAAATTTTCCATCTAAGAAAAAGAAGAAGAAGAAGAAAAAGGAGATTTAAATCTCTAAAAAGGGCATTTAAAGCGTGAGCATGAGAATGCATGCTTTTAGCGAGAGTGCTGCTGATGGTGGCCGTCTAGTTGTGGAAATAGGTTAAAATCTTTTCTCCGCACTCACGATTCTCGTCATGTGAGTGAGCCATCATTCCAGAGGTAGTCATTCATGAACTTGGAAGCAACTAGACCCAATGAATTCGTGCAATAATACGTCGCCAACGAATTACAATTCCACATGTCAGTTAATTTCCAAATTCAATGACATGGAAGTGATGTTGAAGATTTAAAGTCATCTCGCTAGGAATTTCAAACAATTGTTGATCATAATATATGTGTATCCACGGTGACGAAATCTGACGGAATATCAGTTCTTGTTTATACCATTTTAGGAGACCAAATGACAGGAGAATCTACCCCCACCATCTCACTCACTTGATTAACAAACAGGGCGAGGTAGCGATGTCTTCTATGAGATGACCAAAACCACAGTCGAATTAATTCTACCACTCAGACGAGAATCTCCACACGGTTTTTCGAGAAAACACTTTCAGAATCTCTGCTGATCGTCTGACTCTTGTGACTAACAAACTCAACGAGACAGCCAGCGAGATGGTGACAGCTAGCAAAGGCTTCTTTCTTTTAGAGGGCCAATGATCGCAATAGATAGGTTTGTGTGGTAACGCTTACAACCACGTTGTCTTTGCAATTAGTCTAATCTGCAGAAAAGACAACCACTGGGTGGTTTTAGGATTGCGAATCGACCTAGCCACAACTGCGGACTGATTGAAAAACAGAGGTGTGCCATTTATACCACTGAGAGGAGGAGGAGGATGAGGAGAAGGAAGTAGAATTATCTGACCGCAATTTCGCAACCAGTTTCGGCTAATACTCAGTTGGAGTAAATGGAATTTTCTAGTCAAAACACACAAATGAGGCTTGAATCCTCAAATAAGGTCTTTGAGGCATGACAATTTATCCTGTGCACGAAAGCACGTGCTGATAGTGACTGTTTAAGAGTCAAAGTTACTTATAATGACGATCATTCCTGAAGTAGCTATCCAAGAATTCTAGTCCACAACCAGTTAACCGAAGGAAAATCGTCATCATCATCGTCGTCGTCATGCTCTGATCACTTTAATTTCACGCTTTTTACAATAAACAATGGTCGTCACGAATTATTTTGGGGCTCATTGGTAAACAGTTCACCTAGTCAAACTTCTATACTATGTTCTTTATCTGATGGTGTTAATACTAACAGAGTATTTGAGGCTACATTCATAGTGATTCCCAACAATGTCTGTTGACAAACTCACCGAATGTCTATCTGTTTCCACTGAAGTAAAACGTCATGTGCTCTGGCTATGTTAAGGACGGTGCGATGCGGGAATCTCCGATGATCACCTTAATCCGTTGACTGAGAAACTGGACCAGATATCGAAATAGTAGCAGTTTAAAACGTCTGTCTATGAGATCACCATTGAAACAACCCAACTTCAATCAGATGAGGATTTCACTACGGCCTTTAGAAACGAGGTTTTCAGTATCTGTGCGCATTATATCGGACTCGTACTACTGACAAACTTGGCTAGATAGTAACTTGACTAGATGGTAAGCCACCAGGTTTAAGAGGCTAAGCAATTGAAGAAGCCTCAAAGAGAGCACATGGCTGATTAGAGACGAGCTCTCGGGAGATTTCTCTTGCTGAAGAAGAAGAAGAGGAAAGAGTAGGCTAAAATCTCTAATTAAAGTATTTGAGACATGCATTTTCGTCCTTGTAGGTTTTTGAGTTAAAAATGCACGTCATGTGAGTGTCGTCTGACTCGGAGTGATCATTCTAGAGTTTGTCACGGATGGATTCGAACCCAGACCCAATTAATCCATCCAATACCTAGTAAACTGTGTTTAAATTCCACGTTTTAGACCAATAACAACAAGAATACGTCTCACAGTTATTTGAAGTTCGTTACTTAACATCTGACTATATCATGTCGTTACCGTGGACTTGAAGCTGCTCCTCCGACAAGAAAACTAGAGGAGATAGCGAGATGGCAACAGACAACAAGGCCTTCCTTAAGATGACCAAAATGGCAATCGATAGGTCCATTTGATTGAGCTTTACGTTTCACAACTTCCCTCCAACCTGTCGGGAAATCAGGTGTTTTTGCCTCCTTAGTGCTCTCTAATATTTTACTTTCTGTGTTTTAAACACTTCGTCGCTTGAGATCTACAACCCAATCTGAAGAAAGTGATGGAATCTTTGTCATTTTGAATTGAAACGAAGTGACTCAGAAAAAAACCCAGATCTATTCACAGACGAGAGTTTGTCGTGATGGCAGTTACAGTCCGTTCTACAGCAGTTCATCCAGTCCCTGTGAGTCACTGGCATCTAAAGACGTCAAAATGCCTTCAAATCTTTGCATGGCCTTCAGCTTAGTCTCCTTGTCATCACGAGACTGGAAGCAGAAGCCTTGAAATCGTCCAATCTACAAAAATTCGGCCGTTCGATGATTGCAAAATTACTGGTCGTCCAACCAAACACAGTGAGAAGACAGTTTGCTTCTTAAGCACCACTGAGGTGTCTAGAGTTACCGTTTTTCTGGAAGAACGAGCACAACCACCTGGAGGAATTAAAATACTGTCTTTCCTACGCGTTTGCCAATCGAATACCTCCTTCTGTGTGCCTACAACTAATATCCCCTTTGAGGGTTCCATTTTCAAGGTGCGGCAGCTACAGCGCGTGGAATCCCCAATAATCGTGTGTACTTGGAGCAATGTCTCACTACTTCCGTCCTTCCTTCGTTCCTTTGCCTTGGATTCACTTTTATTACTGAAATACTCAATAAGACCATCGTTTAAGACCGTGGACCCATCAATCTGTAAAAACTGATCGGCTCCTTGTCGCCTTAAAAGTCACTGATTTGTCTCAGAACACCTTGCAAATAATCCAAATGATCAAGGACTTGTAGCGAATTCGTCTTCATCAAATCGCAGGTCCTTTCTACAGCACTTGTATCCAAAGACGGTCGAAAAACCTCCACAATCTTCGTCTCGCCTCTTTACTAATCACAACCACCACGAAATAAAAAACAAGCTCAGTCTAGACAACAAAGAACTGGTCTTCCCCAAATTAAAAAGAGGAGGAAACAACGAGGAATGTGCCTATGTTTCCATGCCAAGGTGGTCCAAATCAATCTCAGCTTGTTTAACCTTCGTCTGGAACTGTTTTTGGTTCGAAATTTTTGGACTACGCAGCAGTTTGGAAATCGGAAATGCTGGCTTAATTGTTGGAACCGCCGTAAACCATGTACCTACGCGCGCAACAGAAAATTACCGTTGTTGTTTGTGAATTTATTACCGCGTTTGAACTATTTCGTCCTTGCTCCCGCTTATCTAAACGCGACAATGATATAATACATTTTATCTACTTATTTTACATGTTATCTGCTTTCGTTCGCCGAATTCGACTCCTATTCTGGACACCACATGATATAAAACCTGTTTCTAATCTACCGAGATGCGAGTTGGATCGAAAATTCGGCCAAATTCCTTAACGATAGAAAAATAATTTATTGTAAACAAGTTGAATCTTGTCTCAACTCTCCAAAAAGGCATCGTTAGACAGGTTTTCGGGATAGATGAGTTTTTCTACCCCATTTCAATTCCTAATTTAAGCACCCATGATTTTCTGTGCTTGCAGGCGGATGAAGTGACCACAACAGTGGATTTCAACACGTCAGCAGCCGCACCACAATTCGAGGTGTTGACCCAACCCGGTGTTCTCATTGAAACCCCGGAAGATCGATTCCGTGTGAAGGAGAAACCTCCTGTGCCACACAAAATTGTCTCTCCCAACTCAGAGAGGCTTCAGGCAGAACCAGCGCTTGGTAACTCCAAAATTTCTTCGATGAAGTGTTTATGCGTATAGTATCTGAGAATCGCTGTATCCATACCGGGATCTGGTCAACGATTTCTTCTAGGGTTTTTCGTTTGCATTTCTAGTGAGTTAGTTTTTCAAATATCAATGTAGAAAAGGGTTCATCTTTTTTTTTATCTATTACTCTAGCGCGTAGCATAGATGTTTTAAACTTGATGCAACGTGAGCTCTTTCTAGCTCCTAAAACTATATTTGTGACCAAAATATGTCGTATTTGTAAGAGACTTCCAGAATTCCACGTAGAAGGCATTCGAATTCAGCCCAACTCCCCTCCTAACAACAAATGCCTCCGTGAAATTCATTTTATCAAAGTATTGTTCTCTGGATCTTCTACTAAGTCGAGTACTCTGGAAGTGGGCAAATCGTGACTTAGGAATTCCGTCGGTTCCTTAAGTTATGTGGCACAAAGTTGCATATTTCCTTTCTTGTTTGGCACTCGTGAAGGCTGCTTCTGTCGGCAAAAAAGCCATCGAAGGAATGCTCTTGCCATGCCATAAGTTGTGTCCATTGTTTGGATTCACTAAACTTTTGGTTCATACGCCCAAATTCCTGACGGTAGATTTGAGCATTAGGTGGTAACAGTGGAAAGTTATAAAGACACGTTTTAGCAACCAGATTCATTTAAAAGTATACCCTTTCTGTGAGGACGCTGAAATACTCATAAGTAGGGTAAATCGTGCAAGAGGGGGTGTTTTTTGATTGTTTGAAACACTTCATGTTGAATACTTGTTGCATTCCTTAACGAGCCTTCCGTGAAAGTGCCTCCATCGTAGTACTTAATGCGCAAATGTCAGATGCTTGAAATTGCATTTTTTTAGGAACTAAATTACAATATTTCGATTGGAGTTGTGCAATTCTTTTTGCAATATCCAAATGTACTCATGAAGTATGCCGCAAATAACCCAAACTGAAACCAGTTTGTAATAGTTGCTATCGTACCAATGAGGGGATTATTAAATTAGCAAGGAATTTCAGGAAAATTTTCTGTCTGAATTTGTAGTTTAAAATCACCAAAGAAGGCGAATTTTAGTAGTTTTACACTTTTACACTCCTCTCAAATGGGACATCTTTTTGAAAAACCAACAGGGCAATGTGTGCTAAGTTGGATTAGTGCTATATTATCATCTTGAGTTCTTGAACTTGAACGCCCGAAATTCCTATGTTGTATCGGCTAAGTTTTCAAGAGGGGGAAACAGTGGATTCGTTGGAATAGCAGGAAATGGCACCCCAGATCATCTTGACAGAAACCCTGTCATGTTTTACGGTTAGGAGAAGGTGGGAGTCCGACTTAAGTGCTCCTTAAGGCTGTCTCCAAACCTAGTACACTCGACCAGAGATTTGAAATAAGGTAAACAGCGGTGATTCGTCAGAAAAAAATCACATTTGTTACTGTTCAGGGGACAGACCAGACAGTCTTGCAATCCTCTCTAAAAAAATCGATAATTTAGAGTATGACGGTCTCTCTCGGCCGCCAACTTCGACTATCGGCCAGGCCTGTGCTTTACCTTCTCTCCTTCAAAGACAGTACCTGCCATTAACCCAAATTTTAAATATCTGATGCCGAAATCTTAGCTGTTTCCACTATTTTGTCCCTCTCCTGTATGTTGATTTTACTCTGTCTCTCTACAAATCATTTAATGAATTCTTGATTGACTTATTTTGTTAAAAAAAGCATATTCGAGAATCCTGCCTCCACGAATTTGCATTCCTCTCGTGAATAATTTAAACGCAACATCCCCAATTCCCCAACCGGAAAGGTGGTGAAGGGAAAATATTTGCTTTTTATTGCGAAAAAATATTGTCTTCTACCAATTTTTTTTTCGTGCCCCTCAATCAGTTTTCCTGAACAAATTCAGGCTAATTCCTGTTTAATACGGGTGTTTGTCTTCCTCGAAGTGACTTCCTAAGGCTGTCATCGGTCTGAAGGACTAAAACGAACATCTATAAAAGAAGTTGGAGCTTATAGGAGTGATCAAACGTTCTCCAGTGAATTTGATGGAAATTCTTCGTGCTAGGGGAAGCAAAAGACTGTGGACAAGAAACCTCGGATATTTAAGAGCTTGGTTCATTTAAACAAAAATACCACATATTGGGGCGGACAAAATAATGAAAACACCTTGACATTTTAATATGGTGTCCATCTTTTGCAGTGGCTATTGCAGCCTCGCTTTTCCCAGGTAGTGATTCATCCAAATTGTGAATAGTTGGTTCTACAGGAATTTTAGTCCTTTCTTCAGCAGGCAAAACACTCCTCACCCAGTTCCTTTAGAGACGATCACGAACGCTCGTTTACGATTCCATTTAGAGTCCGACGGTCTCTCTCAGATGGTCTATGTATATCTTCAGGATGGAATTGACATATTTTTAAGAAAATCAAACTATCTACACCAGCTCATTTCTTGACATATTGATCAATCTGATCAGTGCACCTCTCAGGCTCGCACATGGAGGCGACGTTTTCGGACGTCAAGTAGTGACAACACAGTGCCTTTTGTTCCTCCATATCGTCATTAAAAGTGGCTCTTTTAAGGATTTCTGTGTTTTGGAAGAAGTTGATGGGACTAAGGGTAGTGGGTGAGGAAGGACTTTTGATCGAAATTCGGTGAGTTTTTCAACAAGGAAGAAGTCTGTTGGTGGTAAATCGGACGAGGATGCTTTTCCCATCGAAATCTTGCTCAATTCTTGGTGCATTTTCGACCGTTTTGTAACCAAAGCCTCCTTCAGCTTTCTTGAAATTCTAACTAAAGTAGACCCTTGTCACTGTTCCTTGATTTCTCGACAATCTATTGGCATTACGCTCCCTGAATCCATTGAATTGGAGCAGATTTCAGCCTGATTCGAAATCCTCGAGGTCCGTGGTGAGCGAGAGCCATTTCTTTGAGTCTGGATCCTCCAGATTATCGCCACCGGAATTTGCTTCTCTTCGTTCACCTCAATTTTTGTTTTATTCAAATCTTATTAAGTCAGCCAAAATTGCGGGTATGAACAAAAGTGGAATTGTCTAGAGGTGGTAACCAGCCGATTGGCAGTAATTCAATCTCTTTTGTTCAAGTAAATCTTTTTTTTTCGAGGTCCAAAGTCGTCTTTTCTTCCTACTTTCAAAAGCTGAATCAATTTGTAAAACATAATCATTTGCGGAGCAAGAGTTTATGTAGAATTTATCCCAAACGCCAAAGATATGAGTTTCTTTTCATTTGAGGTTATCGGGAAAATCGTCCTATTCAACCGTATCTCGAAACGGAATTCATTATCCGTAGTCAAAAAGGTGACTTTTCTCTTGGAGGTTCTAAACAATAGAGGGACTTGCAATAAACTGATTTCTGGTAACATAAAGCGAGATAAGACAAGATTCAACTTGTTTACAATAAATTATTTTTCTATCGTTAAGGAATTTGGCCGAATTTTCGATCCAATTCGCATCTCGGTAGATTAGAAACAGGTTTTATATCATGTGGTGTCCAGAATAGGAGTCGAATTCGGTGAACGAAAGCAGATAGCATGTAAAATAAATAAATAAAATAAATAAATAATATCATTATCGCGTTTGGATAAGCAGAGGTGGGACGAAATAGTTCAAACGCGGTATTAAATTCACACACAACAACGGTAATTTTCTGTTGCGGGCGTAGGTACATAGTTTACGGCGGTTCCAACAATTAAGCCATCATTTCCGATTTCCGAACTGCTGCGTAGTCCAAAAATTTCGAACCAAAAACAGTTCCAGACAGTTCCAGTTAAACAAGCTGACAGTGATTTGGACCACCTTGGCATGGAAACACAGGCACATTCCTCGTTGTTTCCTCCTCTTTTTAATTTGGGGAAGACCAGTTCTTTGTTGTCTAGAATGAATTTGTTTTCTTACTTATTTAGTGGTGGTTGCAATCACTAAAGAATTGTGACTAAGATTGTTGAGATTTTTTGACCGTCTTTGGATATGAGTGCTGTAGAAAGGACCTGCGATTTGATGAAGACGAATTCGCTACAAGTCCTTGATCATTTGGATTATTTGCAAGGTGTTCTGAGACAAATCGGTGACTTTTAAAGCGACAAGGAGCCGATCAGTTTTTACAGATTGATGGGTCCACGGTCTTAATCGATGGTAGAATTTAAAAGACCCGTGTTTTTTTTTGAGTATTTTAGTGATAAAAGTGAATCCAAGGCAAAGGAAGGATGCATGGAAGGAAGGAAGAAAGTAGTGAGACATTGCTGCAAATACACACGATTATTGTGGATTCCACGCGCTGTAGCTACCGCACCTTGAGAATGGAACCCTCAAAGGGGATATTTGTTGTAGACACACAGAAGGAGGTATTCGATTGGCAAACGCGTAGGAAAGACAGTCTTCTAATTCCTCCAGGTGGTTGTGCTCGTTCTTCCAGAAGAACGGTAACTCTAAACACCTCAGTGGTGCTTAAGAAGCAAACTGTCTTCTCACTGTGTTTGGTTGGACGATTAGCAATAGTGCAATCATCGAACGGCCGACTTTTTGTAGATTTGAAGATTTCAAGGCTTCTGCTTCCAGTCTCGTGATGACAAGGAGACTAAGCTGAAGGCCATGCAAAGATTTGAAGGCATTTTGACGTCTTTAGATGCCAGTGACTCACAAGGACTGGATGAACTGCTCTAGAAGGAACTGTAACACCCATCACGACAAACTCTCGTCTGTGAATGTTGCTGAGTTTTTTCTGAGTCACTTCGTTTCAATTTAAAGTGACAAAGATTCCATCACTTTCTTCAGATTGAGTTGTAGATCTCAAGCGACGAAGTTATTTAAAACACATTGGAAGGTAAAATATTAAAGAGCACTCGTGAGTCAAAAACACCTCCTGATTTCCCGACAGGTAGGAGGGAAGTTGTGAAACGTAAAGCTTAATCAAATTGACCTATCGACTGCCATTTTGGTCATCTTAAGGAAGTCCTTGTTGTCTGTTGCCATCTCGCTATCTCCTCTAGTTTTCTTGTCAAAGGAGCAGCTTCAAGTCCACGGTAATAACGTGATATCGTCAGATGGTAAGTAACGAACTTCAAATAACTGAGACGTATTTCTGTTGTGTTATTGGTGGAAAACGTGGAATTGAAAATTTAAACAGTTTACTAAGTATTGGATGGATTAATTGGGTCTGGGTTCAAATTTATCTGTGATAAACTCTAGAATGATCACTCCGAGTCAAACGACACATGACGTGAATTTTTAACTCAAAAAACCTGATTTTAACTAACTTTGGCACATGTGCTCTAGCTGAAGGGACAAAAATTCATGTCTCTAATACTTTAATTGGAGATTTTGGCTTTCTCTTTCATCTTTTCTTCTTCTCCCGAGAGTTCGTCTTCCAGCCACTCTAATCAACCATGTGATCTCTTTAAGGCCTCTTCTTCAATTGTTTAGCCTCTTAAACCTGGTGGCTTACCATCTAGTTAATTTACTACCTAGCCAAGTTTGTCAGTCGTACGAGTCCGATATAATGCGCACAGATACTGAAAACCTCATTTCTAAAGGCCGTAGTGAAAACCTCATCTGATTGAAGTTGGATTGTTTCAATGGTCCTCTCATAGACAGACGTTTTAAACTGCTGCTATTTCGATATCTCGTCTAGATTCCCAATCAACAGATCAAGGTGATCATCTGAGATTTTCGCATCGTGCCGTCTTTAAAATAGCCAGAGCATAAAACGTTTTACTTCAGTGGAAACAGATAAACATTCGGTGAGTTTGTCAACAGACATTGTTGTAGCCTCAAACACTCTGTTAGTATTAACACCATCAGATAAAGAACATAGTACAGAAGTTTGACTAGGTGAACTGTTTACCAGTGAGATCCAAATTATTTCGTGTCGACAATTGTTTATTGTAAAAAGCGTGAAATTAAAGTGATCGGAGCATGACGACGACGATGATAATGACGATTTTCCTTCGGTTAACTGGTTGTGGACTAGAATTCTTGGATAGCTACTTCAGGAATGATCGTCATTATAAGTAACTTTGACTCTTAAACAGTCAATATCAGCACGTGCTTTCCAGCCCAGGATAAATTGTCATGCCTCAAAGACCTTATTTGAGGATTCAAGCCTCATTTGTGTGTTTTGACTGGAAAATTCCATTTACTCCAACTGAGTATTAGCCGAAACTGGTTGCGAAATTGCGGTCAGATAATTCTACTTCCTTCTCCCCATCCTCCTCCTCCTCTCAGTGGTATAAATGGCACACCTCTGTTTTTCAATCAGTCCGCAGTTGTGGCTAGGTCGATTCGCAATCCTAAAACCACCCAGTGGTTGTCTTTTCTGCAGATTAGACTAATTGCAAAGACAACGTGGTTGTAAGCGTTACCACACAAACCTATCTATTGCGATCATTGGCCCTCTAAAAGAAAGAAGCCTTTGCTAGCTGTCACCATCTCGCTGGCTGTCTCGTTGAGTTTGTTAGTCACAAGAGTCAGACGATCAGGAGAGATTCTGAAAGTGTTTTCTCGAAAAACCGTGTGGAGATTCTCGTCTGAGTGGTAGAATTAATTCGACTGTGGTTTTGGTCATCTCATAGAAGACATCGCTACCTCGCCCTGTTTGTTAATCAAGTGAGTGAGATGGTGGGGGTAGATTCTCCTGTCATTTGGTCTCCTAAAATGGTATGAGCAAGAACTGATATTCCGTCAGATTTCGTCACTGTGGATACACATATATTATGATCAACAATTGTTTGAAATTCCTAGCGAGATGACTTTAAATCTTCAACGTCACTTCCATGTCATTGAATTTGGAAATTAACTGACATGTGGAATTGTAATTCGTTGGCGACGTATTATTGCACGAATTCATTGGGTCTAGTTGCTTCCAAGTTCATGAATGACTACCTCTGGAATGATGGCTCACTCACATGACGAGAATCGTGAGTGCGGAGAAAAGATTTTAACCTATTTCCACAACTAGACGGCCACCATCAGCAGCACTCTCGCTAAAAGCATGCATTCTCATGCTCACGCTTTAAATGCCCTTTTTAGAGATTTAAATCTCCTTTTTCTTCTTCTTCTTCTTTTTCTTAGATGGAAAATTTTCGGTGAGAAATCACCTTTTGTGCGAGCATTCTTCTTTCAGCCACTTGAGTCTACCAGGTGAAACAATTCCCTCTGCCGCTAAAACCAACAATTTTCGGCTCTTTGATTTCTTGTCAAAATGCCGAAGGTCTGACAACTCAGCTTGCAAAGCAAAAATGGAGGCCATTTCATAGGAAGTGGATGAGATCTCGAGACAGTGCAAACCGGTAGACATTTAGTAAGAGAAGGAGCGCTAATCGTTGGCAGTCGGTAATTAGGCGCCTTCAAATTCTCAATAAGGAGTCGATCTGGTTTGATGGGATGTGAATGAATCATCGTAACTTGTTGTCTTGTTTTAAATGACCACCTTCCGATTCATTCGAGACATATTATGTGGAATTAGTAAATTAGCATATTCTACTGGGTAATGAGTCGATTCATTGGATCTGGGTTCAAAGTCATGAATGAAGTACTCTAGAATGGTCAATCCGATTCAGATTGCACTCACACTGCGAGAGTCTTGAAAAGATAGAATGCGACACTCAGACAGCCACCATCGGCGTGCACTCTTGTAAGACGGACGGATATTGACGCCTTAAATAACTTTTTCGTCTCAGAAGATTTAACCAAAGCAGGGAAGTCCCCCCACTGAGAATTCTTCTTTCAGCTACTTGAGTTAATTCTGCTACGTGAATTAATTCACTTGGTCTGGAAAAACCAACAGTCCTGTGGCGAAAATCGTAAAATGAATAGGGAGGGCGTTTCACGGAGAAGCGGATGTGGTGGTATTTCTGTTCTGATGAGAGATTCCGTTTATTCCAACTGGGTATGAACAGAGCCACAACCGGTTGAGGGATTAAAATCGACGTCGCGAAACTGCGATCGGTTCATTTTAATTCCTCCTTTTCAGTTTGTAGGCTAGACTATTTGGATTTTTCCGGTCCCTGACTCATGAGAATAACGCTGCTTTAGCCTTTGCCAAATAGACGTGTCGACTTTGTGTTGCGTCGTCTGTACAGAAGACTTCGTTAGCCGTTATCATCTCGCTATCTCCTCAAGTTTGCTAGTTCTACATGCCGGGTGATTATCACAGAATGTAATGTCACGTAGTCTCTAAGCAAAGATATTCCCTCGGATCTTGTTGCTATGGCAAGAGGTAGAGATTATGTAAGAATGTTAGCAGAAATGGTTTAGGGTGTCTTTAAAACCAGCAAACTTACATCTACTTCTGCAGATGAGGAATACTATCAACGAAGTCTCGAATAACGAACTTCCAATACGTTGGAGGTGAACTTTTGTGATATTTTGGTGAAAAAGGTAGAATTAGAAAGTAGAGCAGATGGCAGGAATCTTGAACAGCAAAAAAGAGCTATTTTTACCTATTTTGAGACTTTGAAAGCCACCATCTCAAGATGTGCTCTCGTTCATAGGACGAATTTTAAGAAATCATATACTTTATATAAAAAGCAATTTTTGTCTTTTCTCTTCTTCTTAGACATGAAATTGTTTCCCTGATAAATCTATTTGCCTGAATGACGACCACTAGCTGCTGAGTTCACTTAGTGACAGTCTCTTAGATATGGTGGCATTTTGTGGAAATTGGACAAAGATTCTGTTTATTTAGCATGGGAAGCGAGTATGGACGGCGTTTTATAGAAAGCGGTGGAGGCGGAGATGTTGCTGTTCTGTTGATAGATCTGCGTTATTGCTAGGAAAGTCGACTTCCCCCGGGTTGAGAGATCAAAATCAACGTCGCATTATTGCGATCGAACCCTTTAAATTCATCCTTACAAATGTGAATGTAACAGTGGTGGCTAGATGGACTCACAACGAGGATATAGCGCTTATCAGACAAATGCAATAACTGCGTGTTTTGGTTCTCTCAAAGGAGACTTCGCTATCTATTACCATCTTGCTATTGCGCTTTCTTTGGTAGTCTTACAATTTAGATGATCTGCACAGATTCCCACATCCTATGGTCTCCGAAATTGGTCAGATTTCGTTTGTGTGGAAACAGATGGAGAAGTTGTGAGTTTCTGAATAGCAATTGTTTGGAACTACTGAAAAAGTAGGCTTCAAGTCCTCAAAACCAACTCGATATCTCCAAATGAGGGCAGTAGTTGAGGTGTGGTACTTGATGAACTCCAGATTGGCGTGTTTAAATTTCATTCACAAAGGTATTCGTGGTGTGTCCGACGAGAAAATGAATTTAACAAAATGGATTTGGGCTCAAATCCAGGAATGACTACCTCTGTAATGATGGCTCGAATTCAGAGAGCATTGACGTGACAAGAGTTCTGGTAAAAAAGGGATTTTAGTTAATTCTGACACTGGGGCAGCCACCACCAGCATGTAATTCCACTGAAAGGGGGCATTTTCATTTCTCAAATGCCATTTCACCTTGAAAGAGTTCACCGAAGCAGGAAACTCCTCACGAGAATTCGTCTTTCGGCCACCGGAATCTTCGAGATAAATTGATTTTATTTTCCCTGAATAAAAACAGCAACAACAGCAACAGCCGTGTTGGCAGAAAGCGGGCAAAGGCTTTGTTTATTCAGCTTGTAAAGTGGTTGTGGACTGCGTTTCACATGATACGGATGCGGTACTGCTTCGGTTCGGATGAAAGATTTGATTTATTACTGTTGGAAGGATAATTCATTGTAAATGGTCTTCTATTCCATTATATTCTTCCGATTGGGTTTCAGTACCTCAGGAGTCCGACGATGAAACAAAATAAAACATTCGAATTATGACGTAAATAAACACTTTTGTGGGTTGAGGTATTAAAATACAATCCTATTTCGCGATAGATAAGAAGGAAGTAGCCATGGACAGACACGCTGATTGGGGTTACACATTTTCTGAAGTGAAGTCACCTAGAAGATGCTACCGATGAAAAGAATACCTATAACAGACACGCAAAAGAGAGATTTTCAAATGGAAAATGCTAGAAGTACCTATTTTGGGTAGAGAGGAAATGCAGCCCTTTATTTCCCGTGGGATGCCCTCGTTTCTTCAGGAGAAGTTCCTCACCTCACTTAAAGTAACTCAATTAAGTCACTTCTGTAGTGCCTAAGAAACACAAGAGTTCGTCTCAATTAGTCTACCGGTAGTGGCTTAGTCGGTTTCTGCTTCCAGAAGTATGCAAACATTGCGACTTACACCTTTATTAAGCAAACCCACCACGTCTCCCTTTCTTGTCATACGTGTCAGATGATCACCACAGATGTTCTCCTTAAAATCGTCTAGGAACGATCTCAGAGGACACATAAGAGGTTTTGTAAGATTGTGAACAGAAAGTGTTTGAAGTCACAAACAAGGTCGCCTTGGAAGAGGAATAGAGTTGAGGTGTTGTTGAATTATCGCATGACTAGATGAAGTGTTTCATAGGGAGCTTCCACTTTTTCGAAACATGATTTAGATTTCATGTGTCTGGGTTTGGCGTCATGAATGAAAACCTCTAGAATGATGGCTCGGATTCTGAAGAGATTATTGAACCGAGAGAGAGAGGGAGAGAGATTTGACACTTCGGCAACCACCATCAGCATGTGCTCATGTTGGAAAGTTGGTGTTTCAAGCCTCAAACCCTTGTTAAAGTTGTAAACGCCCATTTTTTTCTACGAAGCGAGAGATTTCCCGCCGAGCGTTCATATTTCTGTCACTGCTTGTAAAGTGAGTATAGGCTGCGATGTCTTCGGATGAAGATGAACTCTTGGTTTGTTAGTCATATGAATGTAGAGATGCTCAGCTTATTTATTTTACCGTAAATGTACGAGATCGAAGCGAAATGCCCTCAAATTCCGATGTCAGCGAATGTGAATGGTAGTTAGAAATAACGAGCTCTCCATTCGTTAGCAACGATTTTTTGTGGTATTTCGCTTTAAAACATGGAATTTAAGAAAATAAAGCATTTTTTCTGAATATTGGAATGAATAATTGGGTTTGAATTTGGAATTCACACTACGCTTCAGACTGCTCTCGCATGACGAGAATATTGAATATGTTCTCTAGCTGAAACCTCAAATATTTACGCCACAAATACTTTTAGTTAGTTTTTAGTTGCATTTTCCTTCTTAAGCAGAAAACTCCTCCTTTCAGGCACTTGAGTCTACCACGTGAACCAATTCTCCTTTGCCTGAAAAAGGCCAACAACCATCGAGCTCTTTCCGGTGACAACCTCCACTTTAGCCGCCTAAATTTGGCAAAGGCACTGCAGAAATCGAATAGATATTTTATTTATTCAGCTTGTAAAGTGGGTTTGGACGGCGTTTCATGGAAAACGAGTGTTAGGATGAAGGACTTGATTTACTACTGGTAGGTTGGATGATTCGGCTTTGTGGGTCATATATTAAACCACTTTCATCCGATTGGGTCTATGATCTCAGATGACACTAAAATTCAAACCGATTTCCCGATAAATGAGAAGGAAGTAACCGAGTGCACCCATGGAGATTCAGAATACAAAATTTTTAAAGTGAAGTCACTTTGAAAATGCTCTCCATAAATAGAATAGTTATTGTAGACACGCAAAAGGAAAATTTACCACTGGCAAACGCTAGAAGTAACTGTTTTTGAGGGATAAGATGGAAATGCAGCCCCTTATTTCCCGTGAGATGCGCTCGTTCTTTCTGAAGAAGTTCCACGCCTTACTGTTAATCAATTTTACTTCACCTCTGTGGTGCTTAAGAAGCAGCCCAATTTCGGCTTAATGAGTCTACCAGTGGTTGCGTGGTCGATTCGGATGTCTTCTTCGTAGACTAGTCTGTTTGAAGGCTTCTGTTTCCTGTCTTATGAAATCAACGTGGCTCACACACTTATCAACCGCGATTTGTAGTCCTCTCATAGAAGACTGTGCCATATGTTACCATCTCGCTGTCTCGTCTACTTTCTTAGTCACACACACACGCACAATAAAAATGATATTACTTACGATTTTGTTGTCTTGGAATCCCCAACACTGATTCATTGTCAGTGAATGTGGATTAGACTAGATGAAGTCTTGAATAACGATTTTCCAAATCGTTTGAGAAGTATTTTGTGGTGCCTTTGTTGGAAAACGAGGAATTAAGAATTCAAAACAGGTAGGGATTATGTTTGGTTGCGTGTTCACGCAAGACTACCCCCAGAATGATCGCTCGGATTCAGACCGCACCAACATGTCGAGAATTTTGAACAGAAGAAAAAAAGAGAGAGATTTTAACTACTTTTGACACATTGACAGCCATCATCATCAGCATGAAAAGATGAACTTTTGTGCCCCTTTAGAGATTTAATTAAAGCAGAAAAAATCCTCTACGAATTCCTCTTTCAGCCACTCGAATCTACGAGATGAAGTAAATCATTAATTTGCCTTAAACAGCCCTCGATTGTTCTAAAGACCACTTTCATGTTGTTGCCAGGTGAAACAATAACAGATCACCACCTGCCATCACCACGTCACCACAGCACCCCGCGTGAAACGACCAATGTCCCAGAGAAGTCCGACACCTTTGAGCACATCGACTCAACCCAAAGTGAACAAGAAGTGGAGGAAGGTGACGTTACTGAGGCCCTAATCGATGAGGGAAATCCCCAAACCCACCAAGAGGTGAGTTGGTGTTTGGGGAACTCGTTAGGAGACAGACGGGTTTAGGAGGATTGCCGCTCAACTTATTAATCAATTCACCAGCAAGGAAACTCCTTATTAGAGGGAGGAAAATTAACCCATCAGCCTGTTCCACCCCTGGGGAGTTGAGAGGCAATTTTGAGGCACGTGTGACTGCCCAGGGCTGCCTGGATGCCTGATTTGATTTACGGAATGTCGCCAACAAAAGCCAATCAGTTGGAAGGGGAGAGAAAGAGAGAGAGAGGGGAGAAAGTGATAGATGGGAGAGGATAGAGGTGGACTTATTCTGCTTCTTCTTCTTCTTCTACTTTCGAAGAGAATACTATTGGCTACGAATTTGACCCGTTGGGCGCAATAGCAGAATCATCTTTAATATGGCTTCAGTCCACCATTTGGGGAAATCACAGCCTCATTTCTTTGAGGCACTGTTTCACACAACTAGTGAATTGTTTTTCCAAAGGCATTTTAGCCCCATTCTGCAGACAAAACACCCTCCAGGTAATTTAGAGACGACGACGGCATCGGCTGTGAATACCTATAATCGACTGTAAATTCCCCTTTATAATGAGGTCGAGGTCTAGGGTTTGTGATGCCAAGATGAGATGCTCAACTCCATTAGAATGTTCCTGTGTGGATTGGAGTATTACCGTCATCTTGGAAGATGGGGCCGTTTTCCTCCGGAAACAGCAGTTCTTCAACAACCACAGGATTAGAATGGTTCTTCAGAGGCTCTAAATAGTCTCAGCCGTTAATTCTTTCATAAAGGGTGAGAAATCATTGGCCTGACTGCGGATTCCCAGGAAATAGCAACCCCAGATCATCATGATAGAAGCCCCGCCGCAAGGTTTCGAATTGAATGCCTCTTTCGGCTGTCTACGAAGCGTAGACTTGCCTGTGTTGTGGAGGTGTTCATTGTGGAGCTCTGCAGTGGTTTTAGAAGCCGTGATCATGCGATCCCCTCCAACAATTCCATTTAGAATGCGACCATTTCTTTCAGACTACTTTGACTTTCGGCCAGATCTGTGCTGCTTTGCTGAGGACGACTAATTTTGAGACACTACCTCTATTCGCTCCGAATTCGATAGGTTGAAATTGACTCAATAAAGAAAGATATTGTGGATTTATAGTCAGGTGGTGATGCTCAAAATAATGGAGTTTTTAGCGTCGATGAGGAGAACAGATTTGACTTTTTCTTTGTGGTAAAGGCCTCCTCAAAGTGTGCTTTTGTTCTTTGTCGGCCTGATTAGGATTTGCTCCTGTCGTGTCCTAGGTCGAAGTTGGTCCATCAATCAATTGTGACCCGGTGGAAATATTTGACGAAATTACTTCGTTCACGGAGGATCAGATTTTTTTAAAAGAAATCATTGCAGAAATAACTTCACCTATAAATTCGAGAATCTGTCTTATTTTTCGATAATTTTTCACTTCTTTTCTTAAAATATTAAACACTTCCATTGCATTTCCAGTATTACAAATCGAAACTTTGCCAAAACGAGTGTTTACGTTTTGCCTTTTAATTAAATAGCATTAATTAAAACCACTGAAAGCTGCCAAATACTCTGTAATTAATGATGAGCGTTACTTGCGATGAACTCGCTTAACTTACTAATTTACGACACGTTAATAAACTAACGGTGAATTGGTAGATAGGAGGTGGTGAAAATTCACGTTATTCCGAATTTAATAAGTTGAGACAAGTTTAATATTTATCGTCTGATTAACTTGCGTTATTCCTTCTTATTATGATCATTCCTTTTATCCGTTTGAAGTAGTAACAAAGCATTTTCAAACCTAATTCTTCTCTAGAATGACAATCTACCCCTTAAAATTTGTTCCTTAGTAATCTTGTTTTAATTGTTAATGAAACTATTGTACGTGGTTTAATGTTATTTATAAAATTTGTAGCGATTATTAATTTAAATTATGTATAAATACCGATTTTTGGATGACGAAACTAAGCTAAATCCTCTTAGCAACGAAACGAGTGATTATTTTTTGTTTATTTAAACAAAAAGAAGATCTGTAACCACTGAAAAGTGATCGATGCTCTTAAATTAGAAATACGATGTTCGAATTTACTCGAATTTTGAATAAAAAACTGTCTAGTTGGCAGGCGAGAGGAGGAAAATTTTAGGTGCGAGGTGAAAATGATGAAATTCTTCTTCCCCATCCTCTTCTATTAATTTCTAATTCGATGAATTAAAACAACACGTCTTAGTACCCCCGATTTAGGTGAGCTGCTATCTCGAAGACGTATATGTGATTTGAGATGAAACGGAGTGAAACTAATTCCCTTCTTAATAAGTTACTAAAGAGAATATTAGTATAGGTAACATCACTACTTATAAGTTTTTAATCTTCATAAAAATTGGAGATTTTTTCTACAAAAGATGGAATCTTAGATCAGATCGCATTCTTCCTCATCCAATCTTATTCACTTTAAATTTGATAATAAATCTATCAAGATAAAATAAATACCGCCATTTAAATTTGTTCAATTTTTTTGATTAGCTTGACTTAAAAGTCCTAGTCGGATTAAGGTCTGGTCCTTTGATCCACTTCCTAGTTGGAAGCAGGACTTTTGCGTAGATTGTTGACTATTTCGGTCTCTTTTTTTAGAAATATTGTGTTAAAGTGAAAAGTAGATTTTATAATTTAATTAATGCTTAACGAAGACTGCCTTATGTTTTGGTGCTATCCTTCAAGCGTCCTTGTGATGAGATAAAATTTGGTTTAGAATTGTGCTTTTAGAGGCAAATCTATCCTAATTTCATTTTGAAAACACTAATTTGTTCCTGAAAAACGATATTTTTACCTCAAATTTATAGATTTTTTGGTGATTTGAAATGAAAGGTGTTGAATGACAAACCTATGATTCACTACTCGGTAGGGGATGCTTGTTGAATATATTTATCCTTCAAAACCACTAGCATTTTACTTCTTTAAGAATTTCTGGCTACTTCGTTCGGTTGTTAAACGTTTTTTAAATTAATTTGTAAAATTTCGAGTGCGAATCTATCGCAATTTCACAGAAAACGGGTTTGACGTTTTGGAGTTCTCATATAGTCATCAAGATGCGTGATTATTCTTTCAATTTTAATTAAAAAAGAAAATTTAAAACCACTGATAATTAACAAATATTCATAGATGTGAGAAGAGAAATTTGTGATTGGGCGACCAAGGCTGTAGTCTTCTTTCTCCTTCTAATCTGGCGAATGTAGTGGCAGGATGAAATGCTCAACTTCATCAGAATATTCCTCGTCCCGCTACCCTTTAACAATTCCAGCTACTGTGTGGAACTCGATAGGTTAGAGATGACTCAATAAACAAGGATATTGCTGAGTTATCTTCGAAAGGTTTCGCTCAAAATAGTCGTTTTTAGCGTTGATGAAAGGAACTGATATGACAACTTAAATGTGAAAGTGTCTCCCCAGAGACTGTTTCTGTTGCATATTTGAGGAGTTAAAAGTTAACCCACTGATCCAATTCATGCTTACTGAAGTGATAAAACCATAGTTTTCATTAAAATCCCCAGTCTTTGTGCCTCTATCACTACATTTTTGATATTTTAATAGGTAATAGATACAATTTTTCAAAAAGGAGGTAGTTTAGGATAGTGGAAATGGTTTTTAATTTTCTAATTTAGCGCATGTTCCATGTCGTTGTCACGAATTTGTAGTGGAATAGGCTACACATAAGTTCTCTACAAGATGGATTTACTACCCTCTATAAGCTCATCCAACTCCCAAGGTGTAGCCTTACTCCACATGATCATCTGAATGTGCGGTTTTTCAATACTCTGTGATCAATAATGGTAATTTCGCTTTTCAATATACAATTCATTAATTAATTAAAATTTTGGTGAGTCTGTTTACTATTTCTATCGGCAATTTATTTGAATTTCACTGAAAAAAAGAATGACAATGAACTAGGTTTTTGTTTATTTATGTACATATTTGAAACGACTGCTTTTGTTTGCTACCAGTTTAAACAAAATAGTATAAGCGAAACCACTGAAAAATAACCAAAACGCCTTTATTAATGCCTAACATTTTTAATTTAGGATATTTCATTCACTTATTTACTAGAAGTTGGCTGGAAATCTTAAATACAGAAAAATGAGGTTGAATCCTTCATCCGCATCGCGTTCCACTCATTTAGAATTCGATCTATTGGTCGTTCATTATATTAAGCCTTTAGCTGATTTCATAAAAAAATAAGATTTTATCCTTCAAAACCGGAAATTTGTGGTTTCTCTTGTGCTTAAAATAGTGAAAGTCCTTTTTATACGTCAATAACCATAGTCTGTTTCCGTGGCTTTCCTTATTAGTTGAAGCGCCACAGAATCGTTGTGAAATCATATTTTAAAATGAATGCTTTTGCTGAAACTTTGGGAAATCAAACAACCATGCTTGACAAAAGTTAATTTGACAGCCAAGGGGAGAAACGTGTTAGACGGTAGAAGAAGGCGATGGAATTCCTCTACTGCATTCTAAATTCATTAAAAATAAGAAAATGCCTTGCGAAATTTGGAAATTGTTTCATTCTGCCATGCAGTTATTTACAATTAAATCAATGGTGTGTTCTGGATTCCAAACATTGATTGGGGAGATGAGTGCATTTGGTTTGAGGTCAAAACAGCCATAAGTACTGAGATCTGGCTAGGCCACCACAAGACCTCACTCATTACCGGACAGGAAATCCCAATAATCCGCTATCTCAAACACGACGTCTTCCACTTCAAAAAGCCCTATCCCCACACAGCTGCTCCGAGAAGACTTCGATCGTTGTGGGCAGGTAGAATGGCTGGTTTAATGCTCTCCCTCACTCCCTCACTCTCTCACTCCCTATCCCAAGAGATGCTATCTCGCACCCTCAAACGAGACGGAAAGCGCACTACCGCAATCTCTCTCTTCAAAAAAGACGAACAAACAAACGAAGCAGCTTCAGTCTGCCGTTGGGGAGATCTTTGAAGATTTTCACGGTAATTCTGTGGATAAATCGACCGGGACAGCGTAGACACTGGGAATAATTACAATTTGTTCTACCTGAGCGAGAATTGCGACAAGTTGAAGTGGGTTTGAAATGAACAATACATTGCCATTTTTCAAGGCATTTTAGAATTAAAATAATCTTGTTAAATCATCCACACACTGATGACGAGAGTAAGAAGGCGTGTTGAAAACCCCAAACCACCCCCAACCTCATTCATTCATTCATTCATCAAGCAAGCTAGCAAGCAAGCGCATAACTTGTAGTATCGTGGAGATCAAAGTGACAATGCGACCACGGTTGCTGGTAATCAATAAGGAGCGACACTGAACACTGTTTCGAAGACAACAATCCAACGACATGCACTGGAGACTACGAGACGCTCGAAGCACAGACGATTTTCGCCCAAAATTGAACTTGTGGCCAACAAAGAAGACCACCTTCGCTGCCACCGTCCATGAAGGCGTCGCAGAGAGATCAGATTTTCCCCAAACGGACTCTAGAAAATTGTCGCCTGAGAAAGGCAGATACACCCCCAGGTCTTACACTCCTAAATTGCTCCTAATTGCCGTTGTCTTCGAGACGTGTCCTGAGCATTATTTTATGAAGTGGGAATCGGGTTGAATTCGCATTGACTACTACTGCAAGGCTGTAGGGGAAAACTGCATCACTTCCCCACATCGTCTTAACCCGATTAAGGCCATCTTTGGCGGTTAAAAAAGGTACAAACGAACAAACAAACAGACGAGGCCGCTTCAGCTTGCCGCTCTTTACTTAGCTCAAGTTAAAGCTAGTCTAATAGAGGCGATGAAGACTGTGCGCATGTGAACGATGCCAAGGCAGCTAGATTTTGGTCTTTTCTATAAACCAGAGAGATACTTCACTGCGTTTGGTTCTCGTGCGTGACTTTGTGAGCCAACACTTGTGAACACTCGTGAAATTGCAAGTTGTCAAGGTGTCAAACGAGCCTACTGCTGGACTTCTGACAGGTTGTGATTAATTCCCCTCCCTCCCTTCCCCTCCCCCATTCCACCCAACTCACACGACTGAGTTCCTCTTTTAGGAGAGAAAAAAAGCTTGATTTTGTCACAAAAATAACTCCCAATTTGGTGAAAGTTGGTGTTTCAAGAAGTGGATTTGTCGGTCGCCGGGTTCCTGAGGGTTTTCATGACTTTGTCAGTGCGTAAACAAGATCGATAAATCCATTTCCTACACCTTCACAGACTGCTCACTTCTCCGCGTTCCAGTTTGAACGTATTTGCCGCGAACACATTTACATTAACTAATTGGTGACATTCGACGTGGGAGGGATCACCGGAGCGTTTCCACTAACAATTCAAGCAACCTTGGCAAGTTCTTCAACCCAACGAAAGCGAAGGTTTTGCATCTCCTGACCTGTTCTTCAATTCCACACTACTCAACTCCTTTTCTTTCCAAGCTGGCTTGGAGTACCATCACTGTCCTCTGCACATCCCTCACATTCCTCTCTGTTTCTGTACTGGCTCAAGGTTAAGACACGGGTACAATCCCATTTAGACTGTCCTCCAACCACACACACACACTCACACTGATCCTCGATGTTCACACTCAACCGCATCTGAATCGGATTGTCGGCAACAAGTCTCTTCCCACTGGCCCACTCTCTGTTCATCGGCATATTTTGCACTTTCTCTGGTTCGAAAGGTTTCCTTACAGACCTCTACTTCGTAGAAAATGCAAATTAGTTCGAAATCACCATTAAGATTGAAATTATATCCCTCGAAATTGTGTCTTGTGCTTAAAATCGTAGTAACGACTAATTCTATGCTTGATTTCGTGGGTTTTGATTACATTTCAAACAATTCAATAAGTAGAGGTTTTGAAGTGGCGTTATTTTGGATCAAATTTTATAATTACCGCTTCTTTTTTTAAACAAGAAACGAAACCTAAACCACTGGAAATTCACCACTACTCCCTAATTAGTGCTTAGCATGCCTCACATAACTAGCTGGGTATCCCCCGCCCCAATAATTACCCGCTCTAATTCCTTAAAAGTTCTCCTGTTGGCTAATTAAGGCCATATTATATGGAATCAAGGTTTCCTTAAGAGTACACTTATTTTAAAGTGCACTTCATTAACGGCAAATAGTAAAAATACGGGCTGATTTCCACTAGAAATCAGAATCTCGTAAAATGGAAAAAAGTTAGAGACACTTGTTTGCTAATTAATCCTTGCTTAGTTAGTCTTGCCTCTTCTCTACTGTCAGACTTAATTTAGTCACAGATTAATCAAGTCCACTTTCTCAGCCTTCCATCTTAATCAGGCCGACTGTTGGATCAGTTAGAAAACCTTAATATACGTATATATTTTCAAAAAATTTTAGATCCAGGAAAGCGCCGGAAACAACTCGGTTGGGGTGAGAAATCGCGGGGAACACGGTGGTGATTCGGAGTTGTCTTTAACGACGACGTCGACGAAGACGACACATAAGGCGGAGTTGAATCGAAGAGTGACGAAGAAGGACCTTACAGAGCTGCTTAAACAGGAAGCCGAGGAGTTGGAGTACATCAGAGAGGCTTATCGATCCAAGAGGAAGGCAATTAGGAGAATTGACGCCCTTCTGTCGAAGAAAGGGGACCTGGTGAGTCTACTGCCTCATCGTGAGACTGATTTTACCCAGTACAGAAACAGAGAGGAGTGTCAGAGATGTACAGCGGACAGTGCCATTACTCCAACCCAGCTTGAGTAGTGTTGAATTGAAGAACAGGTCAGGCGATGCAAAACCTTCACTTTCGTTTGGTTGAGGAACTTGGCAAGGTAGTTTGAATTGCTACTTAGGGGTCCATCTTGTTGGAGACATCACGTTGAAGGTGTTCGCGGCAAATACGTTCAAACTGGAACGCGGAGAATTGAGCAGTCTGTGGAGGTGTAGGAAGTGCATTTATCGATCTTGTTTACGCACTGACAAAGTCATGAAAACCCTCAGGAACCCGGCGACTGACAAATCCACTTCTTGAAACACCAACTTTCACCAAATTGGGAGTTATTTTTGTGACAAAATCAAGCTTTTTTCTCTCCTAAAAGAGGAACTCAGTCGTGTGAGTTGGGTGGAATGGGGAGGAAGGGAGGGGAATTAATCACAACCTGTCAGAAGTCCAGCAGTAGGCTCGTTTGACACCTTGACAACTTGCAATTTCACGAGTGTTCACAAGTGTTGGCTCACAAAGTCACGCACGAGAACCAAACGCAGTGAAGTATCTCTCTGGTTTATAGAAAAGACCAAAATCTAGCTGCCTTGGCATCGTTCACATGCGCACAGTCTTCATCGCCTCTATTAGACTAGCTTTAACTTGAGCTAAGTAAAGAGCGGCAAGCTGAAGCGGCTTCGTTTGTTTGTTTGTTCGTTTGTACCTTTTTTAACCGCCAAAGATGGCCTTAATCGGGTAAAGACGATGTGGGGAAGTGATGCAGTTTTCCCCTACAGCCTTGCAGTAGTAGTCAATGCGAATTCAACCCGATTCCCACTTCGTAAAATAATGCTCAGGACACGTTCGAAGACAACGGCAATTAGGAGCAATTTAGGAGTGCTAAGACCTGGTGGTGTATCTGCCTTACTCAGGCGACAATTTTCTAGAGTCAGTTTGGGGAAAATCTGATCTCTCTGCGACGCCTTCATGGACGGCGGCAGCGAAGGTGGTCTTCTTTGTTGGCCACAAGTTCAATTTTAGGCGAAAATCGTCTGTGCTTCGAGCGTCTCGTAGTCTCCAGTGCATGTCGTTGGATGGTTGTCTTCGAAACAGTGTTCAGTGTCGCTCCTTATTGATTACCAGCAACCGTGGTCGCATTGTCACTTTGATCTCCACGATACTACAAGTTATGCTGCTTGCTTGCTAGCTTGCTTGATGAATGAATGAATGAGGTTGGGGGTGGTTTGGGGTTTTCAACACGCCTTCTTACTCTCTTCATCAGTGTGTGGATGATTTAAAAAGATTATTTTAATTCTAAAATGCCTTGAAAAATGGCAATGTATTGTTCATTTCAAACCCACTTCAACTTGTCGCAATTCTCGCTCAGGTAGAACAAATTGTAATTATTCCCAGTGTCTACGCTGTCCCGGTCGATTTATCCACGGAATTGCCGTGAAAATCTTCAAAGTTCTCCCCAATAGCAGGCTCAAGCTGCTTCCTTTGTTTGTTTGTTTGTTCGTGTGTGTTTGTTCGTCTTTTTTGAAGGGAGAGATTGCGGTAGTGCGCTTTCCGTCTCGTTTGAGGGTGCGAGATAGCATCTCTTAGGATAGGGAGTGAGAGAGTCTTCGCGGAGCAGCAGTGTGGGGATAGGGCTTTTTGAAGTGGAAGACGTCGTGTTTGAGATAGTGGATTATTGGGATCTCCTCTCCGGTAATGACTGAGGTCTTGTGGTGGCCTAGCCAGATCTCAGTTCTTATGCCTGATTTGACCTTAAACCAAATGACTCATCTTCCCATTTAGTGTTCTCCTCATCGAGATTGCGTGCGTTGACTCATAATTTGATTGGTCAAAAGATGCCTCTATTTCAGCTATCCACTACAAAATAGCTTGGCAATTTCGCTATGGATATCAACATACTGGTCTCTAATTTTTACACTCTTTGGATTTCAGAGCTTGGGAGCCGTTGGTCACAACGCCTTTTTTCGCCATTTCTTGCTTTGGCAACTAAATATGGGGCTCCGTTTTAGGTGGTCAATGGATGATTGACCAAACAAGGCATGATTTTATCTTGCTGTTCCAACTATTTAGGAACGTGCAATTCTCTTAAAGTGCCAAAGACTTTAAAATCTCTTTCAAGTCCCAAATACTAATTACTTTCATTGATCATATTCTCATGCCTTGTCACCAGCTAGTGTTTATTCTATAAATTAAACATAAAAAGTCACGTTAGAAGTGGATTCTGATGGCAAACTTTGACTTCGAAATAGGTGTATACTCGATAACAATCTATGTACTATCGCTTATTTGCTATAGTTCTTATAATTCATCTGAGTACCCCTGTATTAAATTAAGAGGCAGCTTTTGTAAAGATAGTGCATTTATTTCTCCACGTCTGAATGGTGGTAATCTCAATGGATCTTGATCAGAATGCGGTAGACTCTCAGCCGTCGTTGAGGTTTCTTTGGCTTCAACGGTGCCTTTTGCTCCTTCTTTTCAACCACCGCCACTACCTCTTTTGCCTTCTCTGTTTCCTTCGCTTTCAACTCCTCCGCCTTCTTGTTCTTGTCATCATTGTCTTCCAGCATCTCCCGATTTTCCAGCTCGGCTTCCAGGGCTTCCACATCCTCTATCATCTCCCGCCTGCTTATCTCATCATCCAACTCCTTCGCTGTCTCAAATCCACCAACGCTTCCAGTGTTCCAAGAGGCTAACGAAGTCGAGAGACTCCTAGACGACCATGCTTCCCTTTGCGAAGGAGCTGCCTCACCACAGGATACCAAAGCAACCACTAGAAGCGCTACCAACAACGGCAACCTCATTTAAGCATCATGGAAAGAGCTCAAGATGTCGGGTTTTTATAGAGCACTTTCTCGGCTGCGGATAAAATGGATTATTGGAGAGTCCCTTGAGTGTCGATTGAGCCCTCAGGGCATTCTGAGCGCTAGAAGTGCACCCAAACCTCGAAGCGTAGGATGGAAGTGCATAGTTGCATCCATTGGGTCCGAGAGTCTGATTGGTTCTATCAGGGCGTGCTATTAGTTCTGTCCGAATGCTGCTGCCTACAGTAGGTTTAGGCATTAATTTTGTTTTCTGTCAGGCATAATTTGATCAATTAAAGTCTATTTAAACACTAGAATTTGTAGAATACTCCTCAAAGTTCAAATTCGGACATAACTTACGGCACGACCCGGTATTTGTTTCAAATTGTAAATTCTGCCAACACATGAACATTTACACCGATTGAGCATTTAACTTTAGTTGGAATATTTGCAACATAATTTTATTTGCATTTTAGGTGGATGGGTGGAGTTGAAGTGCAGACGAATTTGTGGAGTTGGCGCCATGATCGGCGTTATAAATAGTTGCAGCAGCAGTAGTAGTAGAAATAGCGAAAGCAAAATTTAACTCGAAAAAGAGTTAATTAAAGGTAACATACACGAAAATAGAACTCGCCGGCTGAAATGAAGTCGATAGAGATAAATTTTGCCGGTTCGGATTAATTAAATACCATCCATGGGGACCAAATTTTGACCGTAAGTTAGAAGTTAAAGGTGCCAACAGTCTGAGGGAATCCGGTGGCTTGGTCGTAAACGGTTCTCGCGTCGTGTCCACGTTTCCCCATCAGCACCCGCCTCGTAAATTATCTTACCTTTAATTATTGCCGGTTTCCATCTCGTGCATACACACGATCTTCAACGCTAAATCCTCTTCTTAAATACTTGTTTGTTCGGGGAATGCTTATCTCATAAGCGTTTCAGCTGACGATTTTACCTCAAGGCTGGAAGTGGGGTTGAACGGTGAGCCAACACGAAACGTGGAAGAGCTTGTTTTAGGGTGTCGACGAAGCGTTCTGCTTGTCCATTTGGTTGAGGAAGGGAACTTGAGCCCTTAAGTTGCAAACCTACCTACTACGGCGATAAACAAGGTGGCATTACCGTAACCTGTTCGCTATTTTCTTTAATTTAAAATACCGTTTCTTAGCAATCATCCTTTTTTTATTTCTGAAACAGTGAACATCACTTCCAGGGATAGGTCATTAATAGTTAAATTACCATCACTACAATGCGAGGGCAAAATAAATCGTTGCGTTTAAAACGCGCCATAATTTTCCCGCCCGCAATTTTCAATCGATCCTCGTGGCAGTCACGCTACCTCTTCCCCTACCCTTTATGTCTACCAGGTGCAGACAATGTCGTCTGCCTCCTCCTCCCCCTCCTCGTCGTTGTCGTCGTCTCAAGCTCTGAGCGTCACTGTCACGGAGTGCTTCAGCTCCCTTTCCCAACCACCCATTCGACAGGAATTCGTCAGCCGCGAAGGATCTGTTTCCTCCTCCTCCACCACCTCCTCTTCATCGACTGTGAAGGTGTCTCACCATAGGAGGAAGATAGAGACTGGATCGCGTCTCTTCCCCTTATTTGAGACGCCTTCGAGCACGCAAAGTAAGGAGGCCTCAAGTAAAAGGGTTGCCAAGCAGCCCGACGTGGAACGAATGTACCAGGAGTATATTCAGTCTTTCGACAGAAAAACAGGCCGTATTACTGGTTCTCGTAAAGGTAAGAACTGAATTCTACAGGTGTATGGGTTCCGGTAGCCTATTCTAGTTGTTCTTTGGGGCATGCACTTCGGGCTTCTACACTTTTTCAATCGATAGTTGTACTGGCACGTCTTTCAACTGACAAATTTTAATTTATCCACATTTTGATAAGGGCACCGTTGGAAGAGAATGGAGTAGCAGTGGTACAGTACTTGAAAGCGATTTGACAACTTTGAAGAAGATAAAACTTTGTGCATTAAGTCAATTAAAGCAGTTTTGACCTTGGAAGCAGCTGAGGATTCGACCCTATCAATATTTTAAAGGGGAAATTTGTAGTTTTAAAGGAAATTTGATTGGTACCACCCTAAAATATAAGGGTGACTCAGTTCCTGCCTTATCTTCCACGCCGTCATTTGTTTACTTTGTGGACGCCCAGCCAATTGGCATTTCAGGTGACATTTGGCCTTCAGAGGATGACTCGACCGTCGAATTTCCAGTTGGGACCCTGGAGAAACTGATAGATTCTAGCCCAAACCAGGAAGATGTAGTCCATGTAATTCATGAGGGTTTTCGTACAGTTAGATTGATGGTTGGGGTTGTTGCCATTACTTAGATTGTCTAAATGTTAAATATTACTTCAAAATATGACACTACACCCAAATTTGGCAAAAAAACGATAAATACTTTGTCAAAATATGATTTAAACTGGTCGAGATAAAGGATGTGGACAAAATAGTGGAAACACCTTGAAAAATCATCAAAATGAATTTTGCGGTAACTACAACCTCTACTCCCCATGACATTAATGCATAAATATTGTGAATTGTTAGTTCCAAAGGGATTTTAGTCCATTCCTTAGTTTAAACACACTAATCCAGTTCTTTTAGAGACAATAGCGGTGGAAATCGACTTCGTAGTGGAATCTCTAAAATCGACGACCATCAATGCTCCTCAGTAATGAGTTTGAGGTGGTCTGGGGATTGTGGCAAAGTCAGATGAGACTCTCAGCTTCATTCGAGTGCTCCTGGTGCCACTCTTTAATAATTCCAGCTGTATGGTTGATTGGTATATTATAATCTTGAAAAGTGGCGGCATTTGTTTCGGGAAAAAAGTACTTTAACAACCATAGGAGGACGAGCTTGGTCGCCCGCTAAAATTCCAGCCTTGAAAAAACATTAAGTAAATCAAGTTCTTGTTTTTTTAAAAAATAACACTGTGTTTCCACTACTTTGTCCACTCCCCGTAGTTGTGATAATTTTTCCGCCTGAATCGAAGCCAAATTGTCCTGGAAAGGCAGTTCCAATGTAATCTGATCGGATGCCCGGAGAGCTCTCGGAGACCACTGCGAAACTATTGTTTTATTTTTTTTTCCGCTTCAAAATTTCAATAACCCCCATAGGCTATGTAAGAAGACGTGCAGAGGGGTTATGGCTCAATAAAGCCTCGGGGTTGGGTTTGCGTGAAAGCCCCCGGGGGTAATTTGGCCTCTCGCTCGCTCGCTAGCTGAAATAGGCGACTGCGACCCTTTAAACTTCGCGGTTTTTATGGTTGCAGCAGCAGTAGCAGCAGCAGCATTAATAAAACAAAAAACCTAGTCCACTATTTACGCACACAGAGAGAGAAAAAGGAAGTGTCTGCGTGGTTTTGCTTACATTCATAGCTGACGACATATCCGGCTATTTTTTATATCAACATCGTCTGAATTCTGTCGTGCGTTAACTGAGCTGCTTTTTGCGGTTCAGATGATAGCGAAGGTGTTCATTGAATACAAGTTGCTTAGTAGAGGCTGGAACGTCGTAGCTAGGGCCATTCTACAATGATTTATTTTACAATTTTCGCTGAAGAAATCCACAGTGTTTTAAGAGTAGTCACATTCTTATTATTTTGGCTAATTATCATTGCAATAAACTAGTCTTTCCCTTACTGCATGATGAGTCGGGAAGATAGGTTTAATGAATCATCTATTCTCGTTTCTGTTACCCCGATTATGCCTTTAAATAAGCCCAAAATATATGCACGTCTTTAAAATATCCCGAAAAAAAGCGGATTTTAATGATTCTCCAGAAGATATTTCGAAAAAGTCAACTCACTTCGTTAATCCAAACAGCGGATGGACAAAATAGTGGAAACACCTTAAAAACTCAACCAAATTCTTTTTATATGATGATTCCTCGATTTATTGATTCCTGAGGATTGTGAATTGTTAGTTTTAGAGGAATTTCAGTTAAAACACAATGTCGGTGGCGTTCATAAATGCTCTTTTTCAGGTAAATCCAAAAATCTTTCGTCAAATTCTACTTCAAGGACTGGTTAGAGCTCGTTCAGTCAAACACGAATCTCCTACTCACGAGGCTCTAGTTAACTGTCGTTTTTTGGCAATTTTCACGGTCCAAAGTTCTTGAGACACACCTGGGCGAATTCCCCAACGTTTACCTCTCCCCGTTGCATTATTAATTTGCCGAATTTTTTTGCAGTTTGGGTTGGGAGCACGACGCCTACTTTGCATCTGCGAAATTTTCCAGTAAGGAAAATTGGATGGCACATTTTTTGCTTCTATGGAGCGATTTTTTCCCTAATTTAATTTAAAGCACAGTGAGAGTGCAGTTTAAATGGGGACTGAGTTATTTATCTGGCACAAATCGCGTAGAGAAGGAGTACTCACATTCTGGTGCTCTTCGTAGACGAAGGGAGAGGTGGGCACAGGAAATGGGCTTCCTGCTTCTTCTCTCTCATATATATCGAGTCTTCCACCGCTCCGCTGTTGGACAATAACTTCCGTTGCCAAGAGAGAAGTTAGGCGTCTTTCTCTGTGAATTTGTGGTCTCTCAGTGCCAACATTTCCCGTGAAAACGCTATCTGTTGGATAGACTAGTTCCCTGAAGGATCTCTTTCTTGAGTTCCTGGTAGGAGCTGTTGAATTTTGCGTCGATGGGGTGATTTTGGAACTCCTGGAACATCTCTGGAGGAAGACTAGGGTGGATATAGGCTTCAAACCACTTTCTCATGCGAGCCAGCCAGGTGTTGACCTTCCCATGTAGATAGACAGGTTGGGGAGGATTTATAAAGAATTTTTTGGGAGATGGTGGAGTACAATTTCTCGAAAGAAGTATCCATTTGTGTGGAGCAACTTATTGAGGTTTTGAGTTCCCGGAATAACTCGGTTTATTGACAGCCTATAAAAATGCTTAGAGCACTCAAATGGCCTTATGAGGTAAAGAAACAGAGTACGAAATGACTCGGACCTGATTTGGAGACACGACAGTGCGGTTGCGAGTTTGAGAACGGCTCAAAAGGTTGAAGAGCATGTTTGGGAGACAATTTCCCACCCACCAACCTATTCTCCCAACCTTGCTCCTTCCTCTGAGCTTGTAAGATCACGAAGAGATTGAAACTGGAATTGGTGTGTTCTTCGAATCATCGAAACTCAAAGGATTCCATAGTAATTAGGTATTTTATCGAATCTTAGTACCCGAAACGAGTATTACATCTAAAAATTCCCCAGTTTTGATGGAAGGAATAAAAACAAAAATTATTTAAATCCTAAAAGTGGCCTTACCAAGCAGAATAAGTCCGTTGGTTTGGGAATTATTACGTCTTAGACCCCACACAGAGGGAACCGTAAAACGCACCACAGACAGTGGAAATTTACGGTACCTATACAACTGTTGTGTCACGAGGTTCTGCCTTTTTTTGCTTTCTTAAAAATTTAACTTCTACCGTCGCTGAAACGCTGCTTGTTTAGTTGGAAATGGACGAGATTCGATGCATTCCATCGATTCGAACTGCTCCACATGTTTGGGGAAACAGTAGAGTGGAAACTGTGAGATGGACGCATATTTTTAACTCATTCTTGAAAAGTTTAAAATAATTTTATTTTTATTTACGAATATTGTAATCTACAGTTTGACGACTGAAATCTTTTATGTATTCCCTGGAATTCTATTTTTAACGTTCAAACGGTCTTGTCCCTAGAAGATATTATTTATCTGACTTACTCCAAATTTATTACCAAACACTTAATTTAATTTATTTAAACGTTCCAAATTTAAGGAAAAATAGACGCTCAGATTTAACTTCATCCCAACTACCGAAAATCCTCGAAATACTTACGCTAAACTCTGGTCGCACAGGACAATTTTACCTATAAATTTAACCTGATTACATGGCGTTATTAAGGAATATTTAGTTTGACAAATGAAGCTTTGCCTTTACTCTCTCTCTTAAATGAGTAATTTGAGTTGTAATAGCCACCTTTGTAAATAGAAGGTGGTTAACACTTCCAAAAGTGACCAAGGTATGAGAAAACTGAGGATGGAAGTATAAACTTGTATTTGGAGAAATAACCAGCACGTGATGGATGAGGTGGTCGTTAGAGTACTGTCCTTGAAAAGCGTATCTATTTCAGTGCAGCGCATAAACGCTACAAATACATATGTATATAAACATGCCGGGTTTTTTTTGAGAAATCTAAAGCTTTACGAATGAGGCCTATTGCCTAATGCCTTTCTACATTTAAAATTGAATTAAACTTGTTCAAAATTGACAGTCAACGATGTGACTTTGCTTAGCGAATAGCGGAAATCATCATCACCATCATCATCATTGGATTTCATGCTTTTAAAAATCAGTTTTTAGGGGATTTATGCCTCCCAGACAATCGTCTAGAAGCCCTCAGAGCACTTTACACGATTTGATTTCTTTTTATGAGCCCATGAAAGCGCTCCTGATCCGCGAATCGAGACACTGGAATCCCATCTCAAAATTCCCCAGAGTGCCATGAAATAAAGCTGCATTTTCCTTCTCGATTATTTTTAAAGATTCCAACAAGACGAAAAGACCCAAATCCCCGGTATATGAAATCTTCCGTCGGGCGTTTGATGAGGCTCCGAAAACTGCATCAGTTTCGTCTACTGAAAAGCTCACGAAATGCCCACGAAACGGTTGGTGGATGTCCTTCCCCATAGAAAAATCGATAATTTCTCCGAGTCTAGGGTGTCTGTCTCCTTTCTTTAGCTCCACTTGTGAAGTATTCGAGTTCAAAGCATGCGGACACTGTGTCAACAGCGACGACTAGCAGTAGTGGAAAGCCCTATTACGTTATTTTGGAGGTGAAATGCCCTCATCATCATCATCATCATAACAAACATCGACATGATCGAAACAGGTCGTCGTCTGCTCACCAGCATCATCACCATCACAAGAAGGAAGACGAATTTCATGTTGTCCGCTGTGAAAAGTCGTCTATTAATAGTGGTGAGTTGAGTCGTCTAACCGGTGATCTTGTTTCAATTTACGGGGTCTAACATGTTTAGCCTATCTGAATGAGAAATTTAAAGGGAAAACTGTTAAAAAGTGGTTTGTGTCTTGGATGACAGCTGTAGACGTCATGCACAATCATTCCGTGAAAATTCGACCTCCACGACACCTCTATGAATGCTTCTGTTCTACTTTAGTCATCGATTAAATGTAATTTGTGTCTTCCTTGGTCAATTTTAAATTCAACACTTTCAGATTTTAAAAAAATGCCACAGTGAACAGTTGCATGGTTTATTGTGTGAGATCACAACGAAGCAACTTGTGTTTCTAAAGGATCCAATAGTAAATAAACGTATAATCGATAATCCATTGCTTGACTCACTAAATCGCATCTTCTTTCTCCCTCCTTCAGTCTCCGAGAAATCCTCCAGCTCTGGAGTGAAGCTTCTTCACCAACCCTCTAAGCAGAAAGTGAAGAAATCCCACCGTTCTTTGGCTGAACAGTCATCGCCTCTCTCTTCCTCTTATCGTCAACATCATCACCGTCAGAAACAGGGCTCCTCCACTGAGGACCTCTTCTTCAACTCCAATGACGTAACGGAAGTCAGGGTCAATAGAGGTGAGTCTTTGTCCCCATTTCCTGTCTCCGATGGGCATTGTTTGGTCGGATTAATGGCATCTCCCTCAAATTGCCAGGGTGGTCCTGAGTTCGCGTAAAAAATCTAATTTCCAGAGGAGAAGATTTAACTCCAAGGACGGAGTCGTTTTGGGATAAACACGGGTTGGACAAAATAGCGTTGCTAAAAATGACGTTTTTCCTTCTCCTTCAAAGACAACATTCGAGCACCAACAATTTGGTCACTTTGAAAATCTGAGAGCCATTAAAAAACATAATTGTTACTGTTTATTATATGTTCAAAAAATGGTTTCAAAATATTTGGTGTTTCCATTATTTTGTCCCACATCTGTAATTTCGACTAGATCTGTCGATCAAACGCTGCGTTCTTGGATGTCGTATTTTTTTCCATCATCCACCTCCGTTTTAATCTCTGTAAATACGCGCAGAAGATTCCATTGTCGTCCTTCAAGCCTCCTCAATGCGGCGCATCCCGAAAAGAGGCAGGAGCAATGTGATTTGACACCACCACTTTCCCTGGGTGAGGGACTGGTCTCCTCAATAATTGCTCTTGCTTTAACTGAGCTCTGGCATGCCTCTGCCACTCCTGCTTAGCAAAGTCAGGTCGTCCTATCAGATTCCCTCCCACCTTCAAGTGGCGTTTATTGACGGCTTTACGAGATAATCGTGCATTCTTGCAGTTATTGCATCTCATTCGGGCAAGAATGCTCTCTCGTTTGCTCAACTTGATGTCAAACCAATAATCGTAAAGCGGTGTAATGATGGGACAACATTACTGACCGGCATAACACTTGGAGGAGGGCATTAAAGGGTCATAAGTATGGCATTCTTGGTGAATTATTTAAAGAAGCTGCCTTCCCAAGTCTCAGAGGCATCTAAATGTACAGGGTGCCTCCAGAAATGACTTCTTACTTGAATCTCGTAGTTGTTCCTCGTGCCTCTATTATTTAACAATTCTAGGTGACCCATGAATTGGAAAGAAAAGCGTAAAGAATTCGCTCCAAACCTCTGCCTGTCCGACAACTCCGTCCTTGAAACTAAGTCCTTTTTCAAGTTTTGAGACGAGCACTGTTAACCCTTGTGGATAAATTTATCTTCGAAAGGATCTCCAAGTCGACTAAAGTCGATTTTGCCAAGTTGACGTGCCTGTGTTTTGAGGAAAATATTATCGGTTTTTCAAATGACAAGTGGAGTTGAGGTGATTTGAGTTCTTTTGAGGGTAATTTGCTGGCATCTCTACCTCTCTCTCTGACAACCATGCCCTTTAGAGAGTAAATTTATTTGTTTTTTTTTGTTTGCAAATTATTCTTGTGAGCTAAAGCCACGAATAAAAATGCCTTGTAGATGTCAAATCCATAACCCTAAACAGTTAGAGAGGTATGTGACCCATGATAGGCTAGCAATGAATTGCCGTGGTGCAAGATTATCTCCTGTGCAATTCACGGAGCTGAGATTAGCTGAAACATCTACTTCTAGCATAGTTTTCGCGCTTCGAGATGATAAATTTAAACAAAAATTAAATTTTCACTAAATCTCCTCAGATGGCTTACGGTCTCTTAGGATGTCTTGTCGGGAGACATGACTCACACAATTCGATTGGCTACGGGGTGTGTCGAGTGACCACTTTTCCTCTCTTGGAAGTGAGTATTTTAAAAGAATTAAAGATTTTTTTATAGAAAATTCTGAGACGAAAAACTCTAAGATTGTCTCTTGCCGAAAATTCGCTGCAACCTCTACAGGGCTGACCAATCTTCATAGAAAAGGTGTGTTTCAGTATTGCCATTTTTGGCTCATCTTGAAATTTTCCTCAAATTTCGATTAGTAGAAGGAAATGGACCCTTCTTATGAAAAAAACGATCTCCTTTAACATCACTTAGGGCGCAATTTTACTAAGCGCTCCTCTTTTGGTGGAATTAATCATTTTGTGCTTAATGTTCGCATGCATTCCTTGCACAATCCACCGCCAACAACATATTTCACGTCGGTATGCCAGTAAATTCCGATAATTCACACGAAATGACATTGCTATGGCCTCGTATCCAGCATGATTGACTGCCAGCATCAAATTGTGCCAGTTGGTAATTAAAAAACGAGCTTATATACACAATCAAGTTTCGGTTTCACTCTCAAATGGTGAAGGGGTTAAAAACATTCTTGTTTTTTTCTTCAAAATTATGCCATTGAAAGGAACTAATTTCTGGGCGGAGTTGTCAATGAGGTCAACGCGTCACTCCAGTCGATGTTTTGGAAAAGGGAAGTATTGTGATGGACCCAAATTTCCTTCCTTTCCTCTCTGCAAAATCAGGGATGGACAAAAAAGTGGAAACACCTTAAAAAAGCCAATATGGTGTAGGTCCATCACCTCTGTGGCAATTACAGCCTCAATTCATTGCGGAAGTGATTCAAACAACTTGGAACCTTGGTTGTGCTGGTGTTCATTGGGTTTTGTAGATGGTTTTAGGAACCGTGGTCTTGCGATCATCTCTAACAATTCCACAAAGGCACTCATCGAAGCTGTCTGTCTTGCTTTATCTTTCTCAAAACTGATAATTTTACCTCTAAATTGTTAATGGAAACCTCAAAACTCCCCCTCTTTGTTATCGCTTTGTGCAAACACGGTTTGCCAATCTCAAATGGAAGCCGAGGAAATCAGAGAACCGCAATTTAAACAAAACACGCATAGACAACAACCAGTATTGTGTGGGTAATTCTTGGTGGAATTTTGTAGGGTATTTTACAATCTGTCAAATATTCAAAATCTGGGGAAATGGTGGAATTTACTCAACATGTATCTACGTTGGAATTCATAAAAAACCATTTTAGAAATAACAACTGCCTTTTTAGTCGAATTAATTGACTAATTCAAGTGAGAAATAAACGTAAACCCAATATTGTTAACCCAGATTTGATTTTAGGTCGAGAAAATGTTGAGTCACCTGACGAAATTAGTAGTATTAATGAACCATAAAAACACTGCTAGCAGAGTGCGGTTAATTTTTTAGTTTATAAATCGAATAGTTGGAATTTTAACGATTGAAATACCGTAAAGTTGTGAGTTACCTAGGAAAGTGGAGAATTTACTCCGAATCGGACTCCATTGAAATCTATGAACCATTTTAAACAAAAATATCTTTAAGTCTAATTTAGTAGTTGAAGCGATTCGATTTTTTCTCCAAAGACGGCACGATTCTGATAGCTAAGCGTTTTGAGTTTTTTTGAGTCGGTTGGAAGAATTCTTTTGAGCCTTTGCTCACCAAATGGAGTTCTAATTCTACTAACCTGGAACTTTTGGTTGATGTCACGAAGTTATAATCTACCACTTTGTTAGCTCTTGGTGGATTTGTGAGATACATTTTGCAATCTTATAAATATTTAAATTGCGAGGAAATCGAAGAACCGGCTCAGCATCTCTATATCCACATTATTAGTTAAAAGAACTAGCTTTTAATCAAATTAATGTAGCGCATCTAATTCATATTTGATCGAGGTAGCTAGAATAGTAACAGTAGAAGTAGTGCATACAAGTCCTTGAATGTCATTTCAAACTGTCAAGCCCTAATGGCAACTTAAACAGTTGTAATTACTGCAGTCTGACAGTACGTTGACAGCTTTGGATGCACTTCGAAGTCTTGTCACGTCTTGAGCGGTGTTTGTCGAGGTATTTTGCGCAAAAAGTGGTGTGTGTAAGAAAGTGTCTAGGTATGGTTGACCTGTTTTATCGATTAGGGTCAAGACACTCAGTCCAAAGGTGTTCCTGGTTAGCAGTGCGATAATACTCTCAGCTTTTAAATGGAACGCCTTTAACCCTCTATTTCGATCATAAACGTTTCGACGTAATTATCACACCAGGTCTTAATTTTGCTAACGGGTACATTGTCTCGACCAAATCACAAATGCCAGATTCCAGACGGCGGTGCGGAGACAAAGGAATCTCATAATGCCTCTGATTGGTCGACGGTGGAGAATGAGGCATTTTCGTTAGACTTGCAGTCAATTAGAGACGACTCAACTCAACTCAGCTCAGCTCAACTTCGTTTTTAGCTGTCTAGGAGCCTAATTTCGAGTAATCAAGCTCAATTTCTTATCACGATGCAAAGAAAGCTTTAGCACTAGAAGAATTTTATCCCATGTCAGCTGCAGTGTAGGAAAGTGAACACATCGGCTGATTCCAAAACCCTAAAATTCACCAAAAATTGGTTTGGATCATGATAGCATTAAATTTATCAAACAACTCGATACTTCTGTAAATAGTAGCTCAATTTCTCAGCCCATTATCATTGTTATTATATCTAAATTTTGAAGAACTGAGCTTAGAGTTTGATTTCCCAAAAATGAGGATTTTTCAAGTGAAAGTTGGAGACGTCAAAGCAAGCTATTAAGATAGTACCGTGTTGGCAAAACATACCGTTTAAAGTTGGAAAAAGCCACCAACTTTGCGCATTTTAGCAAAATTTAAGAGATTTTTCCTGGTTTGCCTGATTTATCGATAAAAAACCCTGGCCAATCAGATTAGGGTCAAAAAACAGGCCGTCCAAGAGGGTGAATCAGATGTTCCTAGTTAGCTGAACGATGAACGACTAATCTTTGCTCCAACACTTCTTTCGCGAGCTCCTTTTGTCTGCTTTGCAGCAATCAAGTCGGGAATTCCCAGCCAGCTAGTCTACCTCCTCCACAGTATTGGTTAGTCTGCATAATTCCTGTGTTTGGGACGAAAACAAGCGGTCATTTATCGTGGGGACTCGTAAATCAGCATAGCAAAGCAGAAGGGGAATATTGTCTGTCGCTTCCTTCCTGGATATTTGAGCCTACGGAAACCGAAAATACGTCTTTCGCTTGAGATACTACTAGCATAAATTATAGTTCAAGATAATTAGAAATTTGATTTTTCCTGAAGATATAACATTCCTCACCTTCTTGAAAAGGTTCCCTCCGGTGAGTTATGGCTAAAAATAGGGAAAGATTGGAGTGTGCGGTTGTGTGCTACAAGGAGCAGAATACATTAAGAAAGATCACTGTCTATCTCGATAGTCACGAGAATACACTGCATTTCCTCGGTTGAATCGCTTTTTCGAATTCGAATTCTTTTTGGATTTGTGCTCTGATCTTTATTTCCTTCCAGACGACCACATTTCACGATCTCAAAGCTCTGGGGAGAGGATTTATGATCAAAACTGCGACTCCCAAATCAGTGGTGTTGCTCCATCAAACAGCGTTTCGTATCGATTAAAACGGTTAAAATCCTCAATGACTCATTGTCTGGAGGGTGCTAGAATTCTGTGACTAATCAGAATCGGCTTTATTTCCATCAAAAATATTCTCAATCGATGTCTCAGAATTGTTATGGCAACCTTGAGACTTCAAAAAACATTCTAATTGGTCAAAGTTACTTTGATTGATAGTTTAAAGCGAGTTGCCGATAATCCCCAATTGGTAGTGTAGATGGTGGTTAATAATTACTCAAAAGTCACTCAAGTTATGCCTAATAAGTCTCCTGTTTAATTAGACACCTTCAAACAATCAAAAGGCCTGAAGAGATGTACACCAGAACCTGAGACTGCGTTACCACCATAAAGTCTGTGGCAGTTACGTCAAGTGTAATGCCCGACATAGTTACGTGAGCAAAATTCGAGTGAGGCAATGTATCGCCCTACCGGCCACAAATCCTGCTGTCTTCTTTTCTGGCCAAAGTTTAGCAATAATAATAAATGCACACTCTGGAATACATACACATCGCTGTGAGAATGCTGAGTGCTTGAGGAAACTGCATGAAGGCCATCAAATCAATGTGGATTCCCCAATCAGTGTCTCAGAGTGAATACGGAGACTTTGTGCCATTAAATTGCGTTCTCATTGGACGGTATAAAGACGAATCGTTGCCAGAACGAGAAACTGATTCACTTGTACGCGGCTAAGATTTTGCTATCTAAAGGTGTTTTCGCGAGCTCAAATTACTTTGAGAAGTCATGAGGAGAGGAGAGGAGAGGAGGGAAGATGAATTAGAATGGAAAACTGGATCACCGCCGTCAAAGGCGTTCCTCAATCAATGACTCAGAGTCGATTAAAGAGACACCTGGACTCATGAAACAGCGTTTTAATCGATTAAATCATAACTCAAATTTGAAGTACGGTAATGAGATGGTTGGAATCGTCGACGAATTGTTGTCTCGCGCATCATAGAAGGCACACGCACTTAGTATTACGCTCAAATGCCGATTATGTGGAGTTTAACAAAGTTCCCAAACGTGGTCATGATCTCAAATCGATCTAGAAAGCTCCGAGAAGGTCTGAGGAGATGGAATCGACCATTTCACAGACGACGACGAAGACGAGCCTCGCGCTTGCATGTGAAACACCAGAAACGAACTGAAAAAAGAATGACAAAAAACACCTCCAAAATTGCTGAGAAACTTGGTTGACAAGACTGACAGCGAATGACTGTCAATCAGGCAACTCCTACGTCCGTTGACGTCTCCGCCTACACAGGGAAATTTAATTAAATCCCATGAGGAGGAGGAGGAAGAGGAGGAGGATTTGATCGAAAGTGTGAAAAGAAGGAAAAACCTCAAGACGAGTTGCTATTTGGGGATTTCGGGGATTTCAGTGGAGAGCGCTTTCTCGTCCATCATAATGTTATAGTGTCCATTGAGCTCCATTCCAACCTGATAAGATAATCGACTTCAAATAAGTGCCATTGTCTGACTGGCTACCAGACGGTCTTCGTTTAAAATAAAATAATAAAACAAACACATTTTCTCAAGAAAACGGTTGGCATTTCCAACGACCTAATGAAATGCACTTTATAACATCAATATTAATAATAATAATAAGCACCAGGTGAGATGTGAGGTCCTTACAGGCCATGCATCCGTGGATCAGATACGGCCCAAATAGTGGGCTCTGAGTCTCCGATGCAGAATCAGATGGAACAAAATTGAACCTCGAAAGGAATGCAAAATCATCTCCGAGTTTGCTGAGAATTCGATTGAACAAGATCGACAGCGAATGACTGTCAAGTCAATCAGGCAGTTCCTATATGTCCCAAGATATTTTTTCTAGTATAAACTGCAAATTTAAGTAAATTAAGGGATTCATGGCTCTTCTGAGGTATTAGGTAGCTGAGATTGAAGATTATTTGAGTAAGAAATTGAAGTAGAAACAACATCATGCAGAGGCATCGAAGGGAATGGCCTCAGACAACTTCAACTTCAGTCATCGGCTTGAGAAGTGCGCTCCTACATGTTCTTTTCATCTGAAATAAATCGACTTCCTTTATGTACCCATAAAATCATTCAATCTTTTCCAAGCCTGCAAGAAATGCCTTTTTCAAGCAAATATGCCAAATCTTGTTGGTTCTGTCTCCTCTTCCACAATTCTGCTGCACCTCCTCATCCTCCTTATCCACCTTATTCCCAATAAAGGAATGACTTCCCCATTTCCCGGGAATCCACTTGCGTTTTGTCAAGTAGAACAATCACTGTGCCGCATGAGCATGCATCAAATTGACATCGAAATACATGAATGAAATACATGAATAGCATGAGCTTCACAAAATAAGTTCACAGACATGTACTTTAAGGGTTTAAGACAGTCGTTCTGTTGAACTTCACCGGAAGATGACACTACAACATTGATTTTGGGAGAAGAAGGTGTTCGAAGAAGAAGAAGAAGATTGAATGACACTCATGAATGACACTCCATGAGAGGTTTGATAACGATTAGTGGAGGGAGACTGGCATCCTTAGACCACTGAAGATATGGATTGGATAACGAACTGCATTCGCGCCTATCGATCAACTCATCCTACATTTGATAAGTTGGCCAAAGCGATCTGGTGTCCCCACCTGGCATGCAGTCTTCATTCAGAAAAGACCCAATTCCTGTTGGATTTGTCGCCTCCTCCTCCTCCTCATCATCCTCATCATCCTCATCCTCATCGTCCATATCCGACTAATCCCATTTTCCTTTAATCAAAGCGAGATATCGTCAGGCAGAACTGTTACTGTGCAGTTATGCTCATAAATCAATTTTTCAGGGCGCGAAATTGACATCTAAATGAATAGCAAGGAAAGGACGCACTGTCATTACGTCTTTACAGCTACTTCTGACAAAAAGGGAAATGAAGAATAATCAAAGTCAGCATTAAATGAAAAGGGATCGTTTGACTTGACTTCTTCTGTCTCAAAAGTCTTCTTTTCTTTAAAAGCTAATTTCTTTGTCACAAGTTGTTACCAGCCTGTGTACCGAAGGCAAACATTGAGGGGAAGGATTAATGCATTTTTGACGTTCTTCTGCACTGTGAATGTTCATATTTCCAAAAATATTTTCATCATCCTGATAGCGACAAGCGGTGGCTATGCATTGTTTCTGAAATTTCGTCCTTGGAGTACCGTCTCAATTAAATTTAAAAAAAACATTTTTACAAAATGAATCCACAGACAGGATAAAGGTGGTCATCATTTAGAGTTGGGTTGGAAACTGGACCAGGAAGTACACTTGAAGTGTTGATTTTGAGAGTTAGGACGTCTAATCTTTGGAATAATTTGAGCACTGGTTGGGGGAATTAGATAGACATTAGGAAACGACTAGGGATGTAATGTAAGATAGACGATAAATGAGATCTGATGTCGATTAAAAGGCATGCAGCCAAGGACCTATGAATTCCCATCCCATTATCCAGTAACCAAATTGAGTTATTGTCCAACTGAATAAATATTGTTCTGGATTAATTATAGATAACTTTAACAGAACGAGAAATCGACAAATTACAAATGAGTTGCATTTTTTGAAGGGAAAGCTTAAAATCTACACGTTTTAACAGCTATTAAAATAAAAAGCAGATCAAGGATGATCAAAGTGGACGACAAACTGAAGGGGTCTTTCAAATTGATTAAGAAAATTTAAAAATTTTAATCCTTTTTAAGTGCTTTTTTTCTCATCATTTTGAGAAATCAGACATGTCTGTTTGTTTCCTAAGTAAACTCGTTTCTAAGATGTATTTCAGTTAACCCCGCATCGTTTGAGACGTAGAGAAAATCAGAAATCCGCCTATTCCACTCTTGACCCTTTAGAATGAAGTGGATAGCAAAATTATTGTAAAATAAGTCCACAGGCATGAATTATTAGGAATTACGGCGGTTATTCTGTTAGAGTTGGGTTTGAAAATTGTCTGGGAAATGCCAGCACGTATAACCAGTGGAATACTTTGCTGACCAAGGTGCTCCATAGAAATGATAGCCTCACTTATGGTGTTCGTGACACGTTCAGTAATAACAAGAGGCAAGAGTTGGCATAACAACATCTTTAAGAAGCCAAGTCCTAAATGAACTATGGATGTAGGGGGGGGGGGTAATATCTAGACGATCATAAACCATTTCAAAAAATATAAAAAAAAACAAAATGCTCACCTAATTGCCATGAACTTATTTCTCATTTTTCTGTAATTATTGTGCCGGCGTGGTTGTAAATCACTTTGGCATAGCTCTCACATCCTAACAGCTTCTGCTAATTGTCAAAGGAGTACAGTTGATTGACTTGACTTGACTAAGACAACTTAAATGTCATTTTTTTGCAAAAAAATGGTTCTATTTGTTCTTGAGTTGTTTCCATCATGAGTAGCATCCTCCCACATGGAAATGGGTCTATGATAATGCTTGATCAGTAGGCTAAAGTTTCCGAATTATCTCTTTCTTAGTTCAGTTCATTGTTAATAAGTAAATTGTGAGAGTTAATAGATCCTGGAATGGATCAAATCAACGAAAAATTTAGGGAATCGTTTGATTTGACAAAGAAAAGTAGCCTCAGCTGTTCTTGGACTTACAACATTTACCCCATTGTTTACCCTGCATTGTGGGTGAGACTTGGGGATAGCGGCAATTCACATTTTTCCATTCTTCGGCGGTAGGTGGGTAGGTAGGTGGGTATTGTATCCCCAAATAATGTCCTTTTCTCTTTCGATTCCTGATGGATGCTTGAGCAAAAATTTTGCAAAATAAGTCTGCACACAGACATGAATAATAAGAATTTAATAAATTTGACCAGGGAATGACATTACAGCGTTGATTTTGAGAGACGAAGGTGCTGGAAGAACGCTTATGATGACCATGACACGTTTAATATCGATTGAGATCTTTAGTCGATTGACGATGTGCTGAACGAACCGCATTTGTCGTGTTGATTTTATCTTCTTTATCGCGATTGCGACCATCTGAAGTGTAGCCTCATCGGTAGATAAGCATAAAATTTGTTTCCCATTTTTTTGGAATCGAATAGGGTTATTGTCCATCCGAACAATTACTGTGACGTTAGAATTATGAATCATTTTAACAGGGCGGGGAATTGGCATCGAAATTGCTAGATTGCTAGTTATATAGTGTAAATGTTTTTATTACAAAAGATTTCGTCATCATTTTCAGAAACTGTGCATCTTTGTCCCCTTAGTAAACTTGAGACGTAGAGAAAATCAGAAATTCGCCTTATTCCACTCTTGGCCCTTTAGAATGAAGTGGATAGCAAAATTATTGTAAAATAAGTCAACAGGCGTGGATTATTAGGAATTATTGCGGTTATTCTGTTAGAGTTGGGTTTGAAAATTGTCTTAGAAATGCCAGCACGTATAACCAGTAAAAATGATAGCCTCACTTATGGTGTTCGTGACACGTTCAGTAATGATAAGAGACAAGGGTTGAGCATGCGTAGACGACTGAAGATGTGGTATAAAAACGTCTATCCTCCTTTAAAATAGTCTTAATTGCTATAATAGACAAAGGGTAAGCAAGAGGTGGGTAAAAAACTTGATCGTGAGATGACATTAAAGCTTTGATAATGCAAGTAAAAACTTCTAATCATTCTGAGGTGATATGAGATTGAAAAATGGCATTCATGATAAAAATAGGATTGGTAGAATTCGATGGAGGCGTCTTTAGACAACTAAAGATAAGGCAGTCTTCAAAAACTCGTGTAAATTCCACTTTAATTCCTCTCCTCCTGATATACCCTGCGAACTAGCAGTTTTTTTATTGTTCCCTCGGACAAAAAAAGACATTCGAGTACAAAGGGTTCTTTCTTCACCCTGTCAATCAATAGTACACGAACTACCAGCCAGGGCAGTTTGTTTGTTTTTTGATTTACGAAAAAAAAACCCAAAATTCAGCAAAATAATCACCCCTTTTTCAAAGCAAGTAGACAGAAGAAAAGGCGCACGATTGTCTCAGTGGAATTGTATTCCCATTTTTCTAATTAACAATTAAGAGCTTTTAAGACGCTGGAACGAAGCAAGCATCTTTGGATCAGATTATATAAGATGCCTTCGCCACCATTACACTATTCACAGCTGAATTTAACTCCATTTCTAGTTGGGATTGAAAGAGATTTTTTGTTGACAGTAGAAAAATCGATAAAAATTGACAAGAAGGTAAATAAAATGATCCTTCTTTTTTCTGAAGAGCGATTTTCGGAGGAAGACTTGGCAATGGGGAATGATAAATTAGCTTCCCTTATAACTGTTTAAGTCGTTTCTATGAGTTTGCCTTGTATTGGATAATCATTTAGAAAACTGAAATTGTTCATGCGAGCATTTAGTGAAGAAAAATTACACGACGTCTTTGACAGGCTGGAATAATTCCATTGTTTCACTATCCCTTCTCGGCTATTTTGCTGGATTTGAGCTGCGTTTCAAAAGGTGTCTCCTCTGTGTTTGATTTTCTGTCAAGCTGCCAACGCAAAAGAAACATATGAACGCTGGGTTTTCTAGCCAGATTTTCAACTCCAGAGTCCTCCTCAGTAGTTTGAGTCTTGAATTGTCATTTTTGTTGTCAGCTGCTATCAAAACGGTCAATTTTTTGTTCATGGGAAGTGGAACTCGGAAACAGTTAGTATCCATATTTTCCTACTGATAATATAACGTTACCAGATAATAATAGTAATAATGGTATTGTAGTGATTACGCGTTACGCTGATGTAAGGTCAAGGGCACAAACGAACCAATCACAGATCGCTTAGTCACAATTTGTGCCCAGGCACGTTAATTAGTGCACACAAACTTCGTACAACGGCGTGCAAGCAAGACGTCCTTCGTAACGTGCTAGCATTTCTTCCAATACAAGTTAATACGTTCTTTCCCGGTCTTCTCTTACTTGGAAAGTATTTGGAAGGCTTTAAAGTGATAACCACTTTAATTGGCGAGCACACCTACGCCTGGAGAACACTTACAAATTCCTAACTAGCACACGCTTACGATGGCTGAACACTTATACACAGCCGGAGATGCGCCTACCGTCCAACATCTGGCAGTCAGACTATCCGATTTCTGGCCGAACAGTGCAGCAAGTTGGTTTTCCCGTGCTGAAGCTCTATTCCGCCGAGCTAACATCAAGAGCGAAATGGCCAAGTTCGACATAATCGTAGAGAAGCTGCCGGAGCACATTATGAACCAGTTACATCATATTATACAATCGCCTCCTGAGGAGCAGCCATATACCAAATTGAAGGCAGCTCTGATCAAGCTAAGCACTCCCAGTAGTAGTTACAATTACGATTCAGCGATCCAGCTTGAACTCGGTGACTCGAAACCATCAGACCTCTATCGGGAGATGGTACAATTGATTCCCGAATTTTCGTTGACAAGCGAATTTTTCCGGGAAATGTTCCTCCGTAAACTACCGGAACTTGTCAGCACCTTTATTAGAGGTGCCCCGAAGTCTCTTACCACTGAAGAGTTGCTCGAAATGGCCGACAGAATACATACGAAACCGACTCAACAGTCATCAATTTCGGCAGCTACAGTTCCGTGTTCCCAACCAACCAACCTACAGGATCAGATCGCTGACTTGAGAATGAAACTAGACGCTCTCCTTCTTCAGCACCGCCCAAACTCGAGAGAGCGCTCACCAACAAAGACGTTTGATCGCTCACCCAAGCGGAAGAGTTCTAACAAACCCAATCACGCACCCGCCACAGACGACGTTTGTTTCTATCATGTCAACTTTGGCACCTCAGCCAGGAAGTGCAACCCGAAGTGCAAGTTTTGGGGAAGTTCTGGTCTCCCTCAGCCGAGCCGCTTTCTCTTCATTCCGGACCGTCGTAGCAAATTAAAGTGGTTATCACTTTAAAGCCTTCCAAATACTTTCCAAGTAAGAGAAGACCGGGAAAGAACGTATTAACTTGTATTGGAAGAAATGCTAGCACGTTACGAGGGACGTCTTGCTTGCACGCCGTTGTACGAAGTTTGTGTGCACTAATTAACGTGCCTGGGCACAAATTGTGACTAAGCGATCTGTGATTGGTTCGTTTGTGCCCTTGACCTTACATCAGCGTAACGCGTAATCACTACAGTATACTGCGCTTAGAGGTTTCACAATAAATAGTATACCTATGTGGGTAACAACACAAAAAACATTAAAATTGAATCCCATGAGATCCCCTGTTTTGACTGGATAAAATTCGAGAAAATTGAAGTCACTACCATCAAAAATGTTATGCGAAACAATGATTTACTAACTGATAGATTAATTACCCAATGAGGAATGCCAAAATGACTAATAGTGTCTTCCACTGAGCATTTGTTATTACTTAAGCAAATTTCGAGCGTAAAATTGCTTAAAAAATGCTAAATTTCACCTTGCGACCACCTTGTCTAAAAAGATTTTGTCTGCTTAAATTTGCACGAACTCGACACCTCAAAGTAGTAATTTTAGAGCCTGAAACATGCCGTATTTTTTGGCTTTAGCTAACTCGCAATGTCCCAAAAATCAGAGGATTTAGGCTAGAGCAACAGCATGAGAAGAAATTGTGCTCAAAGTAAATGCTCTTCTTTTTGGCTTCCAGTAAATCGATAAAAAGGAAGCCGATTTCTTCAGACGCCCACCACCTTCTTCTTCTGATTGGTTAACAATGGTGCCATTTCAGGAGAGGTATTAAATAATCCCAAGCTTAACGACTAGCTACCACGCCAACTGTTGTCGAAAGACGTTTGAAATGCAGAAGCAAATTAGGTAGTGAAGAATAGGATCCACTTGGCTGCCCGAAACTGGGTCTGAGGCTGCCGTTAAAACCCGAAAAACCCGATTCAATTTCCTTTCTTTCTTCCTTTCAATTTCAGTTATTTATTAATTTCAAGACATTCAGATTTCTTGTTTTTGTTAAACACTTGCGGAAAAAATAGTTCTTTTTTCTTTAACTTCAGTTAACTCTGAATCTGTGACATTTTAATTAATTTCGTGATAAATAAAACCAGTTCTACTTATTGTAATAAGACAAGATCACGATAGATTCATTTCTCGCAGAGAAGATGGAATAGTTAGTTTGTTCTTGTGTAAGCTAATTCTACAGCAGTTGCTACATCTGAGAGGCCGATACATGTACTTGAAACACGTCTTTTTTTACGACAATTTTCAGTTAGTTGTAATCAAAGGTACCTCGAAGTTGGTCTATCGTGGACTTGGATGGTAATTCCTAACAAGGGTCCTTGACATTTCGGCATGGGGTTGAATCATTAACAGCACACTGAATTGAGGTCCGGTCCTGGGTAATTTCATGAAATTTGAACGTCTCAGAGATAAATCTGTTTGTTTCCAAACGCAAAAAGGGTCTACGAATATCATAAGATTCACATTTTAATAGTGAGAATCTAATCAAGACTGTCTAGTTAAGAAGCTGAGGCCTGTGTACAATAACTGAACAGGTACTGAACGAAATTGAGCGGTAATTTTAGGATGGTTTGAAAATTCCATCGGTTCCAGTGAATATCATGGATTTTTTTCCTCCACTTGTGTCGTTTAAATAAACTCAACTATAGTGGCACGATTGATTGCATGTCTCTTCGAAAAGATTTCAGGAAGGTCATGATATGACCATGAGTTCTTAATCTTTTTCGCAGAAAAATGAAATGGGAACTTACTAGCCAAGAGACTAAAGGTTCAATGCGCACCAATTTAAACAAGGAAATCCGAGTTAAGTTTCCATTTGAGTGGTAAAACGTAAAATCCCTGGTTTCGTATTGTTACAAATCACTCAATGTAAACTTTTTCTCCTTTGAAGGCGGCTGCAGTTGGATTGAGTGTCCTCCAAGGAAACCCTCTCCCCAGAAGGCATCCAGCCATCATCCTCATCGTCGTCGACCGGATGTTTCATCGAAAGACACCGACATGGTCGCCCAATTCGCCTCCGAATGGCGACCGGCCTTCAGGGACTACGGCCAGGACCCCTTCGTGCGAAACAACGTCACTCGAACCAATCCGCCCTACGGCTGTGATCTCGCTCCCAACTCAAATCAGCGTGAGTTCAGTGGTATTTCTGATAAGGTGGAATTTCCAAAATTTCCTAAAATTACCGCTCAAGTAGCGCAATCAATCGTGCCACTATAGTTGAGTTCATTTAAACAACACAAGTGGAGGAAAAAAATTCACGAGATTCACTGGAACCGATGGAATTTCCAAACTTTCCTAAAATTACCGCCCAAGTAGCGCATAAACTCAATCAGACCCTTGAATTTCGTTCAATACCTTTCAGTTATTGTACCCAGGCTTCAGCTCCTTAACTAGACAGTCTTGATTAGATTCTCACTATTAAAATGTGAATCTTATGATATTCGTAGACCCTTTTTGCGTTTGGAAACAAACAGATTTATCTCTGAGACGTTCAAATTTCATGAAATTACCCAGGACCGGACCTCAATTCAGTGTGCTGTTAGTGATTCAACCCCATGCCGAAATGTCAAGGACCCTTGTAAGTAATTACCTTCCAAGTCCACGATAGACCAACTTCGAGGTAGCTTTGATTACAACTAACTGAAAATTGTCGTCAAAAAAGCGTGTTTCAAGTACATGTATCGGCCTCTCAGATGTAGCAACTGCTGTAGAATTAGCTTACACGAGAACAAACTAACTATTCCATCTTCTCTGCGAGAAATGAATCTATCGTGATCTTGTCTTATTGCAATAAGTAGAACTGGTTTTATTTATCACGAAATTAATTAAAATGTCACAGATTTAGAGTTAACTGAAGTTAAAGACAAAAGAACTATTTCTTCCGCAAGCGTTTAACAAAAACAAGAAATCAGAATGTCTTGAAATTAATAAATAACTGAAATTGAAAGGAGGAAAGAAAATTGAATGGGGTTTTTCGGGAGAAATATGCCTTCTCGTGAGTTGGCTTTAAACGACAGCCTCAGACCCAGTTTCGGGTAGCCATGTAGATCATCTTCTTTGCTGCCTAATTTGCTTCTGCATTTCAAGCGCCTTTCGACAACAGTTGGCGTGGTAGCTAGTCGTTAAGCTTGGGATTATTTAATACCTCTCCTGAAATGGCACCATTGTTAACCAATCAGAAGAAGAAGGTGTTGGGTGTCTGAAGAAATCGGCTTCCTTTTTATCGATTTACTGGAAGCCAAAAGAAGAGCATTTACTTTGAGCACAATTTCTTCTCATGCTGTTGCTCTAGCCTAAATCCTCTGATTTTTGGGACATTGCGAGTTAGCTAACGCCAAAAAATACGGCATGTTTCAGGCTCTAAAATTACTACTTTGAGGTGTCGAATTCGTGAAAATCTCATATCACCTCGGAAAGATTAGAGGTGTCTATTATAGTAATTAAGACTATTTCAAACGAGGATAGGTTTAAGAAATGTTTTTAATATTGTAGCTAAGATAAAAATAAATTTGGAAATATGAAATGTGATTGTGTAGAAGGTTGGTCAAGTGGTATCGAGGATACTCGTTCGTGGGGTAAGCAATCGAAGAACAATCCAGAAATTTAAAAAAAACGTTAGTCAAGCTAGACGCTCCTCAATTTTGCCGTCGAGTGTGTTAGTTATTTTTAAGTTTTTTTTCCAAATCCTTCGCAAATCATCTGGAGCAGTCAAAAGGTGAGAGTCTGTCCTTTAATTCTTCAGAACATATAATTAGTTTATGTAATTTAATGTCAGTTCCTCGGTCTGCTGAAATGCTTTAAAATAATTGGATAATTAACCTATTTTGAATGCAATAAATTTGTCAGCAATTAAATCGATGAGGAACAGGAAGAGACAGTATTGACATGAATTAGGCCTTTGTACGGCTATATTTGGTATTAGATTAAGGATAAAGACATTGTTATGCCATATCTTCAGTCATCTACACATACCCAACTCTTGCCTCTTATTATTACTGAACGTGTCACGAACACCATAAGTGAGGCTATCATTTCTATGGCGCACCTTGGTCAGCAAAGTATTCTACTGGTTATACGTGCTGGCATTTCCCAGACAATTTTCTAACCCAACTCTAACAGAATAACCGCCGTAATTCCTAATAATTCAAGCCTGTGGACTTATTTCACAATAGCTTTGCTATCCACTTCATTCTAAAGGGTCAAGAGTGGAATAGGCGGATTTCTGATTTTCTCTACGTCTCAAACGATGCGGGGTTAAATGAAATACATCTTAGAAAAGAGTTTACTTAGGAAACAAACAGACATGTCTGATTTCTCAAAATGATGAGAAAAAAAGCACTTAAAAAGGATTAAAATTTTTAAATTTTCTTAATCAAGTTGAAAGACCCCTTCAGTTTGTCGTCCACTTTGATCATCCTTGATCTGCTTTCTATTTCAATAGCTGTCAAAACGTGTAGATTTTAAGCTTTCCCTTCAAAAAATGCAACTCATTTGTAATTTGTCGATTTCTCGTTCTGTTAAAGTTATCTATAACTAATCCAGCACAATATTTATTCAGTTGGACAATAACTCAATTTGATTGCTGGATAATGGGATAGAAATTCACAGGCCCCTGGTTTAAGGAGAATTAGAAGAAGAAGAAGAAGAAGAAGAAGGAGGAGGAGGAGGAGGAGGAGGAGGAGGAGGAGGAGACGGAACCACCACGAGTTGGGCCTTATCTAATCGAAGACTGCATGCCTTTAATCGGCATCGGATCTCATTTACCGTCTATCTTACATTACATCCCTAGTCGTTTCCTAATGTCTATCTAATTCCCCCAACCAGTGCTCAAAGTATTCCAAAGATTAGACGTCCTAACTCTCAAAATCAACACTCCAAGTGTACTTCCTGGTCCAGTTTCCAACCCAACTCTAAATGATGACCACCTTTATCCTGTCTGTGGATTCATTTTGTAAAAATGTTTTTTTAAAATTTAATTGAGACGGTACTCCAAGGACGAAATTTCAGAAACAATGCATAGCCACCGCTTGTCGCTATCAGGATGATGAAAATATTTTTGGAAATATGAACATTCACAGTGCAGAAGAACGTCAAAAATGCATTAATCCTTCCCCTCAATGTTTGCCTTCGGTACACAGGCTGCTAACAACTTGTGACAAAGAAATTAGCTTTTAAAGAAAAGAAGACTTTTGAGATAGAAGAAGTCAAGTCAAACGATGCCTTTCCATTTAATGCTAAATTTGATTATTCTTCATTTCCCTTTTTGTCAGAAGTAGCTGTAAAGACGTAATGACAGTGCGTCCTTTCCTTGCTATTCATTTAGATGTCAATTTCGCGCCCTGAAAAATTGATTTATGAGCATAACTGCACAGTAACAGTCCTGCCTGACGATATCTCGCTTTGATTAAAGGAAAATGGGATTAGTCGGATATGGACGATGAGGATGAGGATGATGAGGATGATGATGATGAGGAGGAGGAGGCGACAAATCCAACAGGAATTGGGTCTTTTCTGAATGAAGACTGCATGCCAGGTGGGGACACCAGATCGCTTTGGCCAACTTATCAAATGTAGGATGAGTTGATCGATAGGCGCGAATGCAGTTCGTTATCCAATCCATATCTTCAGTGGTCTATGGATGCCAGTCTCCCTCCACTAATCGTTATCAAACCTCTCATGGAGTGTCATTCATGAGTGTCATTCAATCTTCTTCTTCTTCTTCTTCGAACACCTTCTTCTCCCAAAATCAATGTTGTAGTGTCATCTCCCGGTGACGTTCAACGGAATGACTGTCTTAATCCCTTAAAGTACATGTCTGTGAACTTATTTTGTGAAGCTCATGCTATTCATGTATTTCATTCATGTATTTCGATGTCAATTTGATGCATGCTCATCCGGCACAGTGATTGTTCTACTTGACAAAACGCAAATGGATTCCCGGGAAATGGGGAAGTCATTCCTTCATTGGGAATAAGGTGGATAAGGAGGATGAGGAGGTGCAGCAGAATTGTGGAAGGGGTGACCGTACCAACAAGATTTGGCATATTTGCTTGAAAAAGGCATTTCTTGCAAGCTTGGAAAAGACTCAATGGTTTCATGGGTTCATAAAGGAAGGCAATTTATTCTAGATGAAAAGAACATGTAGGAGCGCACTTCTCAAGCCGATGACTGCAGTTGAAGGTGTCTGAGGCCATCCCCTTCGATGCCTCTCCATGATGTTGTTTCTACTTCAATTTCTTACTCAAACAATCTTTAATCTCAGGCACCTAAAACCTCAGAAGAGCCAAGAATCCCTTAATTTACTTAAATTTGCAGCTTGTACTAGGAAAAATATCTTGGGACATATAGGAACTGCCTGATTGACTTGACAGTCATTCGCTGTCGATCTTGTTCAATCGAATTCTTAGCAACCTCGGAGTTGATTTCGCATTCCTTTCGAGGTTCAATTTTGTTCCATCTGATTCTGCATCGGAGACTCAGAGCCCACTATTTGGGCCGTATCTGATCCACGGATGCATGGCCTGTAAGGACCTCACATCTCACCTAGTGCTTATATTATTATTATTATTGATGTTATAAAGTGCATTTCATTAGGTCGTTGGAGAATGCCAACCGTTTTCTTGAGAAAATGTGTTTGTTTTTATTATTTTATTTTAAACGAAGACCGTCTGGTAGCCAGTCAGACAATGGCACTTATTTGAAGCCGATTATCTTATCAGGTTGGAATGGAGCTCAATGGACACTATCACACTATGATGGATGAGAAAGCGCTCTCCACTGAAATCCTCGAAATCCCCAAATAGCAACTCGTCTTGAGGTTTTTTCTTCTTTTCACACTTTCGATCAAATCCTCCTCCTCTTCCTCCTCCTCCTCATGGGATTTAATTAAATTTCCCTGTGTAGGCGGAGACGTCAACGGACGTAGGAGTTGCCTGATTGACAGTCATTCGCTGTCAGTCTTGTCAACCAAGTTTCTCAGCAATTTTGGAGGTGTTTTTTGTCATTCTTTTTTCAGTTCGTTTCTGGTGTTTCACATGCAAGCGCGAGGCTCGTCTTCGTCGTCGTCTGTGAAATGGTCGATTCCATCTCCTCAGACCTTCTCGGAGCTTTCTAGATCGATTTGAGATCATGATCACGTTTGGGAACTTTGTTAAACTCCACATAATCGGCATTTGAGCGTAATACTAAGTGCGTGTGCCTTCTATGATGCGCGAGACAACAATTCGTCGACGATTCCAACCCCCTCATTACCGTACTTCAAATTTGAGTTATGATTTAATCGATTAAAACGCTGTTTCATGAGTCCAGGTGTCTCTTTAATCGACTCTGAGTCATTGATTGAGGAACGCCTTTGACGGCAGTGATCCAGTTTTCGATTTTGATTCATCTCCTCTCCTCAAAGTAATTTGAGCTCGAGAAAGCGCCTTTAGATAGCAAAATCTTAGCCGCGTACAAGTGAATCGGTTTCTCGTTCTGGCAACGATTCGTCTTTATACCGCCCAATGAGAACGCAATTTAATGGCACAAAGTCTCCGTATTCACTCTGAGACACTGATTGGGGAATCCCCATTGATTTGATGGCCTTCATGCAGTTCCCTCAAGCACTCAGCATTCTCACAGCGATGTGTATGTATTCCAGAGTGTGCATTTATTATTATTGCTAAACTTTGGCCAGAAAAGAAGACAGCAGGATTTGTGGCCGGTAGGGCGATACATTACCTCACTCGAATTTTACTCACGTAACTCTTTCGGGCATTACACTTGACGCAACTGCCACAGACTCTATGGTGGTAAGGCCTTTTGATTGGCTTTTGAGTAATTATTAACCACCAGCTATTCTCATGGGACGCATGGAAAATCATTTCGGGATTATGGTTAATTCCCTTATGCGATCAGCTAAGTTATGGGAAATTCCACAATTCAAAGGACCTGACGCTAGCGACCAAATTCTAGAATCTAGAATTTGTAATCAGTTTTCCTTGGCTTTAATTCATTGATTACTACCCCGGCAAGTCGAACTCAATTGGAAACTACAATTTGATTAATAAGAACTCAGTTTTATGGTATAAAGAATCTGGCACATTGACGGAGGAAGTGAAGCAGTTATCAAATCTTATATGCCTTCTTAGGCCTTTTCAGAGCCTAGCAAAACTTCTTTGGTTATTGGGTTAGTAAGTATGTCCTCCTTCAAACAGCACTTCGTTTTCGATTCCAACTTAAATGATAAACAGGGTCTCAATAACAACTCTGAGACGCTGTCCCAGTAACCCCTAAAATGGAATCGAAGTCGCCTTAACTAGAATTCGTCTCCTCAAAGCTTTCTTAATCGATTTGAGACCTTAAAAGTCTGTTTTTTTATTGCCAGATCTTAGACGTACGCACCTAAATTGTTTTCTGACAACTATTCGTCTAGAATGAGAAAGCTATTCTTATCGCAAGGTCGTGGCTTTTGGGTAATAGGCACTCTTTGCCTTCTCTTTCAGACAACGATTCCTCCATTCAACTGTCTTCCCAGAGCCTCCAGGAAGCCTTTCGTCGGCGAATGCAGGCCTTCATAGCGCGTTCGGAGGCGCGACAGCGTCTGATTCGACTCAATGCTCGCGAGAGACGTCTTAAAGCAGATGCCGCCTCTGCAAGATTCGCCAACTACTTTCGCCAACTCAGCTGGCATCCACAGGGCTCTACCTCATTCCAGTCGACAGGGAATCGGAAATCGGTGTCTTGGGCAAGAAATGTTCGAGGTAGAAGTAGAATCTGGTGTATTGCGGAGGAATTGTTACACTGAAAATCAGAATATTTAGTTTTGCATGCAGTGGGACTTATCTGGGACAGCTAAACATTCCAAAAATATGTTCAACTTTCCTTTAAATTTAATTTAAGAATCAAAAAAGCTTTCCATTCGATTATCTGTGCTAACAGCAGAAAATTATTCGCCAAAAAAATTTAGCTTCCACAAAACAACGATTCGGCTTCGATTGACCTCTTCAAATTAATTTCAAACAACCAGCATTTTACTTGCTCTGAATGACAAATCCACTTTGAATTTTCGCTCTACAGTTTAATTTCGTGTTTAGGATGTGTTGAGTATTTTTTTCCCCCGTTTTGTTTTACTAGGCTGTCACAACTCCGAGTGGAGTGCGTGTATGCATTTGGCAAATTAACCCACATCTCTTCCACCCAATCCAACCTCATTCCTCGGGTTTTTTAATCAATTTGGGAATTGAAAACCGCCCTCTCACCAAAAAAAAAACATTGGGGTGAAACCAAACTGGCCACGGGTTTTGAGTAGTGAGAGTTTTAAAGTCACACTCAGTGTTTCTGGCGTCTATAGGGCTTACATCGGATTTGCCAACTTTCAAGCCTCTGGTTTGGCTTCGTCTCTGCTTCTTGTTCCTCTATTTCTTCTTCTGGGGGACTTCGGCTATTCATTAGTCAAAATTAGCCATCCGCTTGCCAGTTAGGAAAAACCGGCTTCCATTTTGTCCGGTGGGATTTGAATTCCAAGAGTAGATGTCTCATCTACATTTACAAGTTTTGTCTAGTGTCTACACAATTTCTATGAACTTCGTCTTCTACTTTACGTAGATCTACTTCGTTAGTCACGTGTCTCTGCCTTGAATGTCAAGGAAAAAGCAGTACGCCTGTGTGCGTGTTCCTAAGCAGCGGCTTAGAAAAGTTCAAATGGATCTTACTTACTCGAAATTAGGCTCCCGGACAGCTATAAATGGGACTGAGCTGAGCTGAGTGGAGTCGAGTTATTTGGGAAATTTAGAAGTGATTTGATGCGCCGAACCAGACACTAATGGCCGGCCAACTTAGGTGATTCATAAACCTCTCGGTCGTCCAATCAGCGCCAGACTAAGATTCCTCTGTTCTTAAACCCCATTATAGACTCTGGGCTCAAATCGGGAGATGTGAAACTCAATACTTTTCTTAACGTCTTAGAGAAATCGCCATTTAGGTAAAAAAATTACCTTTTTGCTAGAAAGGTAGAAAGATGGCTTGCTTTCGACCGAATCGAAGTGTGTTGCGTGTTTAAAATGTAAAAGAAACCTTTAAAAGTTCTGGGTGTTTTATGATTGCTTCGCAAGCAGTTTGTGGAGCTCCAGCTCTAAAGAGTGCATTCAAGAAATCAAAGAGGGAAGATTTGACGACTTTAAAGATGAGAAACCTCCAAAAGAGGACGGAAGTATCTTTGAGACTGCTCAAAATTTAATTAAAACGACTTCACTTCTCCATAATCTTACTCTGGGACTAACAGGCTTTGAGCTTTCACGATGATGATGGATTGATTAACGTAATCTTCGTCAAAGAGAATTCCGGTTCTGAAATTGTACGCCAGAATTCTTAAAAAACGTCTGTTTTAAGCCTGGAAACACCGATGTGAATTACGACTGTTGAGAATTAAACGCATATACTTCTGGTTTTGTATAGTAAATTAATTTATAATTCCTTAGATAAGGTTCATTATCCACTACTACCACCATCACTGATAAAATCTTTAAAAGGAGGCCTTTGGGTCTTGAAATCCGCTAAAACATCCTCAAAATTCACCAGTTTGGGATTGCTAACTTCCGTTTGTGGGTTTAAAAAAAGGAGACGCACACGCTCAAGGCAACACCCGTGGGCTTTAAATGGGGCCAACGCCTTTTTAAGGGGCGTACAGTTACAAAATTTCGGGTTTTGAACAATTCCTCTTTTGCAAAAACGAATTTCATTCTAACCACCAATTTGTCGCTTTTCAGACCACGGAATTCTGAAACCCCGCAAAGGATCAACCATCGCCAAGTAAGGAGGAAACACTCAAGATCGTAGATCATTAAATAAACGCTCTTTTGTAATTCTTTTGTCTTCTTTTAGGAGACTTGTGCCTCTGTCAACTAAGACGCGTTGAGAAGAGGCTTCATTTCCCTCCATGCCCTTATTTGGTTGGTTTGGGAGCCGTGCATTTGATGTTCCTTTTTTTCGGCCAAAGTACTTCTATTACTTCTACCAACATGACTGATGGCTCCTCATGGGTTGTATTCGTTTCTTCCTCACCCTCCCCCATTCTAGCGTGATATTTCTGGCTGAGTATTGCGTTAATGGAAGCTTCCTTTGTACCACCGAGGGTCCTTGCTTGTCAATCAATTCGCTTCCCTATTTGATAGAAGGGCTTCTGTTACCCCCGAAATATCCTCCAGCTTTGTAAGGCTACAAAGGATCGTTTATTTCGATGATTTTTTTGCAGAATAAAACGCGGTATTCAGGGATTTAGAAGCCGGAAATTAATAGGAAATCTTATTTTAACAATCGAGGGACATCGAGGTTAATTAGTGCAACCTGTTCTAGTCAACTCTTGTGGGATTGCGACATTTAAAAGTGTTGCTTGAGATATCCTAATTGGTTAATAAATGACCACGCTATCGATCAAAATCTTCAATTTTTCAAATTGCCCTGACAGGAAGGAGCAGGGAATTAAAACAAATTTCTACCCTAGATAGATATCACCTCCATTTTTTTGGAAATCTTGTGATAATAACTCTATGCCTTCCGAGGACATCTAACCTAGTTAAGCTCAAAACGTGGACCATAATTAAATTTGTTTTGTTTGAATTCAATTTGCAAACACTGGTGGAGTTGTGTGTGTGTGGGAGTATTGTTGCTGAAAATAGATGTTTATTTAACATCAGAAATAAAATTAGATGTGTTATAAAACCTATGACGTATTTTTATTTGTGACGTGGGCGTTTTTAGTATTCATTCTACTTTTTAAGTGAATTAATACTGTTAGCCCGTGGGAGCTGCCTTTATTGATGCATGTCAATGTGAAAGTTGTGATTCAATTTTAAAAATTGTTTTAAATTACTCTGGTTTCTTTTTAAATGTGATTTAAAAGATTGATACGAAATATCGTACGAAGTCGTGTATCCGCCATAGTCGAGCAACTGTTGAATGAAGTGTGTGTGGAATATCTAAAATTATTATATTTAAAAGGAAATACCGTCGAGTATCTATTGAAACAGCTGCCATTTGAATTAATAATTTTTTTTCAATAAATTTAAAAAATTCTACTCTTAAATAGTAGCAATATTAGCACGTCAATAAATTATGAAACCTAGTCTCACGAAAAACTACATCTTTGGTCAATCTAAATCGATTTTTTTTCAATTTTTTCTCTATTTCTGCTGTTGCCGTCTTTGCAGTCGTTTTTGACGCCTTTAAAAAGACAAAAACTCTTTTAAACATGCATGAACTCAATAAACTCCACTTGTTTTCATCCATATTCCACCAAAAGTTAGCTTTTAATCAAATATATTAAAAAAATCCTTTTTTTCCATGAGTGCCGAATAAGTTTGAGGTTTCGAGAAAACGATGAAGTTTTCCAATCAAATTGGTTTTTTTGTTGTACTAGTCATTGTCCTCGAGACTTTGGCTTTCAACATTCTTGAGTTGGGTAATTGTCTTTTCCTCAACATAATTGTTCCTCCAAGACAATCGATAGTTGGTATTCTGTTCCATTTAAGACACTGGGAAAAAATAGTTTCGAAGCAGTCTACTTCCCAATAATTTCAAGATTTTTACTGTTAACTTAAAAAAATTTCATAAAATCAGAGAAACAAGTAGCAGAGCTATCAAAATAGAGAATTTAAATTAAGATATTTTTGGAATTTTAGTAAATTTTGAACTGGTAGTATTTAGAAGTACTGCACAATACACACACTCCATTACATATATATATATAATTTGTTTCTTTAAAAATTAAGCAAATAATGTTGTGGCCTACGGCTACACCAAGTAAGCTGCCCAATAGGAAGTGCCCAGCACAACAAATCGCATTCGAGAACAACTCTCCATCAACCAATCAAGGAGTCTATTCCTGCTCAGCAGAAATCAGACGTAGCCTATTTAAACATCTCACACCACCCGCTAAAGATATACACACATTCAAACAAAGTTTCCCAATGAGCGCTTCGGTGCGCGCTCCTCTTCTTCCTTTCTCCCTTCGGGAGTCTGGACGAACTTGAAGGGTGGTAGCAAATCCATCTTGTAGAGGACTTAAGTGTAGCCCATTCCGCTACAATGTCTTTAAATTCGTGATTTAGTTCAAATTTTTGTGACTTGACTGAAGGAAAACAAATTTTGCTGCTAGTAGGCTAATTACAAGAATTTGGATTATGGAAATTAGCTCAAAATTACCACCTAATAAAATTAATTTAAATATTCATGTCAGGCTTTTTAATAACAGAATTTGAGATATTAATAGGTTACGTAAATTAAAAAAAGAAAAATGGGCATTTCCTGGATTATTTTTTAAACAGATATTAGAAAACAAGTAAACGAGAAAATATTTACTTATTTACTGTATGTGGGCTATTTCATTAACCAAAACAAAAGAGCATCGGTGAAATGGTATAAAAGTAGGGATTCGGCAGCAACCACATTTTTTATTAGTTTAAAAGATAAATTTTCTTCTGATTCTTTAAGGCATCACTGTTGGACTTTTGAAATATTTACAAATAAATTAAGTTAGTAGAAATTAGCTCATTTTACAACAGAATAAAATAAATTTCATTAAAATTTCGATCTTAGATCTAAAACGTAACAAAAATAGTGCTTAACTTATTAATATACTTTAATTTACACGTTAAATAAGTTTTTATAATTATATCCCTAAAATATTTGCAAATGAATAAATATATTACTGCATTAAATGCGCAGTGAATATCCAATTGAATTAAATGAAAGAAATGTCATAAAAATGCACTTCAGATATATTTCAATTAAACTTCTTTTAATTGTTTTCATCATAAAAAATATGGCATTACTTAGCGAACACCAAGGGAAATATTATTTAATAAAGAAAGAATTTTTCTGCCTACTCAGATATTCGCAGTATTTGATAACGCTCCAATTTCTTTTTGTAATTAAACATTTTCTATAATCTAAACCAAAAAATATGCCATATTTTTATTAAAGAAAGCACTTTTCCGCCTTCTCATTTAGATGTCACTGATGGATGTCTCTGCTCTGTTTGCTAACGCTGCGGCTGTCTGGCCATTTACTTGTTTGCACAAGTCGCAGCTGTAATCTTGCCTATAAATCATTCACTTCTTTTTCCTAATTGAGCTTAAATCTTAGCAAAAAAAAGATCACGAAATTGACTGAGAAATTGACTTTTGCTGTTGCAGTTATAGTTATTTTGTTTGAGAGGATTTATTTAGTAATTTTGAACACAACAGAAGTCTTTTATGTTTAAGCTTTTTTTTTGAATAAACAAGCAACTTAATTCTTTTTTAAGACAAAACTGTCATAACAAATTCTAAATTTGTCAAATTCGACGATTTTAGGTTAGTATTGTAGCATATCTTGTAAATTATATGGAACATTAACACGATTTATATGCAAAGGTAGCAGACAATTAATAAACATTTCAAGTTTCTTTAATTTTATTTAAATTTATTAAATATGTAACTAACATTTTTTTACACCTTATTTGACAATTTGTTCTTAATACTGTTGTTGATAGTTAAAACAATATAAACCTTCCATAAAACCAATTTCTCTCTTGCAATCATATTTTAGTCTTAACAAATTTAATCATGCTAAAAATAAAGGAAATTTTGGTGTTATTTTTATAATTTAAGAGACTAATAGCAAAAACAAGACGCTTTGACATCCAATTATTTACTACTTCTTAAAAATTTATTCCAACTGTTGAAATTCTGGCATTTAAAACCACATTTTATCGTTTTTTGGGGACTAGACTATATTAACACACTAAATTATTATTTTGAAGGTTTTCTATTGAAAAATCAACTGTTTTTCTAAAAATGCATTTTATCAAAGAAATTAGCAAACTTATTTTTTTCAGCGAAAGATTGCTGCCCATTTTTTGGCTCTCAAGAAACCATCATTCTTTTCCATTTAACACAACTCTCTCTTACACTGCAATAGCTTGAGTCGTTCATTTAACAAGGATCTTTTTTAATTTTAAATTGCCATAAATTCTTGTGGTGAGATTGAAAAGAATTTATTGACTAGTAACCCATAGCATCTATTTGTTTTACGCTTAAAAATCGTCAAACTTCAAAGAAAAAAATTATTATGCTAAATTTTGCATCTTATTTCCATTTGTTATAAGTAAATACGTTGTTTTTGTTTCTTTGTTGAAAAGTAAATGAATTTACCACCCAAAATCTAACAATTTTGAGTCTTATTTCAGCTTGTTAATTATTAATTCAATAGCATAGAAGTTAAATGCAAACTGTTAAAGTCAACTTTAGTTTATGGATTTTAAGAGTCTTTTTAACGTGCTTAAAACTCTGTCAATGTGCTTAGACATTTGAAAAAATTTCGCCTAGTGCTAACTGTACCTAAACTATTTTGTTTTTCTAGTCCTGCCACTGGGTTAGTGACAGATTTCTTCCACAAAATTTCTCCTGATTTAAAATGTTTTGAGCTATAAGCAACTTAAGATAAATTTCTCAGGCTTATCGTGAACAATATTTAGGAGATTTCAAATATATATTCAACAGAAGAAAATCTTACATGCTCACAAAAAATTTTACTCAAAATAACAAGAAGAGATTGAATGTAGAGGTTAATTCAGGCGACCAGTTGAAGCAACAAATGGCTGGTGATTTCAGGTCATGTAAAAATCACTTCAACGGATGCGCACACTGCAAACACGGACATTAATCTTTGCCACATTCCATTCTGCTTCGCTCCGCTCCGCCTCACCTCCTACATTCGTTTCTTTCACGCGAGAAAGAGGGAGAGGGGAATGGGCATTACTTCTGGTAGGAAAGGGGAACGTTTAATTAATTGACTGCCTGTGCTAGGAGCATTTCTTGCCGTTATCTCCACAGAATTATCAATCAGCTAGTCGCAATTGCTTTGGCAAGTAATCTGTGAAATTGTCCTAACGGACTATGCGTCTTGCATAATTAATCGACGTCCTCTGAGAAATAAATGAAGGAAATAAAACTTGGGTCTAATTATCCAAAATATTGACCTTTTATTAATTTAAAAATAATTAATAAACGACTCTAGTTTTACCTGATAAAATGACAGAGAACTGAATCAGGGATCCACTTATTCAAAAATATTTTACAAATGATTGTATTAAATGGCATTATTTTAATCCTTTATTGCAAAATTTTCCATCAATCATAAATCGTAAACTTAGTTTTAGAATAAAATTATTTGAAAAGGTGAATATATTAGCCAATATAATATTTGCCTATTTAATTTTTTTGAATTTACAAAATGAAAAGAAGATGACGCTTTGTGGCTTTAACTTCTTTAAATGTCTAAAGTTTTAATTACGAAATCTTTGAAAGAAAATGAAGAACTACGAAATATGGCCATTTTTCCAAAAAATATACTCATTAATCGTAAAAGAATTTTTTTTCATTTTAGAATACCACAACAAATTTGCAGAGCACTTAAGAAAAGTATTTATTGGTTTAAGAGATGTTTGTTAGATCTCTTTTTTAGTCAATTAAAATTTTACGATATTTTTTTAAATTTTTTATTTTATTGCTTTATATTAAAAAATTATTGAAAAAAATTGTAGCAGCATATTCTGCTAATAGTCTGTAAAAAAATCTTATTAAAATTTAATTTAAATGTTGGCATATTTTGATGGGCTGCATTTTTTATTTCAGAAAAATATTGTGATAATTTAAATTTGTATGATAGCAGAAACTCATTTCATAATCAAAATGATTTAGTAAATGAAATATTTACTTGAAAGTGCGTGATGTATTGGATTATGGCTTTCCAAATATACACATATCCGAAGACGTTTTCGCTTCATAAAGTTCACCGCTTTAACACTACTAAATTACCAATCCAATTATCGTAATTTTTTAAATAATTAAAAAAACGCATTATAATGTACCTTGTTTTACTTAGTGAAACATTCTCTCCATAAATAAGGTACTGCCTACCAAATAAACAGAAAACAATCTTTTACACACTTTAAATTTAAATATTTATAATATATAAAATAATATATTTAATAGTATATTAATAATATATTTTCACAGAGCACGCAATCACTTTTAATTTGAGAATAAATACTCCCAAAAATGCTTTTTGAAGTAAATAATTTACTCCTATTTGTTTTTGGTGCAAAAATGTTAAGCTTTGGAAACTTTCATTTTTTTAACTTCCATTCAGTACACGGTTGTTATTTGCTTAAAGGTCAACATTTCAAACGCAATTTCGAATTACCCCTAGGTTTCTTTAGTTTAAGATGTAAATTTGAATAAATCTGAGATTTAGGAGATTTTTCTTTAAAAATAATAAATTCAACCTATCCACTAAAACAAAAAGATATTTGATAGAATTTTTTTAAAAATAAATACTGTCAAACTATTTTGGCCTAAATGACACAATTCGTTAGCGTCAATGCGCTTTCCATTAAACTTATATTAAACCTATCAAATTTTGTGCACCAAAGTGTAGAGTTATCAAAGCGAACAAAAAGGCGTGCACACGCATTAATAATCTCGTTGCTTTCTTGGCAAGGGAGAAATTTGCTAGGGTTATCGTAAAAAAATATTCAGCTCAATTAGAGAGACTATCAAATACTATTTTGATTTCGTTAAATATAAAGACTTGAAATTTGAGCAGAAATAACGGGGTAACTAGATGATGTTTTGTCTTCATTTTCCGAATTCACAAACTCCGCCACAATTCGTACATGGATTCCATTAATTGACCTTTAATCTGACTAGTTTAACTGTTGCTTTATAAATTTGGTTAACCAAACTAAGGCGCATGCACTTTCACACACACTAAGTGTCTGCAGATGGAATAATTTCAGTATTCACCTCTTCTACTTTTGTGGTTAGAATAACAATAAGAGGAGTAGTTAAGACCATTCGACGGTAATAAACGCCATTGATTAACTGTCTCCTTCGCCACCTTTTCCTTGGAAATAAAATTTGTAACTAGGATTCATCTTATCATGAAAATTTGGAAGTCCCAATAAATGAAATAGACGCTCCTCGATTAGTCCAAGCAATTTCTTTTAATCAGAGTTAAAATACTTTATTAACAAAAACAATATTACAGTAATTATCAAGAAGACATATGAATTTGAATTTAATTCGAGTTTTATCTGTCCAAAAAATGCAACGATTCTTGTTATCATGAATTCTGATTCTCTCATAGTTCTATTTTGTAGATTTATAAAAAAATGAAAGTTTAAGACATAGCAGGCCAGAAAAACCGCAATGGTTATTTCGTTGTTTACAGATCAACGCTTTCTGATTGTCTTGAACTATAATTTATTTACCTTTTGTCATTATCTGTACAATATGTACAGTTGTTTAAGTCGTTACTGTGATGGCCTTGCACTCGGTTGAATGAACTTGGAGTTACCACGCGTACTCGTCTCTTACTAATCAGACCACTTTATGTAGCATAGCACCTACTTACTTTACATTATGGCGAAGCAGCAAATTGAAGAGCTTCTCGCGGCCACTAAGAAAGGCATTAAATAAGCAAACGATAACTCCAGGTGAAATCGTTTGTCAGATCTCGATTTTGACCCATCCTTCGACACTTTCCAGATATGGATGCAGTGGTTCTCGGGTGCTATAGACTTAATATCTTCGGACATGCCTGATTTAACTAAGAATCGTTCACTCCTACGCCGCTCTTCATAATAAGCCATAGGAAACCTTTATTAATAGCATTCATTCTAGAAAACCCGAGGAGCTATCATTCGATGAGACTATTGCAGTTCTACGTATCTCATTTTCAGGCGAAAAAACATTTAAACATCTAAATTTAAATTGAAAATTTGGATCGAAGCGGGCTTTCTACTTTCAAAAGGTGATCCATAACCGCTTTCCTTGGCATTAATGATCAATTTTGAGGAGAGAAATTGCAGAGCGAAGTTAGCTCTTAATTAACTCTAATAGACCTCACACTTTTCTGCAATGCTCAAATAAATCTAACTCGTTTTAGTGCCAAAGAAGTGCGTTTCAGAGTCGATCTCCTTCGAATCTGGAAGGTTATGGAATCGACTGAAAACAAGGCTACCAGAAGATTACAACTACCGTGTCCATTGTCAGCACGCTCCTGAGTACAGTTTGAGGATAGCAGACAGTGGGAGTTCGTTTCTCACGTCTGCATAGCTCAGTCACTTTCAGTTAGTGATAGAGATTGAGCCTTACTCTTGATGCAACTGACGACATCTGTGTGAATTCTACCATTAAAACCGGGGCAGTTTACGGAACCTTGTCAGGTTTTGGGAAATCTTACAAAAAGATATTAGTATTGTGAATTCAAGTTATATAACTGAAAATAAATGACATATTCTCTGCCATGATCTGGTAATAAGCAGTAGAATGCTGGAGATATTTTTGAGGATATTATAATAACTATTTGGAATAAAAAACTTCTTTTGGGTTTCTAAATAATTTTTGAAATAATTAGACTGACAAAAATCCTCCCTGTTTTGATAGTCTGCAGCCAAAGATAGTGATGCGAGATATCCTCCTGCATGATAAATCAGAAAAAGATTTAAACAGCAACTTTGATATGTCTGGACTTTTAAAATGAATTCTTTTAAAAGATAAGCATGTGAGACCAACAATTTTGCATGAAAGATGGGCTATGATACTCGTTTATCACCGAAAATGGAGTTGTTTCATGACCGGAAGAAACAGGCGAGCTGTGAATGGATCAGCTCCTATTTGCCACAGTTTAGAGTCCCAAATCCTCCTAGCGCCGTCAGCCAGACAAAATAGTTCTTTGGCTTTAGCCAAAAGCCATAAAATAACCTTCAGCGTCACCGTCACCGTCACCGCCACCTCATCCTCTTCTTCCTCTCACTAACACCAAGGGCTTTAAAACCGCGCTAGCGCCAACCCTTTTAAAATACCCGCTATTTCATTTCAATCAAGGAAGAATTAACAAAGGGTATTATTTGGAATTTTTTGTCACGAAAAAAAGGCTTAAAATAACTTTGGAAACAACTATGGATTTGTTTATATCAATACTTTGAGAAATGAGACCGTAACTGCCGCAAAAGTTGACCTACACTGCATTAAAACAAATATTGCTGTTTTTTCAAGATGTTTAACTATTTTGTCTTTCTCTTTTTCAGATACATGGGGATATGTGCGTTAGTCCATGGACTGAAGATATCTCAGTTGGTACTTGCCTAAACAACGAAGTATTTACCGCATGATTCCAGTAGTTTGTAATTATAATTTTGCAACAAGTTGTACCACAATTTATAGCGGTTAGCAGGCTTAATTAAAAGTCCGTTTGAAAACCGCTACCTTTAAGTCAACAATTTAAACCCTTTAATTTGCTGTGACTAGCTAATCCAGTTTATAAGAAATAAGGCAAAAATGTTTTAATTATAAAATTAGTACCGTAAGCAAATAAATGTTTCACCAAATATCTGACATAGCAGTAAATAAAAAATTTGCTAAGAATGGGAAAAAAAGATTAAAGAAATGTTTTGGGTTTTAAATGAAGTTTCTTAGATTTTCTTAAAAAAGCAAATAAATGGTAACATTAACAACTAAATTTTGGCTCTATTTGATTAGGAAATATAACGCTTTCCAAAGTCTGTTTAATTTTAATATTCACTGTAAAATAATTTTCCAGTTTAAATTTTACTTCCAGTTTCTCTTAAATAATTCATTGATTCGTCTGAAAAAAATATAAATTTCGCCATAAATTTAATGGTGGAAAATGGCTCTTTCCGCGGGCTGTCGGGTTTTTTCTGACAGGGCAGTGAGACTGAAATTTTTATTTTTGGGCCAAATTTTAATTAAAACGCAGACAAATTTAATTTGGAGATGGCCACGTAAACTGGTAAAATGGTGCATTTAACTCCCTTCTTTGATATTAGTTGCATTTTTAACACCAATTGCCTGCTTTAGTTGGTTAGTTCATTTCGATTGTCTCAAACAAGAAAAAAATATATATATATAAATTATTAAATTTTATCGCTGGGGGTAAAAAAATCATTATATTTATTAAGCTTTTATTTTGAAAAGAACATAAACAATTTTGTTTAGTTCAAATTGACTTGTAAAGAGGTTAAAAAATGTTACATTAGTTCAGTAATATTAAATGAATTTGTTAGCATAAATTTAAATATAAATGTTGGCTGTTTTAAAGATACAATTCAACTTTTCGTGTGTGCGCCGTAATTTGAACACTGTTCTCATGTAAACAAACCTGTAAATTACAAACCGACTGAAACCATATTATTCCGGTTACCCTTAACAGCAATAATTTACTGAGCATTATCAAAATACTGATAGAACTAAAAGCAAATTAAAACAATATGCACGGAGTTTAGATCAACAATTTCAGGAAAAAGTGAAGGAGACAGTAAAGGAAATTCATATTTTTAAAGAAAGATCTTTAAAATAAAATTAAAAACATAGGTTTTTGCTCCAAATTGAATTCCCACGGCTTCTAGAACGCGTTTGAAAATTTACCGCAATTTAACTGTTCTTGAAAGACGAAAATATTATTGAAAGTTTCGCAATTAAATCTAATAGCCTTGGTTCAAACTCTGAGCAAGTATTCTAATTATATTTTTACTATCTTTAACGTAATCAAAATCTTGTTACGCTAGCCGAGCCTAAGAGGTGCTAAGAATACGCTCCTGCCGTCAGCAGAACTGTCAAATTGTCAGATTTTGAGGAGAGATTGGACTTATGCAAGCCCGAAAGACTTGTCTCAGCGCACTTTATCAAGTCCCCTCGAGACATCGCCTGCTCCAATCCCTCCACCACCTCCACCTCCTCTTCCACCTACTCTCCCTCCATCAATAATTCAACAACTCAAATTTAACTCAACTTGGCTTTTTAAAGTTACACAAGGCTAGTCTATTTGAGACCGAAATCTGCGTGATTTTGCACAAAAAAGCAATTTTTGACAATTATTTTCGTCATAAACGCCTATTGTGCTTTTAGTCGCATGCCAAATTGAGTATCTACATTTTGATCTATGCCACTGAATGTGAGTCAATACTGGAGGGACATGACAATGTGCGCTGGAATTAAATCGTTCGGCTCAAAAGATATGCATATATTGAAGGTTTGATAGGCAAGGATGTGTTTTTTATCTAATTCTATGCATCTTAAGGGGTTAAGATAATAAAATTGAGTTGAAACTTTGATATAAAATCCTTTCTGCCATCCAATAATGTAATTTTAAATTGCACTTTATTTGAATTGAACGAAATTTAAGGAGTATTTTGTATTCCATAATGAACCTATAGAGCTTTTTATTCTAAATTGCATTTTAATAATAAAATTTACAATTTAAAATTTTAAACTTAAGTCGAATATTCTCCAAGAAAGAGTACCTATGGCCACTTTCATTATTATTAAAAATCCACACAAAAAATATAGGATTAACAGGCAGATAATTTTTTTCCCTAAAGGTCACGGATGGATTGAATATGCATTTACTTATTTAATAATTTTTTTTCAATTAATCTAAGTAATCAGAACGTCAATTATGGGTCAGAGGAAAGAGGAACGCTCCGTTAGTTACTATGCATTCCGACAACGCCCAGCAATGAATAAATAAACATTTGATTAATATTAAGAGCCTTATGCATCCATAACGAGATCTTTGAGGGTGCAGTTTTTATGCCCTGGGGCCATCGAAATCTCTTGTCCTACACCCAAAAAAGAACATGTTTTTAGTCGGAGAATTCATCGAAGTAGACTAGGATGAGTGCATTGGCCAAGTTGTTTACTTATAAAACAAGTTAACTACTTCTAAGCACACCTGCCTCATACAGACACACGCCTCTGATAAACACTGCGTCTTCTTTCATCTTATCTGACTTGAAATTTTTATTTATAAGGTTAATTTAAAACTGAGCAATTTCAGTCAACGGAATCTTTGGAAGAAACTATAACAGGCTAAGAGTGATTTCTGATGGAAAATTACCACCAAAAAATAGAACTCGGATTACAATTACGATCCTCGAAATTTTGTTTAAAACAATGGCCATGGATTTCTAGGTGGATTACTCATAACTTCAATCAGAAATGAGTTAAACGAGTTAACTTGACTAAGCAATGCTTTACCATAAATTAAAATTTAAATCTGCCAAAATTATAATTTGTAACATCTTTTAAAAGCCCTAAAATATATAATAGTATATTTAAAAATCAATTAGGAATCTGATTTTTATTTCTAATTTTTGAATATTGCCTGGAATGCGACTTTAAACCTAAAATCATCTCAAAAATGTAAAAAAACGTTAAATTCCTTTTATTAAAAAAAGCTAATTTCAAGATGAAAATGTGAGACAAGAAATAAATATTTTGTCATTTTGTTTTTGAAACTACTGGCGGGATCGTCCAATAAACACAAACACATTGTGTTAACCATAATTTCTCTACTTATGCTATTCAGGGATCTGGTATCCTCGACTTAACCTTGATCCATTGTTGAAACAATGCGTTTATCGTTGATAAGGTTGAGAAAATGAGTGAAAAAAGAATTTTGGACAAAATTTTGCCCATGAAGATCGACTTTATGGTTTTACTTTCCAGTGAGTCCGGAAATCACTCTGGTTTTTCTTAGCACAGCTTGTGAGTTTGTTCCTACCTTACTAGTGATGCCTGCTCATTGCTAGCTATCCAGCAAGCGCATCGTTCCAGTTGTTTGAGCACAACTCAGGAAGATTCACACCAAAGCAGTGCCCTTAGGGGAATTCACCTCTACCAGAACAAATGGTTGAGGAAATCTTGTTTCAAAGCAGAAGTTTAGAATACGTAGAACTGCAATTGTCCCATCGAATGATAGTTTCGCGGGTTTTATAAGAAGAATGTAATTATGAAGAGGCCGTAGGATTAAACGATCTGAAGACATTAAATCTATAGTATCTGGGAACCACTCTATCTATATCTGAAAATTGTCCAAAGATGGATCGAAACGACAAACGACTTCGTCCGAAGTTTTCGTTTGCTTATTTAACGCTAGTTACGGCTGCGAGAAGCTCTTCAATTTGCTGTAAAGTAAATAATGCGGCCACAACAGACGGGAAGCGTGGTGACTCCAAGCTTATTCAACGAAGTGCCAGGCGTCATAGCAACGATTTAAACAACTGAACATATTATACAGATAATAACGAAAGGTTAATAAATTGTAGTCCAAGATAATCAGGAAATTATTAATGCAATCTTCTGGAAATATAACGGAAGGCCACGCGCCAGATAACGATTTTTAAAAGTTGAAACTTATTTGTTTACAGGACGTTCTAATGAAGTTGAGCATCTCATCCGGTAACCACGACAACCATTGAGGAGCATTAATGGTTGTCGATCTAGGTGAGAAGTAAATCTCTGGAAGAACACTTTACAATTTGTGCGAATCAATACCTCGTAGAAGTAAGGTTGAGACAACTTCAAAGTGCTCACTCAACACCGATTTGAGTCCATTAGAATGCTGTGCCGTAGGCAGGAATCGAGTGTTCAATACCGATCCTTCAAGGTGGTTGACCTGAATTCATCTCTTAGCATATCGACGACCACAGAATGCCTGGGCACGAAGCTAAGCTGCCGCTGCTCAATGGCAAAAACACAAGGTGGCAAGGGGACGCTTATTTGGTTGTCAAACCACACCCATAGCTGGCAGGAGGTGAAATAGGCTTTCGCTCTATCTCTTCAAGTTTGTTTTGATGTGACAGTGTCCTAAAACCATCACAACAAGACGCCGATCTTCAAACTGCAGGACCTGCTGATCGAAATAACGGGTTTTGCAAAAATAACGCAACTTTATCGGGCGCCAGGTGGTGTTTTCGGTGTTTTTCGGCGCTGAGTGAAATCTGAAATAAACACGGATTTGTTTAGTCTTCTGAATTCTAAACGAGATAACCGGAAACCTTCTAAGAGTGCAAAAACAAAAAACTGCAAGCGAAACTATTCCTTGGATTCGCTGGATTTTCGAAAGTACAGCTACTTATCAATGAACGCCAATTAATCCAACTAAAATTTTCTAGGGCATTAGGACCATTTTAAATAAAAGAAATTTAAATGTTTGAATATTTCCTTTCAATAAGGAAAAAAATATATCGTGAATTTTAATATTGTTGGCATTACGTTTAGGATAGTCGTTAAAACACTATTACTTAGTCTTTCACCAATTACTTCCAACTTCTTAAAATTTTCCAAACTACAAAATGAACATCTTGGTAGTTTATACTTAACTTTTAAACTACTAGGAATTATTTCAGAAGTGAAGATTTTTGCACCGAAAAAACATAATATTTGATAGTTTAACTCATTTCAACAGCACTACTTTCTAGTAGTTCTAGGAACTCGAAAATTGTTCATTTCCGACTTTTGAAGGTGAATGCAGCTAAATACATAAGGTAAATAAATAATCTTTTGTTTACAATAATTAGTTTTAGTTTTAAGGTGAAGGTAAATATAGTAAGAGCATTAACATGAGAACTATTTACTCTTTGTTTCATGAATGAATTGTTTACACATTTCACCTTTATTCCTGGGATTCAATCGTCAATTTAAACAAATGTCGTTTCGGACGAAGTCGCTTCATCTTCTGATTACTAAACTGAAAAATCGAAAAAAAAACAAATCGAGAGTGATTAACATAATGAACAACTAACCTGATTTTTTCACATAGAGACATGTTATTTAAAATTGCATAACAGAAATTATTAATTTACTTAGATAGTAAAATTTTAAAATTGCAAATAAATGTTTCAGGACCGAAATTTTGTGACTTTGGGCATTCAAAAGCTTTAAAATGACTTTTTGATCGACCAGTAACAACCATGGAAGCGATTTTGTGGGTTAATGAGTCAAACAAATTGTGAATTGCTGGTTTCAAGTGAAATTTAGTTCATTATTTAATTGAAACACCATCACCGGGTTCTGTTGGAGTTGATGGCTTCGAGAGCGGATATCGACGTCTTATTTGAATCTCTAAAACTGACTACCATGAACGACAATGGATGAACGTGGTTTCGGCTGTGAATTCTTCCTCTTTAAAGGAAGTTCATCACTGCCCTAACCGATTTCCAGGAATTATCATCTCATTTTGTACGGCTTAATTAAATTCTTCTTTCCGCTCTCTCTAAACATAATTCGGTGGCCAGAGACAGTAACATTTTTCTACTTCTCCGTTGCGTTTACATTTCTACAATAACCTTAAAACCAGACTTAAAATTATTCGCAAACGTCGTTTTACTCAGGAAGGCACTCTTTCACCTGTAGAGTGGTTTATGAGGCGATGGCGTGTAGGTTAAGTCCTTTTTTCTCAAATCTTCCGATTTCTCCCAGCGCTGAGTAGCGCCACCCACTGCGTAAACAAATTCAGCTAGCCACGCGCTAGCTTGGCTAATTCTGAAACAGCCTCAGTGGCGGTGGTAGTGTAGGTGGTTAGCTGACAACAAATTCTTGACACTTCAAAGCTTCTCAGCTGGAAATGGACTAAAAAAAATCGATTCAGAACTACCTTCAAGGGCTGTTTCAAGGGCTCTTCATCTTTTAAATGCAAAGTGGTTATATTTCCAGAAAACCACGACGTCATTAATGTCCTTTTACCAAACGCAACCAGACATTGTCCGCACTATTAGTGTGTCTGCAGAGCCTAAATGCGCTTTACTCCTGCCAATTAATCGATTCCTATTAAGAAACACAGGTAGTCATAAATGTAAACAATTTTTTCTAAAACAATTGCAAAGGCCTCTATTTCTTTAACTCTCAGCTTTAAATGGCTGATTTATGACCGTGTGTAAAAGTGGTTTCGACATCTACCAACTGCTCCATGTGACTGATTTTGTTTATTTATATTGCCAAAACCTCGGCGCATTTTGTGAAAAAAAGATACGGACACAGTCTCGAAGTGAAATACCACGAAGTGAAAATTTACCTACCTATTAGGATAAGTAAATAAATAAATCGCGAAAAGAGGTGTTCGATTTTAGAAAAGGATAATAATCTTATTTTCAAGATCAATCACAGAAACGAATTTCGCTCGGGGGATTTCAGACTACGCCTCAAGGTAGGTCGAAGGAAACTTTTGTGAGTGCATCTGATTTCCAGAAGAGATTAATAATCTCCAATCCAGACCTATTTACATCTGTTTATCGATTTGCCCGTCTGAATCAAGTAGGGATATTTAGCCCTAAATAGGATCGGTTTATTCAGCTTTTAAAAAATTAACCCTGTATGAAGAAGACTCGAATTCATGAAAAATCACTCCTTAATCGATCGAAAAGGAAAGAAAAACTCTCCCACTGTGAAATACATGTTCGCTTATTTTAGTCCTGCTCTCGTGTTCTCGTTCTCTTGCAGTTGCGCAAACATGCATGCAAAAAAGTAAGGTATGCCTTGATAAATTGCTTTGATAAACCCTCCTCCATGCAACTGTTGCCTGTTCGTCAATGTGTGAACGGAAAACAGCGCTTTTTTGTCACAGGCAGCGTGTTTATCACAACAGAATTGGGTTTATCACACTCAAAAACAGACACAAACCAGAGGATGCCTTAATGCCGTTAACGCCTTCAAAGGACCTTCGCGCGTGACTCAATTAAGAGCGGGGGTTTCATGTTAACTATTTAAAAGATTAAAATACAAAAATGAGCAAAAAAGTTATTTTGGGGGCTAAATATAAGCCCACATTTTAGCGAGAGTCCACTGATGATCCATCTGGAATATCGATTTTTCGAGATTTCAAAATTTAATCGATTTTTTGGTGGTAGACCCCATTTCCCTCAGAGATGCATTTTTTAAATTCCAATTTTAATAAATATATTAGGCTCTAAACCGCCCTAATTATGCATTAGAAAGGTAGAAATTGCATTTCCTGTGTCACGGTGTCAAAATCACGCATTTAGATTCTGTGCGTGCAGTCGTGTGTGGCTGTGCCTGCCGGCATCTGATTGGCTGTTGCCTCGTGGGAAAGGATGCAGTTTGGCCAATCGGCATTGTCCGGTAGCTGCACGCCTTGCTATGGCTGCTGTCGACAACGAAGTTGTATTATTAGTAGACTTCGGACAACTTGGTCGATCCCGAAGCAGCATGCTAATGCCCCAAGTGGAAGACACACATGATTCCTTCCCTTGTCGCGATCGATAATGGCTAGCCAGTTGCACGATCCCTCGATCACCTTCAAGGCCTGGGGATGGAGTGAGAACTGCACTCTCCTCCTAGACCTCCTCATCAATCGATCGATAACAGAGGACGTATTCCTCAGCTCCTGCAAGCCTCGAGCTGATATCAGTGTTGGAACTATCGTTGTTGCTATCATCCTCTGTCTCCTGCTTATTGGAACCGCTGGCGGGAATATGCTGGTCATTATCGCGATTTCAATTGTTCGGAAACTACGCTCCCCCACCAATTTGCTCATTGTGAATTTGGCGGTAACGGACTTCTTGGTGAGTATCCTTGTTCTTCCCTTTGCGATCGCCTATCAAACCCTCGGCTATTGGCCCTTCAATCAGAGCATCTGTGACCTCTATTCCATCTCCGATGTCCTTCTCTGCACCTTGTCTATCCTCAGCCTCTGTACAATCTCCATTGACCGGTATCTGGCCATAACAAAGCCCCTACAGTACGCGGAGAAACGTACGCCAAAACGCATGCTACTGATGATTCTAATCGCATGGCTTCTCTCAGCAGCCATCAGTATCCCACCTGTCTATGGTTGGGAGCAGAAGAACTCACCCTTCTACTGTGGCTACAGTGAAGAGCTCACCTACCAGATATATGCAACCATGACAGCTTTCTACATTCCTCTAACCGTTATGCTCGTACTCTACGGTAAAATCCTGGTTCTTGCTAAACAAATGGCGGTAGCTGATGCTAGGAACAGAAGCTCGGAGTCGCAAACACGGACGTGCTCCCTCGCACAGTCGGGAGAGTGGTCTAGAAGCTCTCTCTGTCAGTCGAGAGAGAACTGCAGTGGAACGAAGCCGCTTTACCCAGACTTGAAGGAGACTTGGGAAAACAAAGTCCTGGATCCAAAGCAGAGACAAAGCGTGGTGAGCTTCAAAACCTCTCCGGTGGTGATGCGGAATTACAAACGACCGGAGAAGAGGCCGCGCAAAGCGAGGAGCACCCCAGTGGTGGTGAACAATGGACGCACGTCGGAAGTGATTGGTGGAAGTGTGGGTGGGAGGAGTATGTATGGATTTACCAAATCGCCGTTGGTGCTGCTGCGCAAAAGACGGCGGAAATGTCCCTCTGACCAGGGGAAAGGTGAAACGCATAAGGCCGTGACGACTCTGGGAGTTATTATGGGATGCTTCACCATTTGTTGGCTGCCCTTCTTCGTCTCACAGGTAGGAAGCATTTAAACAAATCTCTGACGGTCGTATATCTAAGACAGGTTTAAATTTATTATTTCTGAAGATGACGATTAATTACAATTTAAATTTTATTGCATAATATGTCCAAAGTTAAAAGAGATTAAAGAGGAAAATTTTCAACCTGATTTTGTAATCTTATTCGCATAGTTTGTTTTAATTTACGAGATCCAATCTCGTTGGTCATCAAGTGTGATGAATAAATTACATTTAAATTATTAAAATGAAAATGAGCAACAAATGCTATGAGTAGGCTAGAATTTCCACAAAAAAACACCAAAATAACTCAAATGCAAATATAAAAAATAAATTAAAAATGAAGTAATATCTTTATTACTCTTTTTTAATAATAATCAGTTACAGAATTCAATGTGGTTCATAAAATTCTCATTATAATGAAATGGTAATCAGTATTACGAATTCAGTATATTTTATATCGCAAGATATATTTTAGCCAACACTTCGAAGTACATGGATTTTTTCGGAAAAAGCAATCTAAATATTGGAAGTTAATAATTCTTCGATTAATAAAATGAATGGCACGAATTGTTTCACGGCGCATGATTTTAAACTACTGGTGTCGTTTGCACTTTTAAAAGATTGATATTAACAATTAAAATAATCTCGCTTTTAATTTATTCAAAATTATTCGATTGCCTTTTTATGGTTTTCAAATGCATATTTACTGTTTTAAAGCTGAATCCCTAAAATAAATCAAATTCGAATTTATATCGTATCAAATCAAAAATAATTTTTTCAAGTAGGGAAACAATATCATTTTTAAAAGTTAATTTCTTCTTAAAAAATAAATCCGATAAGGAGCACTCCTAAACTTTTGTCAAACATTAAATTAAAATGCTCTGTTGAGCTAGAGGTACGTCTTCTGTGCGCACAGAGCTAATCAAGGTATGCACAGCGCCCAAGTTTGTTATTTGCGCTGGAATTTGGATCTCCTTTGAGCAGAAACAGCGCATCTGCGGTAGGTGCAGTGCGCAAATTTTGCAAACGCGTAGAAGTTCACTTAAACCGCCTCTGTTTTAATTTTGTGTAATTCAAAGCATATTTTAAGGTCTAAAATGTAATCCCTACCATTTGCCTCCTTTTCAAAACAATTTTCATTTAAAATACAAATTTTCGTCATTCATTTAATAAGAAAATATATGAAATTTATTACGATTAACTAATTTATTCCCTGTCAAAATTAATTATTGCTCTAACCAGTTAGTCCTTTTGTCTAATTTAATCTCTCTTTTATGTAACTCAAGGTAAGTGGGCTTGCCACTTAAAATCTTAGCACAGTTCTCAATTTACATGCTCAAAAAACCTCCCCACACTCTTGCACACACACCGCCTAATTGGTTGAGTGCTAATGACACATAAATGCTCTGACCAATAGAAGCTGGAGTTCGATTAATCCACTCAATTTAAGCTTGCCGAGTTAACAGACTCATTCTGGTGGTCTCACCATGCGTTCTCTATCCTCTCTTTGTCTCTTTATCCTACTGGGTGCTGTTCTCATCTCAGCTTCTGTTGCTAAGAGGCATCGTGGTCGCCTTGAGAAACGCAAAGTCGAAACATCGGTTGAAATTAAGCCCGGACATGTGACACTTCCAAGTGATGAAACCATCTACGACACGGAAACGAAGTACTTTCCACCACATCCTCAGTACCTTCAACAAAGTGGAATGTGTTGCTGTCCATGTGGGAATTTCCAGCCTTACCCGAACATGTACCCACAGAACTACGGTGGAAATTTCCCCTTCATGAATGATCCTCGTCATCGTTAAATAGTTAGATCACACAAATGTTTCTTGGAAAGGAAAATATCTACTTGTACTCTTCTGTCATTGTGGCTTATAAATAAACTTTTCGAGAAATAGTAGGTGGTTCATTTAGAGTATCTGGGAAGATTATTAGTAGGATTTAAAAAATTTATATACTAGGCAAAGAGAATTTAGACATTTTATATTTTGTCATGAAATTCTTGAATTAATTTCGAGACGGCAAAAGAACACTAGAAGTTCTGTAAGCAAGGCTCTTATTTTGATCAAATTCATAATGACTTTAAAGTGCTTTTTGAATGAAAAGAAACATATTTCACATTTCCCAGAGTCCAAACTAAACCTGATTTAAATTGCTAAATTAAAATTGGATTGGATTTGTTCTCAAGGATGATGAAACCTACACCAAGAGGTGTAGAATTTCAATCTTTTCTTTTCTTAATCTCGAAGAACATAGTTAGAGGGCAATGGCGATTCTCATAAAAGAGGATGTAGCCTAAAATTCAAATGAAATCTGATTCATTATGCATGCAAAGCCCAGTTGTGGTCAGCTTTCTCGCAATTTAGAGGGTCATTTTATGATCAAATGCATTCGCGTCCCTGGTCAACCAATTCCCTATGCTTCAACAAAGATTTCTTGATCTTATTTATAACTAAAATTCTGTAAATCATTTCAGCTCATTACACCGATCATCAACTGTTTCACCAAAAAACGCTTCGCCATTCCCCCAACGCTGTTTCAGGTTTTTGTTTGGCTCGGTAAGTAAGAAAAATCTGCCTTCTTTCATTGTTGTTGTGTTTGAATTTAGTGAAAGTTTGGTCGAGCTACAAAACACACACAACTTCCAATGTAGCAAAATAAGGGGGGGACCTATGTTGGCACTTCCAAAATTTCACACGCAGCGAAAATGCCGCGATTTATTTATTTATTTATTTTATTGAAAAGGCGTCAAAGGCAATTTTCTGGTTTTTTTATTAGAAAATTTTGCTCCGAAGGATGTGAATTTGATGACTGAAAATGCTAATACAGTTGGATTCCACAATGGACTCTCAGACTCTAATTAGTTCTGGTGGACTTCTAAGATGGCGAAAAACTTAAGCAAGCTGAATCGAATCAGTTATTAGAACGAATCATCAGCGTTAAAAAAATCTGATGATGAATTGGGCGCTAGCGGTAAATTTGACAATCTCTTCAGAGAAAAAAAGTATTTATAGTAAAAAATTTTACTATTTTTCCTAAAATCTCTTTAGAAAAGCCTGCTAGGTGTGATTAGCAAATAAGAAAGAAACGAAGTCTCTGCTGATCACATGACGACGGCTAAATTCCAATGTCCTAATCACTTTACAGTTCTTTTTTGGGAAGAAATGCGTTGCGCTAGCGCAACCAGAAGGTCAGTAATGCACAATGATTCTTACAGTGTATCTCAATCACAATTCAGTTGTCCTAAACACCACCAGTTCTCGTTTCCATTAAATTGTCTTCTGAAAGCGGAAGTGAGTTGTATAATACTAACGAAACTCCATTTAGACAATAGTAAAACAACAAATTCCGACCAAAAACACACTTTATTGCGTCAGAACACTCTGAACAATGGTCTGTGCCCCCTACATTTGCTCTGCGTTCCTAGGAAGTTATATTTCTTTGTCAAGAGTTACCAAGCGCATGGCTCTAAATACGTCAACTGTTCGTTACCTTGACAACTGCCATATACTTATTTAAATAACTTTTAAGTGTTTCAATGTCTAAACAGCATCTATCATTCTCATGAATGTCACTGACGCACGACTTCATCACATCAACACACCGAACGTTTTTAAGCATTCCAAATAAGATGGTTATTTATGTCAGATAAAATTATTATTTTTTTGGATTCCGATGTAGACAGATTTTGCATTTTCCATAGTTGTCGATCAAAATTGGCTTCTTTTAACTGAATGACTCAAGAGCGTGCTTCTTTGTCTTCTCAGGCTATGGAAATAGCTTTTTGAATCCCGTGATCTACGCAATGTTCAATCGGGAGTTTCGAATGCCCTTCCTCTACATCCTACGATTTCAATGCGCTGACATAAACACTCGTCTGCGAACCAAGAGTTTCTCACATCAATACGGTTTGCCGAGCAAATCTGGCAGCATTCACGGAAACTCGTTGTCGGGTGGACAGTGCGATCGAAGGAGGACGCGTCAAAACCTCAGGGGACTAAGTCCACCAAACAACTCGCACGTCTGCTTAACTGCTAGTTTCACCAGTCAAGCGGATGTGGAGAAACCGGTGCTTCAACAAGCCGATGTGGATAATACTCACCTTCTGGAGAAAACACCCGCTTTTACACTATCTTCTTACACTTCTCTTTCACCACCACCTTTCTCGGCTCCTGTGAACACCAACTCGAATAGCGCATACTTTGACGGTGAGTCAAAATGTGGCATTCTCCCTGCGTTTATGCATCAGTCTCACTCTATCTGATAATTCATCTCAGTTTTTTCTCTTTAATTTCACAACCAAATACTTAACCAAGATGAGTTAATTAAGCTGAGAAACAATTTTTTTAAATAGCAAAAAACATCACTTATCAGATTTAATAAGACCTCACATTTCGCCTGTCAAAACGATCAGTTAATTTCATCTTTGGGTTAATTGCTACATAACAAATGCCTCTTTTTTGGAATCTGTAACCCTGAGATATATTAAAAATGATTTTTCTTTAAAAGAACATTCTAAATTTATAGAGAAATTGATGAAAATCAAACGGGGTAAATATTTTTTCCTACCGAGTTGGACAAACTTACCAATTTTCGAATCAATCGATAGGCAGACACCTTAGATTATTAATTAACGATGATGTTAACTCGTTTTCTTCCTAGAGATGAAAAATGACGAGGACGAATATGATCTCCTAGAGAACAACCCACCACGTCCATCACGTCTCATGAGTCGTAGGGGGAGTTTAGCCAGTACTCGAAGCAACTACGACTCCTACATCCCCAACCTGAACGCTGAGTTCCATCGAAGCCCCCTTCCAACACCATCCAGCGCACCTTCGGGTGTGAAAACTTGGACAAAAGCCCGAGAATTTAGACACAATCCCATCCCGGCAAATCGGTTGAGACGACAGTCCGAGGCGCAGAACTGTACAGAGAATAACGGCGTCGCCGAACATCAACATCAACGGCATCAACAACAACCCGCTACCCTGCTCTAGATTTTCTCCTGTTTCTTGGAATTGGCTGCTCCGACCATTTGCAAATGTGATATCCCCACTACCGCTATCATCTCCAACCTCATCAGATCATCGTAGTCTAGATTGGACATGAAGAAGAAATACTTTTGTACATAACACCTAGAGAAGTGATGTTGAAGATAATGATGATGATGTAAATAGCAGTGGATTCTTAGAGGTGGAAAGAGAGAGGTGCTTGTCTCGTGAAGCTCGTTTCTTCCTTTTTTTTCCGACTGGGTCAACATGGTGAGGGGAATTTTTTTCGTAGAATCTATAATGGGGACCTTGGTTTATTACAGAAAGCCTTTTCATCTATAAAAGTTTTAAAAGGAAGAATTGTAGGAAGTTGAAAATTTTTGTTTTATTAGATAAGTGCTATTTTTTAAAAGTAATGTAAAGGATAGGAAAACAGATCCAACTTTTTAATGAGGTAAGGCAATTTATTCCATGAACTGAGGAATCAAGAAATAGTCTTTGCTTTTATATAATGGAAATGTTTTCACTTTTATTAGAATTCAAATAAAATTAATGTTCCACTGGAAGAAATTACCATCATTTATAAAAAAATGAAACCGTTTGTACAAATAGTAAATCACAGTTGTTTTAATTAGGATTATTGATACCTTTAATCGCTTATTTATCCAGCACTTATCACGTTGAAAAACAAAAAAGAGAATTATTTTTTAAAACTACTATTTTAAAAAAGAATTTTTAAACTTAATATGTGTATATTAAATGTAATGACATTTTAATTAATTTTGTTGCCATAGAAGTGATGACTCTTTCAAAGAAATCCGAAATGGAAGAAGATATTTTAATAAAAAAAATTAAAAAAGATGAATCAATGTTCATAAAAATAAGTATGCATCAAGTTTAAAATCATGTTTTATTATGTAACTTATCAATGAGAATTCAATTTCTACGACATACAGCAAAGCTGAGAATTTAAAATATAAAAGGCGGAAATTTGACAAATCTCAATCATATTTTTAAACCTACACTCTTACTAATCGTTTATTTTTGATTCAGGACGGCAGATTTTCAAGCAACTAATGAGTTTCAAAATTATTTTAGCCAGTAACAACAGATCTGGGTATAAATGAACATAGGTCAGGAAGCAATTGGTTTCCCACCTCAAACAAAATTTTTCAGAGGAAATAGAGAAATTACAAAAGCAACCTTATAATCAAAAGCAAGTTTGCCACTTACTGTTTACGAAAAAAAAATGATTTTGAGGATTCAAATGCTTTTCCATTAAGGCGAAATAAATTCTAGGCAAACCACCATTCTCACATCAAAGATAACTTGCTTAAAAATTTTCAATAAAAATGACTATCTTAATCCCCGAGTTACAACGACATCCATCTTTTTCTGGCTTCTAGACGTGAAAGAGAGTCGGCTGTGAGACAGTCGGACTTTCAAAGCTGTACAGGAAATAATTTCGTCCCCGAAAACCAAAAACCACTCACCCTGCTCTAGATTTTCCATATTCCTTTGAACTTCTGATTCTTTTATCCCTTGAAAATGTGATATCCGCACTGAAGCCTAGACTGGTACTTTTGTACATACCGCCTAAAGAAGTGATGGTGTTGATAATGGTGTAAATAGCAGTAGAATCTTTTTAGCAAGGCAAAGAGAGGTGGTAAGAGCAGAGTGCTTGTCTCGTGACGCATGTTCCTTCATTCTATCCGTCTTGTTCTTAATCGCAAAAAAGAGACATAGTTTAGGACAGTCTAACAGAAAGAATTCATCAAAGAAGAAAGCCTAGTCCAACTTAAATGTGAATAAACTCGCAATTATTCAAAAACGAAATGGTCCTAGGATACAGTTATTTATTTGATATAATGAATTTTCAATCCTAAGCATTTTTTAAACAAAAATGACTTATTTTATTAAATACTTATAATGTGAATTGACGTAGTTTAACCATAAGTGTTGCCTTTAAGTCATTAAGCGCATTTTATTTATTTCAAAGTTTTAATTTGTCCAACGAAATTGCCCTCAAAAAATTCTGTTTGTATAAGCCTACTCTTTTGTAAACAAAACGCAATCGTGTAAGAAGGTCAAGACGCTGCTTTAAAAATTGGCATAATTGTTATTAGATTAGTTAGAATCCAAGAATTAAAAGCGGCTGAATTTCGCATATCTATATTACCTCTATTATTCTACTTCATATTTAACATTTGTTGGAAAAGAGAGACTTAAAAGAGCATCAAGAATAAATTGTTATTTTATATTCGTAACAATTTAACATTAAAAAATTAATTTTTAAAACATTCAATCTATTATAAGTGATTTTTTCCAACTTATGAAAAATGGTTTTCTACCAATTACAAAATACTCTTCGCAACTCCTGTTTAACTGATATAGGTATTCGAGCAATGATAGACATCTAAAAAGATTAAATTTAAAGGACTTTCTGTTGGTCGAAATGGTAAGTGAAACAATTTTGATGTAAAATATTTTTACAAAAATCGGTTTTGCTCTTTATATAATTCATTTTGTCGGCAAATCCTGTTCTATGCGCATTATACTTCTCAAACTAAAGAACATCAGTACGATGGGCCCTCTGAGATAGATAGGACTTCCACATCTGTTAGATAGGACTTCCACCTGAGTCTTTGAATTCCATCTCATTTTTTTAACGCCGTCCAGCGATCCTAAAGGTGTCAGGATGTGAACGAAAGTCTACTGAGAGCATCGGCGTCCCCAAATAACAATCAGTCTTTTGCTCTATCTTGCCTTTAATAATAATATTATTATTATTATCAGATTGGTCATGAAGAGCAAATGCATTTGTAGATACCGCTTGACAAGACGATGATATAAACATTAGTGAGGTTGGATTGTGAAAAGAAATCTAAGAGGTTCGTACTTAAATCAATTTTTGGTAGGTTTAATTTTTTGTCAAACAGGGAACCTGTTTAACTGGAGAATTAAAATTCGAAAACAAAATTGATATTACCAATACTCAAGAAAAAAAGAGGACGCTTTAGAAAAGTAACGTCTCTTTCAATTTACCTATGCGTAAAAAATAACTTTTTAAAATTAAAACAAAGATTAATCTAAATTAGATTTAATTGTGCATTTTGCGCAGCTTTAGAAATTCACTTTCAAATTGGAGAGTTTTCCCCATTTTCTTTGCGAATTTTTAAAATTAAATGAAATCAATGTTGGTTTGCACAAAGTTACTCTTAAATTAATAAAATAAAATTGTCTAAGGGCGGGTGATGTTTCTTCGAATTAAATTTAACTGATTACGAACTCTGAAATGTTGTCAAAATAACTTGTTTATTTATATTTAGTCCATAAATTGTAAATTTCTAGTATACGACATTTATTAAAATATTATTATACCAGTTTGGAATTTCGTGTTGAAGTGCAAATTTAGAAAAATTATTCGTATTTTGATTAAAAAAGTTTTATTATCTAATTATAAGACGTTTTATAGAGGCAAAATTATTGTTTTTTACAAAAGTATTTAAAGCTGAAATCAATCAACAATATATGGATTTTTTCAATCATAAACATTAAATTAAGTATCAAGAACAGCATTATTAGCTTTTTAATTTGCTTAATTTATGTAGGAATCTGTTCTAACAGATCTTCTTATTGTCAAATTGAAATAAATAACAGGGCTTTGTTATACTGAAATGAATCTACTCACATTTAATTCAGCAAAATAGTTTAAACAAAGCGCACTTCACTTGTAAATAAATAAAATAATACATTTTAGTTACATAGTTTAAAACATTATTCAATAAAATATTTTAGCTATATTAATGGACATCTAAAGACATCTTAAGACATGATCCTTTGGCGTAAATTAAAAAAAAACATTGTTCAGGACATTTATGGCAAAAAATATTGGATATTCCGAAACGAACAAATTCAAGTTTTAATATTTAAATGTGATTTGTAGATTTTGCAGAAAAAAATCTAAAATGATTATGTTGGCCACTTTTCTTGAAGGCTCACTTGAAAGTTCTAGACTCCATTAAAAGATAGAAGCTGAAATTTGATTTCATGAAATTGACTGGAAAATTATTTGTTTATTATGATTTTTTTCTTTATTAAAACCCTTAATAGATGATAAACACCTTTGTTGTTAAAAAATAAAGTTTTTAAAATAAATATTTGAGTACCTATAATTTTAAATTTAAAATTAAATTGAAAAAAATGAAGCCAATCTTTATTTATGAATAAGTGGCCGTGATTTGTAAAAACCACCAAATTTGTAAAAGAATAAATGCTAAATTTTGAAAATAAATTATAAAGCTCACTTTTTGACTATTGCGTTTGGCGAGCAAAGCATTTAAAGCTTTAAAAATTTTTATTCGTTGAGACAAGAAAAGCTCTCGATTTTTTCCACAAAAATGTATTTTTTTAAAGGACTAAGATTATTCATCTGTTGGGATTCAATATCAGGTGATACGTTAAAAAATGTATTGGGAAACAAAGAATATGGGTATTTAATTACAAATAAAAATTAAATATAATATGTATTTTTTAAAGAAATTATATGCTATCATAAAAAATTAATGACTGATACAAATCTCAGTTGAAAACCTTTTCAAAATAGGTTTCACCTTAGTGACACAATGATTTCATTATCAGGGTAAAATATCGTTTAGAAAGTTTCTTTGTTTGATTATATATAAGCCCAATTAAGAGTACTCGAACACTACAAACACTTTTTCCAAGAGGAATAAAAAGGCATTTTCAACTTCTGCGCTGATGAAACCGACGATGCGCTCTTTCGCTAAGATGCGACATTTCAGCTCTCCTTTTGCAGCCAGGTTGACGGAAACGCCTTATAAATGGGTTACATTCCTTAGAAGTCAAGGTCATACGTTGTTTAAACGAAAAGCGCCTTACTGCGCAAGAACTGACCATTTCATCTCCATGTGTAGTAGAGTAATTTTTAAGCATATATTTTGCATTTACGTCTTCTGTAAAAAATTGAGACATAGGTAAATAATAATCTCAAATGTAATAATAAGGGTTCACTTTTCTAATCTCAGAAAGCTGAACACGTACCCCCACATATTTCCTCGAATAGGCTTGTTTTAAATCACTTTTAAAATTGAATTTAAAAATCGTTTAACTGGAGAGCTGTTTAATTTGTCGAATTCATTGCAAGGGAGTGTTATTGATGCTATAAATGAGTGTGTTAATTTTAATGGAAAAGAAACTTAAATATATTAAATAAAGGTTGTTGCTAGGATACGCCACAATAGGTGCTCAGTCGGTGAGTCTGCCAAACCATACTGACACAATACTTCATTTGAAACACATCAATTCAATTGTGAAGCGACACAGACTACCCTTTCTGTTCATCACGCGGATTGTGAATTTTGATAGTCTAGATTAGAAGAAATAAAAATGGGTAAAATTTGTAATACGTTAAAAAATGTTCCCCTTTACGATAGGGCTGTTTAAAACGAATGGAACTTTTTTATTTAAATTTAAGCCATTTCCAACATTAATTCTCAAAATGATTGTGTGAGCTGAGAAACAAATTTTGGTTTTAAGGAATAGCGAAGTGGGAAATTTTTAAAATTTCGCCTAGATTTTTGGTCTATTTAAAAATTTCATTTTTAGAAAGATCTTAATTTATATATTTTACATTTTAAATTATCATAACAAAGTTATGCTCTGAAAAAATCTCTTTTTTTAATCACTTATTAGATGATTTAATGGCTTGCAAATTATCTGTACAATTAACGCAAATTTAAATCAACTTTTTTGTAAGTAAACATTGTACTTGATTACTTGTTTTGATCGAAATTTTGTGTCAAAATATTTTTCCTCCCATTTTCGATTCTAAAGCATTTAATAACGATAAATTCATGTAAAAGCTCCGCATCTTCAGTTTTTCAGTTGAAAAACTTGAAAAGGAGATAATTAGACAAATCAAATTCTAAATCACTGACACAAAAGCATAAGTATTTTCTTGTTTCTCACTTCTTATGAAATGGATCTCTCAGATTTCGCCAAATGAAACTGAATTAATATTAGAAGTGTACAGCTGGGTAATACGTCTTTCATATTCTCCTGATTGAAAACATTATCCCACACTTGCGAAATGGGAAAGGAGCGCACCAGAAGAGAGCGCACAATTCCCCGTCTGTACAAGCGAGATTTATTTTTGCTTAGCTAAAGGAATACATTTCCTTTTCACCTTCTCTTTTGCGTTAAGAAAAAAGTGTGACAATAGAATATTGTGTTGCCCCTGGCAACAGCAACGATAAATACCGTAGTTTAAAACAAAATGCAATAATTACTGGGAGGGAATTTAAAATATAGAGATCCATTATTTTATTAAAATATAATTATCGGTTATTGTATGGCCAAAATTTAGTGAATATGGAGGGATTCCATCGAAAAATTACGGTTTCTTATTTTAGCAATTTTATACCAGTAATTTTTATAAAAATAAAATTAATATTCCTGGTTTTCTTTTTTTAGATTTGGAACTTTCTTATTGGAGGATGGGATGTGGTAATTGGGCTGGGAATCTTGGAATTTCATTGATGCAACCAGTCGAGGAAATCGTGAGGAAACGTGAAGAGTCTCCTCAGCAAAAGAATTTAAACTTGGCTATGTTGTAGACGGATTTTGCAGCAGCGATTAAGACCCTTCCTTCAGGTTTTCTGTTTTAAAAATAGCAGACGTATGTAAATTGTCATATCATTGTCTGAGGTTTGGCAAACGCACCAGTCAAAACGGTTGAAAGGCATTTGTAGAACCTTCAAACCAGTCTCGATTGTCAAGGAACCGAGCTTTGAAGAGGAGTGAGTTGAACCAGCATGACATATCATTAAGGCAAAACAACACGACCCCACACAGCAGGAAGCACGTCACAAATGATCGACGGATAACTTGGCTGGGAAAAGATTTCCCTACCCAACTCTGTAAGCTTATGTTGACATAAGGTTCAGACATATTCAGGTGTACATTTATACACGTACTAGGCGCTTACTGCCATTTTATCCCAGTAAAAAAGCCGTTTGAATCCTAATGCCACTAAACATAATTGGAAGCTGCGATGCTGCAACTGCACAGTGAAACCCGCTTGCTGGCAGTCCATTGGGTAAGACTCAGATGCATGTGCTACTGCTTCCGCTTCTGCTGCCTAATAAACCAACTAACCGAGCGTGAAGGTTTAGCTTCTGCGCATTGATGGTGATGGTAAAGAAGTGGTTTTTTTCAAATTGCAAACGAGATGCTTTAGAGGGAACGGAAGGAGCAAAATATTAGCCCTTTCCTAGAGTAACTTGAAAATCAATGTAAAGGCAACATAACTCAAGTTCCTCAGCGAAGTCCTTTTAAACAAATGCCCTCTTTAAATTATTAGGAAAAAATATATATCAAAATGTCCCATATTTCTAAATAATTTTTAAATTCAAGTATTTATTTAGAGGCATTGCTCAATGAAATTAATAATAAAAAGGATTTTCCGTTACTTTTAAGAAATGGTTGCTGCAAATCGGAAAAAATATAATTTTGCTGCTTTATTTGAAACATTTCTAACTAAAAGTATTTTGACAGAAAAGTAACAAAGTTGACATTTTTGGTGAAAAGCTAAGTCGAAATTAAAAAAGATTTAGTTGAAATTGAAAAAATGACTTTTTGACCTAAATATTATGTCAGATGGTAAATTTAAATGAAAATCTGATATGCTTCCTGGACGCTGTGGATTCAATGAAGGAGAAATTATTTAGTTTTTAAAACTCCAATTTCGGTGTTAATAAAGATTAAATATGATTTGTTTTAATTTATATAAGGGCTAATTTTTGACCGTCGTTTTGAAATTTTGCAAAAGAGAATTGAAAAGCCCTTTCTAAAACGACCATTTTTTGATAGCTGCCGAAAATTGTTACTTATAATTAGCTTGCCAAATAATTAAAATGATGAAGGCAAAAACATCAAAGAAAGTAAAGTTTTGATTTTGTGTAATATTTTTAAAGATTAGGTTGGCAAGATGTTTGTTCATTTCATTTCAACAATCTGAAATTGAAAAAATTTTGCTAAGCCAGCCGTGAGACATCATACTATCTCTTCATTTAAACAATTTCAAAATCCTAATTAGGTTTTTTGTCTCTATTTATTAACTTAAGTTGTTCAAAATTCAAAATAATTTTTTTTAATGGATACTATTGACTTAATCTCTTTCAAAAGAGCCCTAATTTTCAGTTTTTAACCTATATAATTTCTTAATTTTAAACGAAATAATACACAATAAATATAATAACTGGAAAAAACCTATTTATTTAAAATATTTGCTTTTGTTCAATAAAAAATTATTAGCATATCTATGTATTTACAATATTTGGATTGTGATTACTGACAATCTAAAATTTATTTTTGATTTGTGTAAGCTAAATTTAGATTAAAAACCTAATGCAGAAATCTAAAGTGTATTTGCGGAAATCTTACCACTTGAAACTTTTTGAATATATATATATCATAATGGAGTAGTACATGAAGTATCCAAAGGTACATACAATAAGACACTCCGAATTTCAGTAAACGAACTGTGAAAAAAACGATTCGAAAAAATCTGTGTCGTTTCGGTTAGTTTGCCTTTAAAAACTCATTATACAAACCATATGACTACTTCCTGTTTCTTCTTTTTTATTTAGAAAGAAATTTCTTTATTTTTTGAACGAAAATTTGTTATAATTTGGCAAATGAATACTTTCATTTATTCAAGTAACAACCAAGGCAATCACAAAACTTCGTAGTTTATTACACCAACGTTTTAAATTAGCAAAAAATCAAAAAATATTTTGCTGCTGATAAATACAGAACTTAAGCCTCTTTCGTTGTAGTCTTTTAAAAATATTTTTATAAATCTGATTATAATCTTATTTACTTTTGAGTTTAAAGTTTTAAAAAACTAAAATAGAGCATTTTTAAAAATATATGTGAGATTATGGTTATTACAATTAACTAATATAAGTAATAATTATGTACTAGAGCTACAACCAGAAATATTTTGAACCGAATTGAGTACCTTGGGTGCTCATCTTAAAAAAAATCAATTTCAACGACTTTTTTCTGAAAAGTTCGGTCGAAATTCTGCAAGTCTAGAATTGGCAGAATATATCATCTTTAAAAATCTTGATAAAATTAATAATATGAGTTAATTTTTATCTAGATTCTACACAAAGGGCAATTTTGGATTAACCTGTGCTACGCTTTCAGGACGCTGTCAAATGAAACTAAGCCACCGATATCTTAATTATTTGTGTATTATACCTTCAGTATTTAAAATTTCAAAAAATTATTATTATTTTACTTCAAATATTTACCGAAAATGTGTACCTAGACATTTGTGACAGAATTTGGAAGATATTAACGCAGGTCTACAATTTTCTTCAGAAAACATACCGGCTAAAATCAACTAATTTTGTAGTTACCTAAAAAGTAAGTTTATAAGTTGGTATAAATTTATATATCAAGGCTACTATTATTGATTAAATATAGATTGTTTTAATAGTCATGGGTTTTGAAAAAAAACGAATCCACTTGAAATTTTCATTTTAGCAGTTCGAAAATCTAACTAACATTTAATTAAACCGTTTTAGCTTTCAGAGACTCATGTGTTGTTTCCGTTTGCTTGCTTTAAAATCTTTCTTTTTGTAATCAATGTGACTTTTCTGTATCTTTGCGTCAAAAAGCCTTGATCTCAACTAAATTTCCTTGATTCCTGACATAAATAGTTAGATATTGTAATTTGCATGTTTTTTTTTAATTTCAAGCTATCTCATGTGTAGATAGTGTCAAAAATTTAAAAATATTATTTAAATATCTGCTTCGGTGTCCTTCAATTTGATGGACCGCCTTAGTCTCGAATACTATTCTTAATATATACTGTAGCCTTATATAGGACAACGCTGCCAATAAAAATTTTCTTTGCAAAAACTTTTTTTCAAAAAATAGGATTCGTTAACAATTTAAGAATAGCACTCTTGACTCTTGCATTTGCAGTCGGCATAAAAAATCATTGAAAAATTAAAAATTTATATATCATAACCAAGTGGTTATGCCGTTTTAGAACACATTGTTCTTGATGAACTAAGTTAAATTTTAAAAACTATAGATCTACAAAGAGAAAGACTTTGCTTTGTTGGGCATGTGCTAAAAGTTAACAATGATTTCCGCATTCAAATATTTTTTTTAGAATAATGCAAAGTCATTTTTTCTGGGTCATCATCAAAATCATCAAACTTCCGTGAATAAAAGAAATCGTTCTTCAGTCAAAATAAATTAAATATTTAAATATGAAAAAAAGCAGGTCTTTCCTAGAAAAAATTTATCTCTATCAAATTCAGATTAAACGCTGACTTTTTAATAGCACAAAAAGTATCTTTAGTAATTTCAGTAAAAAAATTAACATTTAGAAGTTCAAAGAAAATTGCAGTCGCTATCTGTGCTGGTCTAAAAAATATATTCAAAATATGTATCGATAAGGATCTTCTGATAAAAAAGGAATATCTAGTACTGAATTAATATAAAATAATATAGTTTTTCGTAAAAATGATATCAAATTTTCATAGGGATGCAATTGTTTAGTTCAATCCCAGTATACCATTCGTGCATTTTGACATTCAAATTCAGGAGTCATCAGCAATTCTAAATTTATAAAATCATTATTCCTGATTAATTTTTTAATGTATTTGTTAAATAATTGTTGCGAATATTGAGCTTTAGTCTCCTTAATCTAACAAAAAATGCATTACTAAACACGAAGTAATAAACAGAAATATAAATAGATTTTAAAAAAATAAAAGAGGGATAGGGGTTTCCTGAGTTCATTCAGGATAATTTCCGAAAGATTTCTTCGCTGTATACAAATTTAAAACTCAATCTTATTAGAATTTCATCCACTGTTCTCCTCGAAAAAAAAACCAAAATTTCTTCATACCCGTTAAAATATATATCTCTTAATAACTCTGGATAACTTGGCTTGGTTGTTTAATCCTAAAATACGCGAGTAAATAACTATTTCTGGTAAACTAATGGAAGAGGTTGTATTATTACGGCGAAGTTATTATGGCGAAGTCCCTCATGGTTCGTCGTTTCGTCTCTGGCCAATCAAGTCATTCCCCCTTTGTCTCAACCAACAAAGACATTAAGGTGTTTTGTGCATCATCGCCACTATCATCACAGGTAAATTGTCTTTCCGACAATGCGGTTGGCAACTCTGCTCCATTGCCTGTTCTCCCTTAACCGTGGAGGTTAGTCAGATCCCCCGTTAGGAAACAGAGGCTCAAATAGTGGTATAGTCCTTCATTTTGTTAAAAAAATAATTTATTAGTGGCTATTTGACTTGTTTTTTACGTGTAACATTCCCGACTTGTCAATTAAAGGTAAATAAAACAGTTTGCCTCTGAGCTTTAATTCACAGGGATGTCTGTAAGAAAGGAAACGAAGTGGGTAATCTTTAATTAACTGCATAACTGCATTGCGCATTTCAAGTGATACCCTCGTATTTATTGAGAATTTGAGAGTACGGGTTTCTCCCAACTAATTACAGGCTTGGAAGCATGTAGTTAATTGGGTTGGCATCCCTGGTTGTTCTACACATTTGTATTTCATAGAAAGCACAAGTGTCAAGGAGTGTCAATGAAGGCAAACTGCATTATCTGAGCACAAAAATAAACAAGAAATTGATTATCTGCCTCTGAGTTGCCAAATTCATTGTTTCATGCCAATAAATTGTTTCGACAGTGTTCGGAGCAGCAAACATAATCGCAATACTTGTGATAGCCTGGTTTGAACTTATTCCTTTGACGGTCTGTTTTATTTAAAGAAAATAAACAATTTAATTTCAAAAAGAGTCGATTAAGAGAGCAAATTTATAATTTAGGTTAAAATAAAAACTGTTTCCTTCAAATCAGGAAAGCGATTGAATTGAGCTTTTGTGGCATCTGAAAAATCTGTTTCTGGCACTTTGACAAGATATATATTTAAAATATCGCTTAGGAAAAAATATATAATAATTTTATGAAGTTTTAAAGGCAGCTAAATTAAATTATTTTATTTCATATCCTAAATAATAAAAACTGTTAAAAAAATTAAGCATTATTTTTTCAAATGTTTTCTGTCCTCTTTTAATTAATTTTTTTCAAAAATTTTATCTTAGAATGTGTGGTACCGAAAGAGTGTATTTCAACAATACACAGCGCTCGACAAAAAATTGTCATTAGTAACCATAAAATTTATTTTAAATAAGTAATTAAGTAGACGGGAATATAGCCGCAGTCAGCAACTGACTAGCGCAAAAGCAAGTTATTTTTTGCAAAAACAAAATTTTTCCGCCTTATGTTGACCAAGCCACGACATTAATGATCACATGCTGCAATCTCTATCTTCGCTGGATTATTTGGGTTAAAGAGCGGTTTGCAGTTGTCTAACGCATACTCAGCATCACGTGAGCCCTGCAGATTCTACAGACTAGACGCTGACAACTTCCCACTAACACGATTCGGCATAAAATATTAACAAAAGGTTTGTTTTACTTGATTTTCACTTACTAAATGCCACAATCAGTTTAGAAATCTTGCTAAATTCAAGCAGCCGCTAAAAAAGGTCGTTCATGCAATATTAAACTCAAAAATATAAATGATTTCTTTAAAATCTTCCCTTGATGACTGGGCTTGTTAAAATAAATAAATAATTGTTAAAATAAATAATTAATTTTTAGAATAAAATGAGTTAAAACAACTATTTTCTGTCACTAAAAGGGACTTTCCTTTTTCTTTATGTCCCAAATCTCCATCTCTTAAATCCCTGGAAACGAGGTCCATTTTCGGTAAATTTAACTAATAGTTTTATCTTCTCATTAATTATTTTATTTAAAATAAATGTTGGTTGAATGCATTTTTTAAAACGTTTTCAGTGATTTTAAACCTGTAATTTTTTATTTTAGGCAAATAAAAGCTACAGGAAATATCGAAGCTTCTTAAAAGATCGATGAATGATCGTCCTAAAAAATTTTTATAAAGTTGAAAAAAATGTTTTGTTATTATTTTAAAATATTACTGAGCAAGCTTTTGGCACCACGAATTTCAGAAATGAATTTTGTTCTAAGGGATCTTTAACACTTCTGAAATAAATTTAGCCATTCAAAAACACCATTTTTCTCTGAAAACAATCACGTGGGATTAAGACTTGGATTTTCACTCTTTAAAATGCTGGTAAATTTATTGGATGCCATTGCCAGTAGTAGCAGCTCACTAAGCTGATAACCGCGTTTCACCATGACTACGTGACATCTGATTCCGTGAAATTTGAAATGCACTCACTCACCGGTGATTGTGTTACAGATGCCATCCGATCCGATCGAAATGCTATTGAATGCGGTCATCGAGGATCTGTGTGTGTATGTGCTAGTTGGTGTAGATGCCGTTGAGTATGGAATTTGGCATTTAGACGACAGTCTAAATGAGATTGTACACGCGTCTTAACCTTGAGTCAGTGGAGAAACAGCCAGATGCAGCGGACAACATCGGAGTCACCAATTTGTAGCGCTTAGGCTACACTATGGAATGACTATCCAGAAGCCATGATTACCCCATGAGCTACCATCCATATTAATCACCAAACATAAACCAGAATATATAAAATCCAACAATGGCCGAGCATAATCCGGAGCTTGCGTGCTAGATGTGTATCGCAGAGAAAGAGATGGAAGGGACAGTGTCGCTTTGAGGTGGGCCATTCTCAACCACTTGGTTTCCAAGGTAATTGCCAAGTGTGTTCTTTATAGGGGGAATGCTAATAAATCCCTGTAACCGTGAGACCACCACAACATCTAATTATTGCAATGAATTCTTGGAGAGAAATCAGAAAATTTTAGATATCCTATTTAATGGATTATTTTTATTTTCTACATCAATTTTGAGAGAAAATAATATAATTTATTCAAAAATAAAAATAATGCAAAAACAAATATATATATACACATATTTCACGGATCTCTCTGAAGTCCAGTATATATTGGAAATATATTATAATTATATTATAAATATTATTATATTATATATTGAACATCATTAAATAGATATATTTATATGTATGTAATCTATTATATATTTCTAATTTCGACTAGTTTCAACATCAAATTCAAAGAGGGCATTCTTATTAAAACATGTATTATTTATTAATAATGAGACTTTGAAGTTGAATAGCCTGATAATTTTTATGCTACTTAAAAAACGCTTTGAATTTTAACAAAATTCGAATACCTCCTATTTCTTCATTCCGATTCTCGCGCTATCAACAGCTGTCACATTTCAAACTTTTGAATTGTGGGATCCTAAAGCATAGTCTCTATGATTTTACCGCACTTTATAGCATCTAAAGTTGATTTCAATCAAAATTTTGCCTTCTTCTCTGTGAAAGAAACCAAGTAGACTGCCATCTAACATTATGCACAACCAAGAGCCATCACCAGATCGGTATTATCATCACCTACGAAGCGACGCTATGGCCATATTACTACCAAAATCATCTCCAATGATCCCTGTGATAATTTCAACAACAGACCAACAGATGAAGGACCAGCAACACCTGATCCATTCAACAGACTTGTGGGTCGAGTTTGAAAAGCCTCTTTTAACAGTGCTGTATCAAAATAGTAATAGTCGACAGTTAGACCAATAGAATAAAGAATCGATGAAAGCAATCGATAATTCGTCTGTCTAGGGGAGATTTACGCGAATTGGATGGCAGTTTAAAATATCTACCACCATAATTAGAAACCAAGAAAATCTTTGGTGGTGATGCAAGGTGTTTTATTTATGAAATTGTTCTTCAAATATGCAAACAATCTTCAGACTAAGTTGGGGTTAATGATGACATTCGGCCATGGTAACAGGAATGTTCATGGACCATTTCCGAATAATAACCTAGTTATTTTCTGAAAATTGTAAATTAAACGGTAAATACAAATGGTAAATGCTCTGATTCACCTAGAATTGGGCTACATTTTGGCTTCATCTGTTAGGCACGTGATTTTAACAAAAATTAAGGCGAATGGAAGCTGTCTAGATTCTTCAAAATAACAGAATTAGCGTCATTTCGATTGCGTTTCCGGAATCCGTAGGAAATAGACGCTACTTCTAGTTTTTTTTAAATGTACTCTCCAAAAGCTATTCAAGCAAAGTCAACGTAGAGAGCATGTGAATACGTGGGGAAAATCTTTGCCTTTGGTTGAACAAAAAAAGCAGTTTCCTTCTTTGTAGGCAGTACTTCAGTTGGGCGAATACCATTACAAAAAATATAGGGTTTCTTGTTTTGTCAAGGTTAGTTGGAGGCGATTTATCGATTTTTAGCTACGTAGGAAATAAAGGAAGCTCGGTCTTCTGCAAACACTGTAACAAAGTTTTTGGGTTTTCCGGTCATTTTGCAGCATCTTAAGTTAATCTTAATCAAAAGGTTGCCGTTTTATATTTTTGGAGTGAAACTTTGAACCATCCAGAGAGCTCTAGAATCGCAGATTTCAAAGAACGCCTACTACTTCTTCAACCTTCCCAATGGGAGAACCAGGTAGAGTGTTTTTATGATATATTTATTAAATTTCTAGTAATAAGCATAAATATACCAAGTTTATTCCTCTCGGCGATTTTAAAAAATTCAGTGAACTTATTAATGTAATGAGATGAAAATTTTATCAGCGATGTACATTGAAAAAATTAGGAGATTTTTAAAAGCATTTAGTGTCAAAACAGAAGTGTTCTTCGAAAGCAAAAAAGACAAAAAAAAAAGTTTTAAATGCTTAAATTCGTGGGTTTTTGACTGGAATTGTAGAAATTGTTAATATTGTTAAAACCCATCGCTATCAATATCTATGTATCATTATTAAGACACAAATTGAGAATATTATTTGTGAATTTGGGTGTTAAATGCTTATTAAAATCTTTAATATAAGATTTCTCCTTAATAACATCAAATCAGGCATCAGTATGTCTCCAAATACGGTAAGACAATGTTTTTGGCCTTTAAATTTACAGCAACGTTAATATAATGCACTATTATTATAATATTACAAATAATATAATATATAATACATTATTATATGTTATAGAATATTATAATATATATAATATATTAATAATAGTAATCAATTAAATATTAACATTAGATTTTTATTTTGGCGAAACATGAAGGGAATATAAAAACATATATATCAAATATATAAATATATTTGATATAAATGAACACCAACTTCTTTCTCACCGCCTTTTATGCCAGAATAAACAAAATCAATACATTTTTCTAAAAAAATTATGACTTACAAACTCACTTTCCACAATTATATCCAATTTTGTAAATTAGGCAAAAGGGAAACCCTGGAAGAAATTTCTACAACTGAGATAAGATGCAAAATATCGTTTTTGCGTGATTAAGCAAATTACGTTCCAGATATCTCTAGCTACCTACCGGAGTTAGATTTTTTCGTTTGAAAATTTCACGTATCTGAGAGAAAATTAGCTGAAATTTCGCGATTTTATTAAAAACCTAAAGATGAAATCCTAATCAGTGATTACCAATGCAAATTTAGGTAATTTAAATTATTTATAATGTTATGTACAGTTAAAGGAAGTTAAATATTTATGTAAATTAATTAATTAAATAAATAATGAATGATAATTTAAGAAGAAAATAATTAAATATTCCAAGAAATTTTATTTTTATTTCACGCTCTACTTGTCCAACTTTCACAACCGTACTAAAAATCGATAATTCGCCTCCAACTAACCTTGGCAAAACTAGAAAACCTACAATTTTTGTAATGGTGTTCGCCCAACTGAAGTACTGCCTACAAAGAAGGAAACTGCTTTTTTTGTTCAACCAAAGGCAAAGATTTTCCCCACGTATTCACATGCTCTCTACGTTGACTTTGCTTGAATAGCTTTTGGAGAGTACATTTAAAAAAAACTAGAAGTAGCGTCTATTTCCTATGGAATCCGGAAACGCAATCGAATGACGCTAATTCTGTTATTTTGAAGAATCTAGACAGCTTCCATTCGCCTTAATTTTTGTTAAAATCACGTGCCTAACAGATGAAGCTAAAATGTAGCCCAATTCTAGGTGAATCAGAGCATTTACCATTTGTATTTACCGTTTAATTTGCAATTTTCAGAAAGCATCTAGGTTCTCATTCGGAAATGGTCCATGAACATTCCAGTTACCATGGACGAATGTCATCACTAACCCCCAATTTAGTCTGAAGATTGTTTGCATATTCAAAAAACAATTTCACAAATAAAAACACCTTGCACCACCACCAAAGATTTTTTTGTTTCTAATTATGATAGCCAATTCGCGTAAATCTTCCCTAGACAGACGAATTATCGATTGCTTTCATCGATTCTTTATTCTATTGGTCTAACTGTCGACTATTACTATTTTGATACAGCACTGTTAAAAGAGGCTTTTCAAACTCAACCCATAAGTCTGTTGAATGGATCAAGTGTTGCTGGTCCTTCATCTGTTGGCCTGTTGTTGAAATTATCACAGGGATCATTGGAGATGATTTTGGTAGTAATATGGCCATAGCGTCGCTTCGTAGGTGATGATAATACCGATCTGGTGATGGCTCTTGGTTGTGCATAATGTTAGATGGCAGTCTACTTGGTTTCTTTCACAGAGAAGAAGGCAAAATTTTGATTGAAATCAACTTTAGACGTTATAAAAATGCGGTAAAATCATACAGACTATGTCTCAATTCTTGGGGAAGGCTGATCGTGCTTTAGGATCCCACAATTCAAAAATTTAAATTGTGACAGCTGTTGATAGCGCTAGAATGGGAATGAAGAAATATGAGGTATTCGAATTTTGTTAAAATTCATAGCGTTTTTTAAAAAAACAATTCCTGCGTTACTACCACTAATAATAAATAAAAGTCAATTCTATCTTTTATAAGAATTTCACAGTCACTTTCAGTAAAAATTAAAAATCGTTAAAAATGCATTTTTTTTACCTATATATTTTGTTAACTATTTCATTAAACTGTGCTAATTATTTTCTGACTATCTTGAACTATAATTTATTTATCTTTCTTTATTATCTGCATAATACATATATTTGTTTATGTCGTTACTATAACGCCTGGCACTTTGTCGAATATACTTTGGAGTTTCCACGCTTCCCGTCTTTTGTGGTTGTTATATGAGGTAAAGTCTACTAATCAGTTTAATTATGTAGCATCATCACCATCTTCACAATAACAGTTATTAAAACGCATTGAAATCTTTACTAACAGGAGTTTAACCCACTCATTTTTACCAAGGCTATAAACGGGGGCTTTTTGTAACATCCGAAGATTCCCAAGTCTGTGTGGTAGAAGAAGTGTGGCGCATTCCACCGAAAGACAATGACAAAGTGACAAATTGGCATAGCTCTGAAGTTGAATACGATGACGTCATCATCAACTGCATTTATCAGTACCCGATGTTATGAGAACAATGGACTTGGCTCTCATTCGCTTAGATAACATCCGACCACAATGGCATCATTGCCATCATGATCACCATCATTATCATCACAGCCATAGCTATCAAACCGCTAGCATCATCGTCATCGCAACCGCAGTTATTAAGGCAGTATGAATTTCCCAGTGATACTAACCCCTCATTGTTATTGGCTGTCACAACATTTCGTTACAACTTGATTGAGCTTTGGCCGCAACCATTATCGGCTCTACCATCGTCACTTCCACTAAAAATATTCATCATCATCTTCGTCGTCGTCATCTTCATCAATACCACCGTCATGTCCACCATAATTCTCATTAATCTTGTTCTCCGCAATGGCAACCACAAGCATATTCGTCATTATCATAATCACGGCTATTGAGAATCATGGAACTACATGACAATGATTCATTAGCCCATAAATAAGGTATGCAAATCGTAACTACTACGAATACGCCTGGAATTGGCATTGGATATCAGAAACGATTAAAACAAATTCGGTAATCAGTAAGACGATCGGATGTGTATTTTCGACAAGGTGGCGCAGTTATCTGAACAAGTCTTTAATCACGTTTCTTTCCTCCTTCACTGTCATCATCATTGTCATCCATACCACCCCATCTCAAATATAGTTCCTTCTTTAACCTCGTTTCAGCTGATTAACTTTCCTAGTTATTAAATTATATTTTCCTTGACATGTGTTGGTGGTTACTCAAGCGGTGAGAAGAACTAGAAATAAACCACATTGACAACTACCCCTAATCAGACCACTTTGGGTGGCATAGCACCTCCCTACTTTTCATTATCTTGATCATCGTAACCGACGCAATTATCATCAACTTGTCCATCGTGGCCTGCATCGTCACTACCAACCATGCAGCTTACTGACCTTGGCAAGGATGCCAGAAGGGGATTCTTAACGATTGACGCACCCCAGATGATCTGTTCAGACTAGCACAGCTGCAGTTTACCTCGAGGTTCCATCGAAACAGGATGATTTCAGGTGCTTCCAACTTAGAATTGCTGGGTGGTAATGACAGTAGGTTTGACGGTAACTGTGACAGAGGTGGGTTCATGCATTTTAACAGGGTCTCAACAGTTCTATCAAGTATCTTTCTAGAGAATCTTCAGTGTCAAACATGGTCACTAAGCAGAAGGCAATCAAACTCGGATTTGAGATGCCCTAGCTGATATCGGTTGGTTGATGGCCTTGATAGGGAATGTAACGTTTGACAACAACATCCTGAACGTATGATGTGCCGTGGGCTGTATTTTTAAACTAGGAAGCAATGTTTACATTTCTGGCTCAAGCTTTGGTACAGTCTGTTGTTCATGTCAGAGGGGACAAATACTAATACTTTTTAGAATTAATAATCCCAAGCATTCCTTGAAGAATTTTCAACAAGCAAACAATGAGGACATCGTCATTACCAAGAGGATCACAAATCGGATGAGAACGGTAACATTTATCTATCGAATTCATTGCTAGATTAAATTTGGCAGTATTATATTTGATAAAGACATGTTGATATATTTTAAAGACCTGAATAAATAAAATATCTGATTACCTTTACCATTCATTATTAATTGCATAATATGTACAGTTGTTTAAGTCATTACGATGACGCTTGGCACTTATTTGAAGAAACTTGAATAAACGCATATTAATCAAACTATTTTGAGTAACATAGAACCTGGCATTTTATAAAATTTACATAATTCATAATTTTAAAATACTAAATTTTAATGATTCAGTGATGAATGCACCACTTCCAACACCAAGGCAATAAACGGGGATTGACAATGATGACTTCTTTAAATAAAATGGTTGATTGGCTTAGGCTGAATCGAGGTGTCTCCAAAGTGGAATAGCTGACCACAGAAGTCAAGCCCTGGTTGATAACTAGGGTAGGTATGTCGATGACAGTGATGTGTTTAAATGACTTCCAATTTCTATGGAGAATCATCCAAGTTAGAAAGAGCTGCTCGGATCTAACAATTCGTAGATTTAGAGTCCACTACATTGTCCAGACTCTTTATTTAGAATTACTTATTGCATAATTTGTTTAGATTAGTTTTTGTACTGGATCGAAAATTGGTTTAATATAACCGTCAACAAAGCACAGATGTTTAAATGGTCTTATTTTCTAGCCACAACCAAACAACCCTACTTAAATATAATCAGTAGAAACAATTTTGTATAAAAGCAAATGCTTTGTTTTACATATGGGAATACTACAACAGGGGAAGGCGCTCGTCGATTCTCGCCTCCAGTTCCTTGGAATCGATCGCTTCAACCGCCCAATCAGGGAGCGGGGCAGAGTAGGACCAATCAGAGCCCGAGTAGCGGTAGGCATGGAGCCGAAGAACCAGATTGGACGCTTTTGGGTCCATGAAACGTCGATTGCAATCTGGACACTGTGGATCGTAGGCGGCGTCAAGAAGAGCCCTGGTTTTCTCGTCCACCGCTGTCTCGTCGTAGAAACGAAGTTTAGTGTCGTCACACTGTCTTTTCGGCTTTTTGGCGGGCGGGGAAAATGAGCCGTCTTCGTGGGAAGACTTCGACTCATCAGCATCGCTAGTGCTCTTTGAAGGAGACGTTTCGTATTCATCAGTTGTGGTCTAAAAGACATGAGGAAGAATAAATTAATTACACCGGAGTAAAACAGCAATCCGCCATTAATCGAATACTAAGAAATAACATCCTCAAAGTAGAGTCTCAATGTATACTACGACGAATCAGAAGTCCGTTAATTTCCACGACTGTGAGATAGGAGCCTCATTTAGCAGAGTATTTATTTAAACTGCTACAAGTTAACGCGGACGATTAGGAAACAACCACGGTTAAATAAGGCACAACCAACGTACCGCAGTCCGCAAAAACTGTGACCTCTGCCGAGTGAAAGCGAGAGCGGCTATCAGCTCCGATCGCGGTTCACGGTACTTTGCAAAAGCTCCCTTGGTTTCGCCCCAGTCGTACGAGTTGTACAGTGGATCGTCCACGATTGGATAGCCTGGAAAACGAGAGAGCAAGGAAGAGGAGTTGTAATGAGGATATTGAAGGGCTCTGAAAAAGATTTCGAGAAATAGAAATTCTGAGGACCAGTGACTCTGAATAGAAGGAATTCTAAGAAGCAGGTGTTCTGAGTAGGAGTAAGAGAACTTTGAGAAGTCACAGAGGAGGAATTCTAAAGAGTAGAAGAGGTTTTGAAGACGACAAGTCACGATTGGGTGCTCTGGTTAGGAGAACGCGTTCCGAAGATGATAAGTGAGACGCTAGCTAATCCGTCTAGACATCTAATTGATATCATGGTTCTCAGGCTCAGCTACCGTAGCCAATAAAATTGTGTGAGTCATGTCCCCCTGTTCCTAATCCCACAAAGTCGCGATTGCACGACAAAGAGAAAGCGGAGGAAAAAAACAGAGGAAGAAATGAAGGAGAGCGGGGGGGGGGAGGTTGTCGTGGGAATGAGGAATCCTGAGGATGAGTTCTGTGGAAGTCCCATGAGGATGCGATCTCAAGAGTAAGCAAAACTTTCATCCTTACCCAGATACTGCAGGTGTATGCGAACCTGGTGCGTCCTGCCAGTGTAGAGTCGACACAGAACCACCGTGCTGCCCGCATCGCCCTCCTTTTGCGGTTTCTTCCACACCAGAGGGATGAAGGCGGTTTTTGAAGGTTTTCCACCTTCCTCCTCAGTCATGACTGCATTTAGACCCATCTTCTCATCCAAACGACCCAGTGGTTGGTCCACAACGACCGGTTTGACGGCTTCGTTCTCGTCTGCGGCCTTGAAATAACCTTCCACCTCAGCAATGTAGAACTGAAGGGAGCAAAATAGGTAAATAGACGCAATTAACAAACGATTTTATGGCAGTATCAAACAAATATGACCTAATAAAAGAAAATTACCTTGGTGACCTCCCGATCACTAATTTGACACGAAATTTTCGTCGCGGCTTCGTAGGTTTTGCCGATAAGTACGAGGCCTGATGTCATTCTATACCATAAAAGAAGTTACATCATAAAATTAACATTGAAATCCACGAAAAAGGGACTTAAATTACCTGTCTAAGCGGTGAATAACACGAAGATTGTGCTTGCCCATTTCATTGTGAAGAATCTTCACCATAGAGTTGTGGTGGTATTGACCACAGGGATGAATGGGCATTGAAGGTGGTTTATTAACGACAAGGAGACTCTCATCCTCAAAAACGATGTCAATCGGTTTATCTAATCTTCTTTAGTAACAATTTGAAACAGTTTACCGAGAATAGGCAACTCATGCCGATGAACCTTGTGCTCCAACAGATCGGAGTCATTCATTTTGTAATCCAGAGGAACGATCTCTCCATTGACTTTAATTTCACCATTTTGCATCCGCTTAACCTAATATTGCTTATAAAACATCAGAAACAAAACTCACAATGACTCCCATTTCATCGAAGTTGAATTCTTTGTCTAGGATGTGAAGAAGCCTTTCACCAACCCAACGACGTTTACAAAAGGCAGTAAAAATGTAATGGTAAGGGACAACCTAAAATCAGTGTAATCAATACAAAGATTACTTTTCTTAAGCCGTTTTCGCTGTAGTAATTTATGAATTCTCCTCCACTTCGTGAGGCATCACGAATAACATCGCGTCTCGAGAGGATTTGCTTTCGATTTTTGCCATTAGTTGCCTTTGTTTCGGCCCTGCTAGAACTCATGATGGAGCCGAAATTCACGATGCTATTAACAACGCGATTCACGAGGGTACGAACACAGCCCAGCTTCACCTTGAAAATAAAGCACAAAAATAAAACAGCTTAAACAAATATAAATCAAATTTATTTTTTAGGATTACCTTAATGTAACTAAATACTTTTTTAATTTAAAAAGTAATTATGTATTTCAAGGTCATTAATTAATCTGTCCTTGAGGGGACTCTCCACACGTGAATTTACAAATTCGATTCATTGTTAGCTCTGCTATGTCGTGTATGTGGTCCTGATATGGGCTACAAAGTATCAGGTACAAAAGGAGATATTTAATGTGACAAATGGGTAAACACGGAAGCATTTCGACTTATGCTGCTACTCAACTCCCGAATGCTACTGCTCCAGGATCAATACCACTTGTTATTACCTTTTGTTGTATCACCGCCTTCACTATATTGGGCAATACACTGGTCATATCGGCTGTCCTCCTGGTGCATAAACTACGATCTCCAAGCAATTTTTTAATTGTCAGTTTGGCAGCGAGTGATCTTTTGGTCAGCATAATGGTTATGCCCTTTAGCACCTACATGGAATATCGTGGGTATTGGGGACTTGGTGAAATTGTCTGTGATATTTTCACCGTCTTCGACGTTCTTTTATGCACCGCCTCCATCCTCAATCTCTGCGCCATCAGTATCGATCGGTATCTGGCCGTAACCCGCCCTTTCGACTATGTGTACAAACGCACACCCAAGAGGATGTTTATCATGATTGTAATCGCATGGGTTCTCTCTGCTCTCATAAGCATACCCCCAACCTTTGGATTCAAAGACAAATTCGTCCCCGGAAAATGCGAATATAGCAAAAATTTTATCTACCAAGTCTATGCGACACTCGGTGCTTTTTACATTCCCCTTATCGTCATGTTAATTTTGTACGGCCGTATTGTGATTTTGGCCAGACGGATCGTCAAGTCGGATAGAGCTCGTCTCGCTTCAACCACGGGAGATGATAAGCGAAATTCCATTCAGACCTATGCAGAATCTCAAGACACTGACGATGGAACGGCCTATGTCCAAGACCATCGATTTTGTGACTGTTTCGGGAAAGTTTGCTGTTTCGCTCTGAGAAAGAGGGGGTCTGTAGACTCGAACAAGAGCTCCATGGACGTGAAGCCCTTCGAAAACTGCAACAACAAGCCCCACAGTCATTCGCTTCCTACTTCAAACACGACTCCTCCGACCACAACGACCAGTAACACCACGATTAGCGGTAGAGCTGGGAGTCAGTATCCCTCCCAGATCCATCATTTCAGTCGGCTTCCACCCGGTGCGGCTTTATCGATTTCGCCTCTTCCAGAAGAACCCCCTCCCGGGAGAGAACGCGTCGGTTTTCTCACCCCAGTCCACGAAAAACCCCCGGGACTCTTCACCAAGCATCAGCAGCACCGAACAGGGGGTCATCTGAGGGGCAGGTCGCCCCAGTTGAGAGATCGAGCTTTCTCGATCAATGTGGCGAACCTGCAGACCAAGTCTACGCGTCAGAGTCTACCCATCTTCTCAAAACAGAGGTTCAGTTTGGTTCTGCATCTCAAAAAAACCGGGATAAAACGGTCTAGTGAGGCCAAGGCCATTCGAACTCTTGGCGTGATTATGGGCGTCTTTTGTGTCTGCTGGCTTCCATTCTTCATTGTCGCTGTAAGTTCAGAATTTAAAAAAAACAATAATAATTAGAAATCTTGCATCTTCTATTAGTATCATTCACAAAATGCGTCTTTACTGACTTGCTAATCGATTTAAAAGTTCAAATTTTATTTAATCTGCATATTAGTTAATGCAGAAATTAAAATATCAGGGAATCTATTTTTAACTGAAGTTATTTTAACTTTCGTTTGTCAGGAGTTATATGATCAACTTGCCTACGAGCTGATTGCCATATTTTTGTCCAAAATTGAGGCGAAATTCGCTAAGATTCGTTTGGAACAAGTTACCTAATTTTAATGTGAATATTTAAAAAGGGCGTTGCTATGACACTGCTAATCGATGTAAAAATCTTTTGAAACGCTCTTAGGGGTTATTGGAGAGAATTTTTTTAACTGTCAATAATTATATTTTTGACCAAAAAAGTGAGAATATATGAATCAGAAAAACTTTAAAAATTTACTAAATTTTCAGCTATTTTTTATAATTTCGCCAATTCTCGTTTGTGAAGATTTATTGTAGCTCTACTTAATAGATATTCGAAACCATCATGACAGAACAATTTATAAACCATTTCTAGAGGAAAAAATGCTTATTAATAAATCTATTTTTGGTCAAAATTATTGTTAAGTTCTCTCACAATCGTTTGACAAGAGTTAGCTCAATTTTGCATGTTTTTTTTTCGAAAAGCTTTGTTAATCGGTTTTGAAATAGAGAACTTATTTTCTCAGCAAGGTAATCCACTAAATAGTAATGCAAAAATTGTTGTGATTTTTTGGTTATTATTTTAAGTAGGAATTGTTGAAATGCCGACAATGTTTTTTTTCAAAATTCGAACCATTGAAAAACTTCTAATCAAGATAAATCCTAAGCCAATTAATGCTGGAAATAACGAGATTAGGGATTAAGAAGCCCCTATTCGTCAAAAGTTCTTGGGAAACTGCTTAAGCTCTGTTGTTTACATATGCTGCTTTTACAGCTCCGCAAAATTACGTTACATTTTCAGTTTACGATGAGAGTATATATCTATGCACTTTCAAAACATTTTCGATATTGTATAGAATTGAACTTTATTACAGTGTCGTTCGTTCTTGTAAGCGGAAATGGTTTGTACCGATTTTGTTTTCTTCAAATTTCCGGTTAGTAGAAAACACATGTTTTTTTTCAAAAAAATAGAATATTGAACTCTGGAAAGGCTAAATTCAACACTTTTTATTGGCTACAAATATATCGTAGCATTGAAGAGGACGTTAGTGTACGAAATTGCTCCTATTTTTCTCAGCGAACGCTGAAAATAATTTTTTTAAATCTACAAACTTTTTAACGTTTATCGTAAACACAATCGATTGCCAAATTCGTTAAACAATAGCAAATAAATTTTTATTGCCTTTTTGTTCAACATATTCTTTCAGGAAGTGAAATTAAAATATTTAAAGGATTTAATATTGCTCCAAACTCTCTAGGTCAGTGAATTCTCTTCTCAGAATCTTATCTAATGTTTTTTCTCCTCGTTTAAATAAATCTATTAATATTTCATTAACTAACAAGAATTTTCTTTGCTAAGGCATTTGATCGAATTAGTCGGCTAAATGTCGACGTCATTCTGTCGTGGAAATCGTGATTCCCCTAGTGAAAAGTTCATTTTCTCCCGAAAAAAAAGATGAGAACCAGTCCTGCTAATTGCCGTTTTAGCAGTCACCCGACAAATTATTTTGTAGTTTCTAAAACCAAAAACGCCAATTAGATGTGGTAAACTCGGAGCTTTTTTTCTCAACATTTTACCATTAATCTTAATAAAAAAACTATGAAAACTCATAAAGGCCTGTGCAAATTACGCATTTTAAATTGTGGTTAATTAACTCACAACCCAAGAAATTGATGGCAATTTGTTAGATCCAATAAAACAGATTTAAACGCCATGTTGATATGGAATATAGCGCTTATAGAGCGCAATATTTACGCATTCTGAGCATTCTCGAATGATCTTTTCTTTGACATGATAAGACGATAAAAAAATTCTCAAAATCATCAACTTTCTCGCACTAAAGTTTGTGGCGGAAGTGTGACGTTATTCCAACCAAAAATGACTCTCCAGAACCACGCGTTTTATTATCAGGAAACCACAGAAAAGGGAGCTGTTAAGTTTGTTAGTCAACTGGCGCCATTTGACTGAATTTTTGTAAGAATTTAAATGGAAGCTGTAACCAGGACAACTCGAAAGGTGCATTGAGAAATTCTGCGCGTGACGGGGTATTTTATAACGCAAACGGGTTTTTGTTTCCTACATTTCAGCTGGGTCGTCCGCTGTACAACTTCATTCACAAGACCGAAGTGGATATAAACCCGCGTCTCAACTCCTTCTTCCTTTGGCTTGGTGAGTCTTCCGGTGACATGTAAAGCCAAAATTGGCAAGTCTAGAGTAGGAGACGTTTCTAATAGAAATTTCGCATTTAAATTCTGCTCTCCAAGTCGTTAATCATCACAAATTCGTTGAGAAGTAGGCTCGTTTATAAGGACTTTTAGCTCAACATAATTCGGGTATTTCTCGATGACAACGCTCAAACAAAAGTCTTAGGAAAATTGGCTTTTTCAGTTAGAAGGCGACTTTCATGACTTATCGCTCGAAAATTGCTTTCGCAAAATCTTGAATCCCCGTCAAGTATCGAGGGACTGCTGTACGTTTTAACTAGCTTGGTGATGCATTCGCGATTGGTTTATTGCCAAACGTCATTTTTAATTGCCCTTCCCTTCTAACAACTCACTTCCGGAGGCCAGTGCATTTAAACGAATCCTCCTAGGTCTTTAAAATCCTTCCTCACATCAAACGGAGGATAGTTTTCCTCTTTAGGGAAGCCTAAAATATTTTCTTATTCGAGGAATTGTTTTACTTCTATTTTCGAAAGTCGCATGCCTGTGTACCAGTAGCAATTCCCTCCTTATACCATGCACCCAATTGCGTAAATCTTGCGAAATGCTAACAGTACCACTCCTCTTTTGAGAGCCCGTCACCAAAGCTACAGCTTGCATGTGACGTAAAATTGTCTATTGTCGTAATAGTGTCCATCAGCATCTACTCAACCCTATCCCGAAACAAATGCTTAGAATGTATACGAAACTTAGGAGAGTTTAAGCCATCTCTTCTAATCTTCATGTAGACAAAGATTTTTCATCGAAAAAAAACAACTACGGTGTGGGTAAATCATCGTCTGAAGAGAATTTTCGAGGGTTTTTTTCTGTGGAAAGCGTCTGCTTTTGTAATGTTTAATTGGTTGTGAATTTTAAAAAATGTATATCGTGATTTTTTGTATATATAATGATTCCTCTTCTATGATTCTGCAATTTTTTCCATTTTTTGTAACATTTTAACAGATTTTGCCGTCAAAACGTTTGACACCTTTACATACACCACCGCTAGATCAAATAGCGTCCAAATATTATCCCTCAAAATTCACTCAAAACTCCCATTTACGGTGAAAATCGGTCTGTATTTATCACTTTCCTTGTCTGTGGTACGCTCAGACAAATAAAGTCGCATCGCTGACGTGAATAGGCGCTAGAGAACTCCGCGCCTACACAGCATTCCTCAGCGATTCGAATCTTGTCTCTCTTCTGTCAATGTTACGGTATTTGATATTCCGAATTACTTCAGAAGGGAAGGAGGATTGCGATGAGCGAAATCGGTTAAGGGGGTGAGTCCTAGATGAGCACATTTGCAGACTAGTATGAGACCAGACTCCGTCTGACGTCTTAATTGCTGTCGTTTGAAATTTCCGCGGACTGAGCGCCTGATTTGTTTGGGGATGGCTTCCACCTTCGAATAATCGCGTTCATATTTGATTATCGCCTAGCAGAAGCACATAAAACTACCTCTTAGGTGCTTGTGCATAATTAATGTCACCTTTATGAGAAGGTAATTGCGTCCCTCACCTTTTTTTGGGTCTACTGAATAAGTCATAAAATCGCGGTTCTGATTGAAGTCGGGTGATAGAGCAACGGCCGATTCCTGTAACTCCGGTTATTCAATTGCTTTACCCATAAAATGGGACAGCTGTTGTGGTTGTTGCAATAAAGATTAATCACGTATGAGTGAATGTGGGTTTAAAGGCTCAATGGATTAAATCCGATGAATCATGGTGTGTTGCACGCACACTCGAAACCGCAACTGCGCTGCCTAATCCAATTTAACTCTGATGTTAATGTGTGTGGGTATTGATTGATGGCGGTGTAAAACGCTGCTCTCTCTACCTACCGAACTTGGCACTTTTATAGCACGACCATGAGAGAAATATCTCACGTGAGCACTGGGTTTTCTCTATCGCTAACGAAGAAAAAACTCACCTGCACAATAAACAACGGTGTTTAGGAGATAAAAAAAGCGTGATAAACGATCTGATTGAACAGCGTCGGAATCCTGGCTCTGTCACCTCGCTAAATGAGCTGTTTATTCGAAAATATTTAAAAAATAGTGATTTTATCATTTAAATTACTGTTCTTCTACTGATGGTCCCGCCACATTATTCGATGTCGATTCAAACAAAATTATCGATTTTTTGCTTAGGCTACGTGAACTCGGCGCTAAATCCCGTGATCTACGCCATTTTCAACCGGGAATTTCGGCGGCCCTTCTGGGAACTCCTCAACTGTCACTGTCTCGACGTGAATGCCCGTTTACGGGAGCGGAGATACCAGCACGAGTACCATATGCCCCAGGTATCTCTTCCCCCGGTGTCTGGCGGCAGTGTAAGTGGCGAGACACCCTGCATGACGCGGTCTCGACAAACCTCCAACCTCCTCGATCGACGACGGAGTTCCCTTGTGTCCCAGTAGACTGTCTGCCCGGTGTACATACTTGAAGACGAGGCATAATGTGTGAACCAATCCCGTGCATTTAGTCGCGACATGCATAGATTTCCCCATCCAGACAAGACCCTACCTACTACTGCTCTTTCTCGTATTATTTATTTAAGAAAAAGAATATTATCAAAATGGGAAATGAAGGTGGAAAGTGGAGGTGGTGGTTTTGTCATTTATTCTGACGATATGATTAAATGCGGCTAGTTTGATTCTTGACAATGTGAATGCTTGATGTTGGAGTAGAGATTTTCAAATCAATTCGAGTAAGATACGACAGCACCACTGAGAAATGGTGTCTTGTGTCTTGTCCACGTTTCGCCATCAACAGCCGCCTCGTAAATTATCTCTCCTTTAATTAATGCTCGTGTCCATCTATGGTCGTTCCGAAAATCTCGTGCACACACAATCTCTAACGCTAAATCCATTCCTTAAAGTTTTGTTTGTTTGGCGAATGAGTAGTTCCGTTTCACCGAATTCCTCCTCCTTCCATGTTCAGAAACTTAAATTTGCCAATTTAACAAATTATAAAAGACGCAAAGCACCCAGTTTTCATGAATTAAGTTTAAAATGAAAACATAAATTATCCTCAACATTCACATTTTGCAGTGCTAAAGATGGTACCAGGCATGCTACAAACAATATATGAGGACATTGCATGATCTAGAATGCAGAAACGGTACTGCAATGATAGTGTTTAGATTGATAATATTACAAATGACACCGAAGATGCTCTATGCTGGTAATGATTTGGGTTGTAGCAGGCTGGGAATCACGTCATGCAAAAAATTCCGGAGCTGTGGTAGACGCGAAACCACCCCATTGCTCTCAAATCATGGTTTTTTTAATATAGATTGTTGACAAGGAGATCGAAGTTATTGTAGTAGGAAGCTTTCTGAAATATACTGTTATAAGAAAGCATTTTAGGATGTTTAGGGGAAGTAGTGCCGCTAAGATGTAATAACGAACTTTTTTGAGTCCTTTGTGGATGTCTCATGAAGTCGTTTTATATTTGTTTAAGGTTTAATTTGACTCGAAAATTTATTTTTACATTCTTCCGGGAATTCAGAGCGTTTTATACTGATGTATTACCTCAAAGAACCATGAGCATTATGGAGGGTTTCCTATGAGGCTGGAGATTTATAGACGGGTGAGGCTTTGATTGAGAACGGGAAAGCGATTCAACTTCACGGTTGAATGGCCATGTTTCCTCATGCGACTACTGCAAGATGTCTTCTGGGAACCTCATCGGAAAATGTCTCCTCATTCCAGATTTCTCCTCCTCTACAAAAACTCAAAGAACTACTCAAATTGTGACCACAGGTCGGGATCCGTGTCCAATATCCAATTTGTCGCTTCTGAATGGCTGACCTCAAGCTAATGAAAATTTAAAATATAAAAATAATTATTTAACAGAATGAGGTTAAAAATTGGCATTTTTGAATTCTTTGATTAATTGTAACCTAAAGAATTTTGCAATAATGTCATAGATAATCGGGGAACTTAAACTACTGACTGAGTCTTTTAGTAAATGCGCCTTTAATAATGACCTAGAGTGTCCTGATAATTTCCTGAAATATTTTACTAGTCTAATATACAAATTATTATTAATTTTAATTGGAATTTGTATTCACTCAGGATTAAAACTAATCTTAAATGTGATATTTAATCACGTGTTTTATCCAAAATCTTTTCATAAATAATTGAAGAACATTTTATTATCTAGGAATAGATAAATGTCACACCTAAAAGTTGAAATGCTGTATTTTTATTAAAAAATTTTCAATCGTCTTATATTATTTTTTTGTTATTTTAGTGTTTATTATTAATTTAGGTTTTACAGACATACAAAAATGGTTATAACCTCATAAAAGCCCGACCTCTCAGAACTTCAAACAGGCTAAATTGTTGGTTCAAGCCTCGTCATCTCAAAGATGCACCAGAGAATTTCAATGACAAGTCCCTTGTTTAGCTCCATCGTATTTCAAAAATGAAATTAATTCCCGTGAGAATCCACTAAATGACAAGAAAGAAGTAAGAAATCCCCGTGTCTTCACGAAGTAGTGGCTGGTTAAAATCACCATCACTATTGTTGGTTCTTTTTTTTATCCTCAGAGCTGACGAAGTAAGACACTGTCTACGACGCTTGCAATTTTCATAAAAGACATTTTTCGTCGGTAGCCAGTAGTCAAAAAAGTTGATTCAATTTGGTGAGAAGATTTGACGTCAGCTAGTGATATCAGTTGCCTGCTGCATAAGAATGATCTAATTCTATCTACCACTATTCTTAGATCATAACCATTTCGTGCTAACTTGGCTTACTAATCCCTTCTTGTGCCACACAAAAATAGTGATGTCATGTCGAATAGACACAGAGCCTAGAGTTCCCACGTTCTGTGCTTGCCTCGGAACATCAGCACACAGTACACGCTCTCATTGTTGCGGTTCTTTGATCTTCAAGACGATTTATCATTATCACACCCTCTGTTAGTTCTTAGAGACATTGACATCATCGTCATCATCACGGAAAATCTCCTTTTAATGCCCGTTCTCAGTGCTTCAAGATCGCGATGGTGTCAACATCATAACCTACAAAGTCACATTTTCATATTAGGCCTTAAGAACCCCGAGTTATCTTCCGTCCGAGTCCAATTCATGGCTCTCCTGAACAAGGATCCCGACTAGACTGTCCACGAGCTAGCGGATGCCAAGCAAGTTAACTTGGTGTAAGTTCTGTGAAAAATTCCACTTCTGTCGAGATTGCCCGCTCATCAATCACTTGTGCAACAAGTGCAATAAGAAAGGCCACAAAGATGGGTTTTGCTACAAAACCAGGCGAAAGAGCCCCACTTTGAGCTATCGTACGGGACGCAACAAAGTGCAATCGAATGGCCTTCGTGCCAGCCTACGGGTGACAAAGAACAGGCGCATTCAGAGCCAAAATCGGTGTTGTGAGTAACTAAATTGAATTTTTGCCGTCATATAGATTAAAATGTACGCGAATGTACCTGTTTTAAGGGCAGTTATTTACCCAAAAACTCGGTTAAATTGTAACCTATCATTGGAAATTGAAGCAGAGAAGGGAAAACGCCTTTCTTAGCGAAGCACAGGTCTGTTGTGGGCTGAGAGAGACGGTCGAATCATGAATTGAATTATCAGAGAAGATCACAAGACCACGGCTAATAAAATTACCACAGAGCTCAATGAAAACCTTCCACAAAAAACGTTCATCAGGATCTGTTGTAGAATTATAAATTACGAGATTACAATGGTAATCTTCTGCTTATTATAATTAAGATTTCATGTCTTTTCTGTTTATAACCATATATTGTGTAGGGTTGTTTTAAGTCATTGATATGACTTAGCCGGTTAATTTTATCAACTGCGCAAATAAGACTATGGTAAAACAGTCACTTTTTATGGCATAAAAGTACGACTATTGCTGCTAGCCACTTTTAAAGAATTACAACTGACTTTTTCAAGAAAATTCCAGAGCAGTTCTCAGGAAATAAATTGAGCTAATTAGGCCCCTAATTAATGGCTTTCTCACGAAACAATTCTCACAGGAAAAATTAGCTTTTCGGTGTAGAGAAATTTGTCTGAATGGGTTAATTGTATTTTAAGCATTGGCAAATTCACATTAGTTGAAATTAAAACCCAATTTCATTTATTTTTAAAGCAATGTTTGTTTGCAGAGCCATTAAAGTAAATTCATTTACTGTTTTCTCCACTTGAAATTATAAATTGACCTTTTGTTTAATATAAAAGAAGGCAAAATTCTAACCCATCTTCTTCGTTGCAACTCTGATAAAAAAGCCGGCGTTTGCAACTCACAATCATGCACTGCGAATCATTGATAATATCGCTGTCATTAACTTAACTAACTGATAAACGAACCAATAAATATTTATGCCACTTTGACAGTGACGGGGTTCGATTTTTTTGGGATTGGCGCCAAACAAACAAGGGTTTATACATAAAATGCTTGAGGCAGTAGAAAATTTTGGTTTAACTTCACTCGGAATTCGAAGCAGCATTAATGTTTCCCCAATAGGCAGTCAGTGTTTCATAAAGCATTACAGGAATTTTCTCTGAAATTTAATGACAAGATAACGCCAAAACGTCTAGTGGTGATGGTGATGCACCTTAAGACAAGTGAAATTATTTCGTTTGTGAGTCCCCTATGTACAAATGAAGAAAGCTCATTTTCAAAAAAAGTCCCTGTTAATAAGACGAGGATCTAATAAAATTAGCAGTTACCAACTTATTTAGTTCTTCAGATAATTCAAACGGAATTTTCTAACGGTGTACTTCAAGGTGGCATATCTGGCATCGCATTTTTTGTTCATTTTTTGCAAATTCCACCCGAAAGCCCTTGTTTTACTGCGCAGAAAAGGCTGACATTTTAAAGGAACGCCCAAAAGCGCATTATTGAGCGCTGATGGAACTTTCGGCCCAGAGTATATTCAAGGAATTTCTCCATTTAATTTCTGTTAAATCTTTAACATTTTCTTTTCTAGCTAAATATTCTATTTTTATTTATAAATAAAAACAGCATGGTAGTACCATGCCAAAATTAACAGTCATATGACCCCTGCACTTATCACGAGTAAATTCACCTCGCGATTTTCAATCTAATTTATATTTATGCATTTAATTTGTAACGCAACGCGATCAGAATTGTCAACTTTCTTCCCTCTTTTGACAATGACTAATAACTCAAGCTCCTATTGATTTTGCGGTGGTCCTAGATTATTGCCAACAATTACCTTCAGTCTAGTCGTGTGAGCGGGCATTTATTTTGAGCACCGCAACTATACCCATTGATTTAAACAAAGCGTTTGGCTCATAAAAGGCCAAAACGTAAACAGTGGCCCAGTTATTCGCATTCTAGCAAGCATTTAAGTAGGGAAAAAGTAGTATATTTTAAGAATGATTCTATAAATGTATTTTTGCGGCGTTGCAGACTTGGGATTTCTTTCAGCCACTTCATGCTTAGAGACACATTTTCGAATTTAAATTTGAAGAAAGCTTAAGTTACACTTCCAGATCAGTTAGGGAATATGAACAGGACGGTTCTCCGAGAAACTTAACATCAAACTCAACTGGACCAAGTCCGATTACATTTTTCTCTTCGTAGAAGATGAAATATCCAATTCTGTATTTGAGTGAAAGCCGAGTTTCATTTACTCATTTAATAAAATATAACGTGTCTCAAGATTTTATTCAAGTAAATACTAAATTTATTGTTCTGTAAAACATAATTTTAATGGTTTAATTTCATTTAAAATGATATAATGCTCTATTTCCTTAGATATTTCGAAATTCCCATACAATTTCGTTTAATTGAAAGAGAGCAAAACAGGAATTCAAATTATGGAGTGACTAGATAATTAAAGGTTAAATGTTTTGCTTTATAAAGAGAAACTAATTTATATTTATAACACCTGCTTTTTCAACTTTTAAATTATTCCTTCTGAAACGGACAAAAATGTGGACTTTTCCGATTGAGATAAAAGTTGAATTTTTGCGGATAAAAGTGCAGGTTATTGTTTAAAAAAGGTCTTTAAGGAATGCAGAATAAAAAAATTACCCATAAAACGGCTTATAAACTGATTTTTTACTCATTGTAAACATTTAAGCTGTATTTTTCACTTTTTGAATCGAAATAAAACAGGTGGTATTGGTACTTGGAGAATTTATCGATTCTCCTATTGAGGCATCGTGAATTTTTGTCTCACAAAAGGCCAAAATTGGATTTAAAAACTAGTATAAAAGCGGTTTGAAAGTTTTTACACTTTGAGAGAAGAGTTTTTCTGATTGCAGCTGTTTCCTGGTGGAATCCGGCTCCTGTTTGTAGCTTCCAACAAGGAACATTTTTGAGGCAACTAGATTCTGTTCTGGATGTTCACTGAGATCTGCGGCAAATCCAACTCAATTTGCGAGAGTCCGCTAGTCTCCCTCAGCCAGCGTTGGGTTAAGTATTGAAGCTACTGGAGGAAGATTAGCTATAAAATTCCCTGCTTTGTGACGATTTTATGGGTTGTAACGAAGGTCTTCTTTCAGCGCAAACTTCGTTTTAGGTGAAAACCAAGAGCGTAATGTACCAACCTTTTTCTGATGCCTAATTTTGCTTGGTAGTCAGTTGGGACGTCTATTTACAACTCCATCGCGGTGATAAATCTGTCACATTCGCCGACTTGATGGGAAAATTTTGTAAACAGGAAGTCATTTCGACGATATAACATTCCAAAGCACCTGATGTGGTCTGTTTAGCTTAAGAGCCATTGACATTGACCACAGACGTAGTTGATCAAAATCACATAATGTATTTATCGCCTCTGTTAAGATTCGCTCTGTTCTTGCCCAATGTTTACTCAATCTAGAAGAAATGAGCCCAGGGCACACGATTTAGGCTGTCTAATGGAGATGAAGGTAATGGACCTTTATCTATATATTTATGACCAACTGACATGGTTTTTGGGCAGGGTTTTCAAACTCGTATTTTAGTAAGGGATACACGATTCTATGTAATGTATATAAATATATAAACAAGCTTTTGAAAATCCATAACATTTTTGGAAATTCTCGCTTTAAAAAAACAAATCAGCCGTTTTTGTTTAAATCCACATGACTTTCTTACGAAGAAAAAGGAAAGGATGAATGAAGGTCATGTTTAATGTCACTCGACCTTCAAAACTACACAAATTGTTGAATTTCGTCTATTTTTCCTTGTTAAAGTTTAAACTAAATTTGGAGCTCGCTGGGGAGTTTTTTTCTAAGCAAACAGAAATAGAGACAGGCTTTAAATTCTAATTTTAAATCAACATGACTTTAGGCAGAATGAAGGCTGTGTTAAATGTCACTCTGCTGCATTCCTGGGTATCTTAGAAACAGGCAAGATGCCTTGTACTTACGGATTGCCAAAACGGTAATAGTACATCGCTAGTGCAAGGGTTTTTGTACTCTTGAGGCTTCATTAAGCCCCACATTTCCGAGTTAAGTGATTTCCGATGGTCCTAAGTTTCACGTTTCGAATGGATGCATTGTGTGTGTATGTGTGTGTAAAGTACACCTTTAAGGAAAAATTGAAGTCCTCCGTAGTGAATATGTGAGTTTAAAGTTGGAGGCTTGAGAGTACTTGGCATAGTCTCACGCACAGGCTACTTTGGCATAATTTTACGCTCGGCGAAACCTCTCGCTGTTAGTTGGCGTGAAAATGAGCAGATTTTCTGCGAAGTTAAACAAAATCTTACTTTGGAAATGCCGAATTGTTTTTTTTATTTTGCGGATAAATCCAGCAAATTTTAGCAGCGATATTTATATGACTGCTGAAATTTCTAGAAGATTTCTTAATCATTTGGCGCCCAAAAATTCCAGTTTCAAGGTTTGCCTCTCCTATTTGAAATGCGAAAATTATTTATAAAATCATCGTCTTTTTGATAATCAAAACGTATTTTGAGTCTACTACAACGGAAATTCAATAGTTTTCCGTTTATTATTCAAAACTTTCGGATTAAATTATTATTTCTATTTACAAAAAAACTCAGCTAAAAAATTTGCTGTCAAGCGATGTAAATATTCCTTCTATAATGTGTTCTTATCTTATACAACATCAGAAATTTTCGTCTTTAACTTTCCAAGCTGGGATTTTTTCCTGTTTTTTGAAATTTTAACAAGATATTTCACTGAAAATTTCGTTTATATTGCCCCTAAGGCGATTAGCAACGAGCTACACTTCTACTTGTTGGATTAAAACCCTAATCTCTTCAGTTCTTTTGAGAGAATTTTTTACTCCGTCATCTTAAGGATTTCCCGTCGAATAATAATAAATAGGAAATTTATTTTTAGTTGTTGTTTCTAGGATTTAAGGGCATTTTATTGCCTTCCAAATTCGGTAGTGACTACCCCAAAAATGCTACGTTTTCGTTACCGGCGGTCTCTTTCATCCATCAACTTCGAATTTAGGTAGTCCAATTTGGTGGTGCGATTGTTACACTCTCACTAGGGCTACTACACTTCTTCTCCCTTTTTTGGAACTGATTTTGTAAATAAAAAGCACAAATTCTGTGTGTAATTCCTTGTTTTATAGATAAGTAACAGGTAACGATTTTGGCAAGGTTTGAGCGTTGTTAGCTGACCTTGGTTAGTGTGATAACAACTAATGAAACCCTCAACAAATTTTAACCCAATGGTAGGAGAAAAATGTTTTTTTTTAAATTTAATAAAGAGAAAAGTCAGAATTTTTTAAAGGAATTTTATGGGAGAATTTATTAAGACTAAACAACCTCTACTGGTTTCCTAGGCACAACTGCACGCTAACAGATCTAAACCCCAGAAAGATTGTTTTGCCACGTTCATATATAGATTCCGAACCATCAAAAAGATAAGAAAGCTTCTTTCTTTTAAAATATCTAATTAAATCGAATAACAACGCATTTAAACAAACACTCTGAGAGTGATTATGAGTTGTACTTTTATCGGGGATCTGCAGCTTTAAAAGTAATGTTTCTTGCATCGTTTTGTACTCTTAGAATCACCAACGTCGATTATCAGAAGATTATCTTTTGAGTATGCGAGGCGAATATTCAAACCGCGTTCTCACAGAAGTCGCTCTGAAGTCCAAAATCCATATGGGTTTATATTTTCAAAAAAATGTGCTGGCCAATAATTTCTGCATCTTCAACAGAAGCGTTTTTATAGTTGTGCGAACTTCTAAAATATTCATTACTTATTAAGCAAGCAAAAATTTCAGTTTCACAGTCTGTTTAACCCACTAAAAAATTCGAAGATCAGTCAAAAACGTTTTTACTGGTTCTAGAAATCTGCTGTGAGATTTAAAATCATATTTGGTAACGGAACTTTGTTACGCACGGCGGTAAAATTGAAACAAATGCCATTTTGTTTGTCTTAAACATCAAATCAATTACGTACGGTGCAGTGATTTATGAACCTAACCTATAATGCATTCATAGCACTGAGTTTAATTTAAAAATAATAAAAAATGTCCATCTTTGTCGTCCTAACCAGTTTTTTCCTTGTTTTTAGGAAATACGATAAGGATTTTAGCTAAAAATGGCGTTTAAGTTGTCCTTGCAACTCTCAGCAACTAACTGCGCTTCTGCGATTTGGGGTTACTCATTAAGAAGGAATGTTTCTTTTGAAAGAAGTTTTAAAGAGTTCTTTATTATTGCCTGGTCGGTGGTTGGATGTGAGTACTCTTGAGTCGTGTGCTCAGCCGAAGGTGAGTAGGAACCACCACTTTATTGCCTCTCAAATTTTATTCCATGTAACGCTAGCAGTGGTGATTCTAACAAATACAGCAATTTCCTTGCCTTACAAACCTAAACAAATGAGGAGCATATGCAAGGCCCGAATGCATTAAGATAAATGGACCAGATTAGACAGATTAGATTAGCTCAAGATTCACTGTGTCGCCTAGACTTCATTTTCCAGACCTTACAGACGTTCTGATGAGTTTAATTCCGAACAAATAGGACACTCTCATCAACAAATGGAATAAAGTTGTAAGTAACAGTGCAACTGCAGTAGACAAAGGCTCATTATTGTCGTTCTGTCAGAATTGTACCTTTCCTAAATTGAATGCAGTTTCAGAGTGTATTTTTTACTGTAAAAAAATTTATTATTTTCGGAATAATAAATTAAAATTTACGGGTTGAAACTGCTCGAAATAAGAAGAATTTTAGCATCTATTTGGATGGGGAAGGCTTCAAACGACTTCTAAAATGAAGCTGTGTGCGGGTAGACATTAAACACATCTTAAAATCACGCAAAAATTATTTCGAAAACGTTTTTTACCCCAAATCTTGGATTTTGCCTTTATGACCGCACGATTCTAACTAGTCCGTCTTATAATTTTATCAACTGCAGCCGTATTTTGAGGTGTTTTTATATGTGGATTTGCGAAAATAGAGCATTTAACGACTGAATCGATTCAATTGTTTTAATAGAGAGGGCATTTAAACGATTTTTAATTAAATAGCTACCCCTTGTCTGTTTGCTGTCTGCTTTCTGTTGTCTTGGCAGTACGGTATCGATTCGTGTCTTTCATGAAGGCAGTGAATTACCCCATTAGCTGGTCAAGGATACCAGATGAGTTAATTCTGTTAAATATTTTTACAACGTGTAGCAGGAATAGCAGCAGAGGGGTTCATGATTGATGTTTAAACAACTTTCAGTTCACTATGTTCTCCAACGATTTGGTTTGTCTCCAACTGATTCTAGCAACTAGATCACGATAGCCGCTGACAAAATTCTCCACTTCATTTAGATCGATTATGAAACTGCAGGTTATTTTCTTTTTTTAATAAATCGTGTTGGTTTCAATTTTACCATCCACTAAATTATTGTTATCACGTATTTTAACTGAAAAAAGAAAGAATTTTAAAATATGATCTGAATACCTAATTTCAAAAAATATTTGTTAATATAATTAATTTTTTTATAAGACTACCCTTTCTTGATTTTGTTACGCTGTTCTGCAATTTATGATCCGATGAAATGCCTTTATTAAAGATATAAGGACATTTTTCATTCAAGTTAAAAGTTTTAATTTTCTTGCAATTTTTCTAAGAAAACATTTCAATTTAATGGATTGGATTAATTTATGATTACGAAAGCTTTTAAACAAATGACTTCAAAACTCAAGTACGTTAAAATAGCATTAATTTTTGATTAAGCTAAATATGGTAAGACAACTACAAATAAGCTTGTGTTATGAAATTAAAGTATATAAATATTTATAAAACCTAATAAATTTATCATATTTATATATTTTTATTGACAATAGCACAGTATATTTTTATTCAAAAAGTGGAAGACAGAAGTGACCCTAATTCTCTTCTGGTTGGATCCCTTTCCTAAATCATTTAAATATATAAACAAAGAAATAGAAATAAAAATACAAAGTTAACTTAACTTTATGAATATTTTTACTTATCAAAACATGTTAAACATTCGAACGATACGCAAAATGAGTCATGCAGGTGATAAACCCTCAGCTCGTTGATATCGTCCGTATGAATGATGCAGAAGATTCTAAACTATCTTTTTAACTATCTCATTTGTATAAGTATTTTGGCTTATAATTTGAGCTCTTCTCGCACGCTTGGTATTTTCCATAAATGCATTTGCACAGAGCCTAAAAAATCCTTGATTTTCTGGCTAACGACCTTAAAAATATTGCGATCTTCAAAGTCAGAGAAACGGCAATTAAAACCTGAGCATAGATGAAAGCAGAGTTGACGTCACAAAGGCTCACGAAAACTGACTGTAATCTGCGCCAGCAAAAATTTACTACCTCATGTCAGAGCTAATTGTGTACACGAGACAATTTACCGAGGCCTCGTGAGAAAATTGTGACAAAATCTGGGCTGATCTTGCAAATATTAATGAATCCCATAGCTACGCCGCTGGATATCTCAGACGTAAGTGAATTGAGCTATTCGTGGTGGTGATTTGGGGTTGAGGAAGTTCTCGAAACGACCGGTACATTCGAAACAGAAACTGCATTGAAATGGCGAACATATGTCATCTTCTAGCCACATCGCTAGAAATTTCTGTTATCTTGATGGGTAATCTCTTCAATGATTTATCGTAATGATGTGGAGTTTTTCAGAGATTTCCTCCATTGAAACTGAAAAGAACTCGACTTGTGACGTGCACTGGCCTGAAAGGCAAACCTGATGAAAATTCAACCTCTACAAGTTCATTTTATAAAGCCGAATTTGTTTAAATTCGTGCGTTTTATTGCATCAAACTCCTACATCGTCAGTGCAAAATATTAGGCGGGTTATCAATAATTCTTCACCCAATAAATATTCGTGTTTTCAAATTCTTGTATCGAGATAAAAGAGATTTGACTTTTCAGGACGTTAAATAACTTTAATTGTTAATGCCTTTCCAAAAAACAAACAGTTATCAAAGAATGGGTGTGGCCTCCTTCTATCAGCATCTAAAAAGCCATCAGCTGCCTTTGATCAGATAATTGAAAAGGAGGTAATATTTTAGTGCTCCAAAGATGTTTTAAATTAATGCATAAAATTACCCCGGGCCAGTTTTCGAGATTCAGCTGATGACGGTTAAGTAGAATGCTTTTAGCTAATGAAGCTCGTCATATGACTAAAATACATTGTCACGATTCCCGTAAAACTAACGCCGATAAATCGAAATGAGTGTGTCTTTTTGCATTTTGCTGTCGGCGGCATTAACCCCGTGATACCCACAGAGTGGCAGTGACTGGCTATCACATTTAAACAAATTTGCGGTCTTCGTAGGATCACTTAATCTCACGCAAAATACACTTTTCAGAACTTGATTCCATTAGTTCGGCACTGGCTGTCAACTCCATTATATGTTTTTACTTTTTAAATGAGTTTTAGCAATTAGATTCAAAAGCTTCCTTAAAACTTCCCGAAAAAGTGGAAATGAATACGTTTAATCGCTTACATTCAGACACGGGCAAACATTAGGCTCGGACGACATTTTTTGAAACCATGTGTTGTTTACCGTCTGCAAGGGATATTTTTGGGACGAATTAGAGTTTAGGGGTATATAAGCTCAATCGGCTACCCGCTTCCCATAGGTTGAGTAGCGTAGCATTGTTTGTGTAGTTAATTTTGGGCGAGGCAGTTTATGTAGGACATGTGAAATGGTACGCTTTTTGATGAATGTTGACAGTTCCATGGCTACTTCATGTGTCAACCTAGAGAGGTTGCCAAATCGCATCGTAGTGCATAATTGCATGTTAGCCAAAGGTGATTTAATGAATTTGCGCGATGCTCTATTAACTCAATAGAAGATCTCATTGAGCTTAGATCACAAATTAATACTTTTTATTTTCAGTCAAAATTATGAAATAATTACAAATTTTATGGTCTTTATCACTTACATTGTATTGAAGATCTTCCTTTAGTGTGAAACAAATCGCAAATCGTTTTAATTAGCTAAACTGATCGGATTGAATTATAATCGATAATACGTAACCTTGAACGTCGTTAAGAATTTTAAAGGGTTCTTTTCTACTAAGGCAACCTTCCTCTTAGGAATTTTTAAATAATTTTTAATATTCCATTCATTAAACAGCAAATGTTTCTTTCTGAACGCATATTCCACATTTATAAATGCATATTTGCATATTTTGAGATCATTTAAATTCCCTAAAGAGGGGAAGACCACGTTAGGGTTTGTCCTGGCGCGCCTGAAAGTTGATTGGTTTGACATTTTCCTCTGACTGTCCGATGCAGCTCTAGACAACGCGAAACATGGCTATTTTAACACCGTCCAACAAAGTTAAGGTCACATCATCTGTTAGTGGGAAAATGTCTCAATAAGAATCATAACTGGAACTGACATTCTGTAATATGTTAAGTAAAGGATCCATTTTTTTATAATAATAGATTGATTTAGAAGGCATTTCTTGTCGTTATACGTTACCACAGATGCTATAGTGTATTTATTTTAACATTAATGAAATTTAATTTATTACATAAAATTTACCAAGTTTTTTTCAGGTTTTGCAGCTGGAATGTTTACGATTTGTGACCTATATTTTTCCCCATAACTAATTTTTATTAAAAATTATTAAGTAAACTTTGTTAGGTTCCATATAAGAGGGTTGTTTATAAGAAATTTAGAATAAAATTTAGCTAGGCATTTTAATAGCAAGATTCACACAAAAAAACTCAAAATATGTATATACACCATACCAGTGCTTTTTTTCAATGAGCAGTTTTAAATTAAAATTATATTTCCGCGTGTCTTTAATCTAGACCCAAATTAAATTGAAAATAAACTTCATTTAAACAATAGGAGAAAGAGAGAAAAAGGAGAGCTATAACATGTGTTGGCGTTTCTTTAGACTGGATCAGATTACGCAATTAATCTTCATAACATTTCAATAAAGTATAAAGCAAAAATTTAATTAAAGTTCCCTTAACACAAACTGAACATAAAAGTTAAGCTTTTGACCTACAAGTATCGCGTAGAGGTAGAAGAGTCGATTTACAAGTTGGTTGAATAGCAGAATTTTAATAACTGTCCAGTTTTGACAAGCTGAATACATTAGAACACTTCTATGAATGTGAGAAATTTAATTAAATGTCAGCTCGAGTTATGATTCTCATTGGGACACTTTCCCACTAACAGATGATTTCGCATAACCTTAACTTTGTCTCTATGCTTTGCCAAGAAATAGTGGAACGCGTTTGTTGGACGGTGTTAAAATAGCCATGCTTCGCATTGTCTGGAGCTGCATCGGACGGTCCGAGAAAAATGTCAAACCAGTCCACTTTCAGGCGCACCAGAACAAACCCCGCCGTGGTATTTCCCTCTTTAGAGTCTTTAAACAACCCCAAATATGCAAATATGAATTTATAAATGTGGAATACGCGTTTGGAAATAAAAATTGCGATTTAATGAATGGAATATTAAAAATTATTTAAAAATTCCTAAGAGGAAGGTTGCCTCAGTTGAAGAGAACCCTTTTAAATACTTGACGACGTTCAAGGTTACGTATTATCGATTATAACTCAATTCGATCGGTTTAGCTAATTAAAACAATCGGAGATTTGTTTCGCACTAAAGGAAGATCTCTAATACGATGTGAGTGAGAGAGCGCGTAAAAGTTGTAATAATTTTATTATTTTTACTGATAATTAAATTATTCATTAATTATTGCTAAATCTTATTAATTAAGCTCAATGGGACCTTCTGTGGAGGTAATATTGCATTGCACAAATTCTTTCATTTCTAAGTAACTCCAAAAGCTGTAATACTAAAGAATTACCCAGTTGATCACAAACCGTGAATTTGTTTACTTTGCTAAATTTTGAACTACGATTTAAGAGGAAACGGATCCAGTTTCATAATAGCAGAAATTGATAGCGCACTTTTGAATGTAATGTTTGCGAACCTTGAAAATATATGATGCATAGTGCTTTCTTACCCAGGATAGAGTAAAAATATTTAGCTCCCTCAGATTTTGTCCTCCAGAATCAAAGAAATTTTCAAAGAAACCCAAATTAAGGGTAAACTAGATGTGGCAGATCACTCTGAGATTTTCATACTTCAAAAAAGGTCTCATCAAATACCTCTGAGATTGCCCTCAAAAATGAAATGATCGGAATTAAAAAAGGTTCCATTTTTAATATAGGTTCGTAAAACATAATAATCTCCTAAAATTCCTCATATTTGTGCAACCTATTCTCCAGTAAAGACTTCCTTAAAATTAACCATTGAATTTCCCAGCTCTGCTGCCCCACTACTGGCTTAACTTAAGGCACCAACACTTTCTTCTTCTTAAGCGAAGTTCCAAGACTAAGCGCTAAGTCTCCTGCTCCGATTTAGTTCAAAAAACATCTTAAAAATCCCCGCGGTAGAGTTTTAGTGGGACAATGCAGTTTGTTTATTTCAGTTTACTGGAGTGAAAATGCTTCGGATCGCTTATCCACTTTTGTGATGTACAAACAGGACTAATATGGATTTCTTTCGAAACAAGAAAAAAATATTCGGCATTTCTTGAAAAATCGAAGATAATTTTTCAGTTGCTAGGTTATGTACCAATATATCTTTAATGTATTCATTTGCGTTTCACCAAAATATTTGCATTCACACTAATTTTGAACCATCTGTTTTCCTCGTTCATTGAACAAAAACCATTTCGCTTTCAGAGAACCCAAGCAATGTAGATCTTCATTGATAATGAGGAATTCTGTGAGATTTTTAATCTATTTTGCATTATAGTGGGAAAAACATCGTTTGGCACTTAGAACTGATTTTGCGCTTTTAACACTGTTTACGTATATATATAAACATGGATTTCACTTAAGTGCTTATCTTAGTACCATCAATTATGAACAAAGTTTGCTTTAGAGTTTGTTGTGAAGTGTCGAATTAGTCTGTTTGACAATTCGTTGACATTGCTTTACAATAACTACAAGGTGGTACAATTTCGTTGCCAAGATACAACCTTTTGTAAACAATGGTAATATAATCTGCTAATTTAAACGCGAAGTTTCTATGTACATTCACGTTTTGGATTCTAAAAAATATTTTATATTCAACATGCAACTGTACCACAAAATACTTTTAAAAATAATCTTACTACTAATTTTTATACCTGAAATAATTTCGGATGGTTCACTATGATTGAAAAGGCGATAACATTTCGTTTTTAATAATCAAGACTAACAACTAGAAAATCAGCACTGATCGCCACTTTATCGGGTCAACAAAAATTTTTTTAGAATTTTAAATAAATAAAATCAGTGTTCGAATGTTATATATAATTATACAAAATGTCCTATTGGCATTAAATAATCAAGAATAACATCATATATATTTTTTAATTTGAAAATTTTAATTTTTAATAAAAAAATAAATAAAAAATATGACAAAATGAATTTAAACAATGGAGACAGAGATGAGAAGGGCTTAACTTTAAACTAGATCAGGAATCCGGACGGGATCTTGTCTCAAAATAGGCGAGACATCTTTATGCTTGCGACTAATTTTTAGTCATATTTCAAAATAAATAACCATATAAATCAATAACTCAATAAAAAAATTTAAAAGAGGTCATATGGAATTATTTAAAGATCGATTTAGAAAGTGAAAACAATGACCAGAATTACAGCAATGTTGAAAAATGTATATTTTTATGTGACAATTAAAAACATTTAATTCATTAAAATTGTTTATCGTAATTATTTTTGTATATATTTTAGGCACTGTTTTGTATTTTTTATTTCCTAAGATATCTAAAACCTATGGAGCATCAAAATACTTTACTATAATACTGGTGTCTTACTATCAATGAATTTGTATTAATGCTGAGCACTGAACATGCTGAAACACTGAATCCAAATCATACGTAAAATTCTAATCAAATAGATGTCCCAAATACTGGGAAGAACTAAGCTCCAAGACTAAACGCTAGTTCTTTTACCTCATTTTCGCTTGAGGCAGTAACTAAAAATCACCGCAGCAGAGTCTTAGTAGGATTGGTGCGAAATGCAGGTTTACTTTTCACCAAATCGTGGGCCGTGTGATCGTTTAATTGACCTCAATCAATACAGATGTTTTTCTCAAGGTCATACTGCATGGCTTGCGATTGAAAGTTGCAAAAGGGCACTCAAGGTCAAAAGTCCTGTGTTTTCGATAAAACAATGTCTATTGGTTTTTTATTCGATTTCAAAGTTATTGAAGTAAGAGACCAGGACCATGAAATACAGGTGGAATTCCATCGAAACCAGAAGGTCAACCGTTAAATATATATTTTTTCTGAACGGAACCTATTTGCCATAGATGTCGGTTGGAGAGCCGTTTGTATTCTTAGTGCAGGAAATCTGTATCGACTGAAAGGAAGCAACAAACCCATATCAGATTTCAGTTAACTGAAGTAAGCGTGCTTGGCATCGCTTATCTACCTGAACCAGAGCTTCTGAAATGGAACTCTCCATTTGCGTGGTGTTTTTTAGTTAGAAAGCTGATTATTGTTGATCTTGTCAGAAAATGCAGCATTCATCATAGAGTTTATTTAAGTTGATTTGAACGACAATTTTGGGGTGTTGTGGCACTTCTTTGATTGATATTAAATGTATTTCTGCGAGAAAATTTGCTTAATTTTTTGCAAAAGGTTCACGCTGAATCAAGACTCCTTGCCGTATCCTGCAGCACCATTTGCATTTTACCTCAACTGCTGTTTTTATGACCACTTCGATTAATTTTCTTATCATAAAATGCCTGTTTTATCAAACAATTGCAATTAAGAGATGTTAATAATGTCCTATATAGAACTGATTCTAGCAACAGGAGCTTAGCATTGCGTAGAAATCTGGATTTTAATAACGCAAAATCACGAATGTAAAGCACTACGTGTCAAATTGGTTTACTTGACAATTCCCCGACTTTGCTTGACAAATTACTAAAGGGTGACACAATTGCGTCGCCAAGATATTATGAAAGAATAGCACTTTTTAATTTTTACAACTTAAGAAAAAAACTAATAGATTTTAACGATATTAAATTTAGGGGTAATTTTTAAAACTAAAATTCATTGCCTTGATAGTAGTGATAACCTTGGAAAATTTGAAAGACAAAGTCGTAGTTGATTATCATTTTTTCGTGAGTGTGAATTTCTCCAAAACTGTTCTTTTTAGGATTTTGAACAGGGAAATAAATTTTGGCTACTGTGGCGAAATTAGTTGGCAAAATTTAACTTAAATAATTCCCGAATTAACTGACTGGATGATAATTCCTAAATTTAAAAAAACGAAAGGTTATTCTGCTTTACAGTTTTGAAAAAAAAGAAAACAAAAGGGCTCATCGATAGTAAGACAACAAATTTATTTATTGTGAGATTGATAATAAAATGAAACAGCTTGTGAGCAGAGGCCAATAAAATTATTTACATTATATTTTAAGCATATAAATAAGAGTGTCGTGTTACCACTCAAATTTAAACAGGGTACAAAAATTGTTTAAAAAACGCTCAGTTTGGATTTCAAAACTGAAACACACCGTTCCTCCGTGGTGCTGGAAAGCTCATCAAGCTTCCGTAAGTGGCCATCTATTTTAATTTTGCCCCAAAAGTGTCGATGACGCTGTGATGTAGTTTGGCAATTGCTGCTGCCCTGTGTTTCCATTAAAAACACAAAAGCTCGTCTTCTTTAGAGTTGCTATTAGCAACCGAAGGAGTGTAGAAGGCGTTTGGTGCCATAAATTTAATTCTAAATTCCAAAATATGCAATTTTTTGCGGAGTCGATTTATCATCTGTGACATTTTTAGAAGGCGTCTAATAAACAATTCATTGCGTCGTAAGCAACTAATTTTAGAACTACAATTTGTAAATTATTTTATTGCATTTTCATTTTCAGAAAAAAAAATGCCTAAATTCTTAACCCCAGAAAATTTACGAACTAAAAATTATGTTTAAAATGTAATATTAATTCGTAATTCAACTATATAAGGTCACACAATAAATTTTGTTCCAATTTTAAATGTATAAAGTAAGTAAGTGGATGCTTCATTTCTTTCATTACAATGCGCTTTCTCTTGAAATCTCCAGTGCTGAAGGGTACTATTTTTAATTGTTAAATTCTGATTTTAAAACTCATAACTTGAAACTGAATACTTTTTCCAGCTATTGACAGAATCTAGTTTTAAATTTTGCAAAATCATGATTTTTGAAAAGAATTTGTGGATGTCATGGTATCCAGAGTTTCCGGGTTGCGTGTGTGCGATAAAATCCTTCGCAGGCGCTTTTATTAGACTCTATTACCTTCAGGAGTTTTCAAGCATCTCTTTTTTACGTTATTTGAATTGATGCAAACACCTTTTGTAAATTAAAAGCAGCGAAATACCCAGAACTCTGATATTTGTGAAAAATGTGCTTCTTTAGTCATCATAAATTCATCACTATGAACAAAAACCTCAAAAATGTTATCCATATTGTAACTGGAATAAAAAATAGTTTGCTGACAGTTTGACGATATCAGTTTCCCTAAAATTTTTTTCAAAGAAAAAAAAACATTTACGGTAATTTGGGGCTGGACCTGCTGTTAGGACTGTAAGAAATAATTTAGCATTTTCACGATTTGCAATCTGTGGCTTTTAAAAATGCATTAATTATTTGTTTGATGTTTACAATGGATGCTTTTAATCTCAAATTGTAAAAATGTGCATACTAAACTTATATTTCGATTAAAGATAGGCTTGATAATTTAAAAACAAATAAAATTCTAGAATTCCTTTGTCATTCATTTGTGAAATTTAATGCCACGGAGATATTTTTAAAAAAAAAATAAAATAAAACGCTTAGCCTTCTTTGTACTCTTGCTGACATTAACAATTTTACTCAAAACATCACGCTTTTACTCTCGAAATAAGCAAGCAAAAGTTTTATTATTATCACCAAATTTAATATTTTTATTATATCAAGTGTTTATTATTGGACATTTTTCAATCAAAACTAGTAGTGTTAATCAGGAATGCCGAAAACGAATCTAATGTAAATATTGTTCTAAAGAATAAAAATTTTAATTAATTTAACCAATATCTGTGATTTCCATTTTTTTGCTCTAATTGTGACGCTATTATTATCCAATCACCGTGCCTGTCATTCCATTGGCGAGGTAAACTCACTCATCAACCCTCATTTCTCTGTTTCGATGCAAACATTTTAATAGACTCTAAATGTCTTGAAATGATTTTGAAACAAAAAAATGATGCATTCAACAATAACAGAAATGTAAGAGGGTATTTTGAGCACCATAATTGAGTTAGACGAAGTCGCTTTATCAATTCAACTTTTGGAAATTAAAACCGTAGTGAGTTCAATACGAAATTTTTAAGGGTTTTTTCCTAATTTAAAAACTTTAAATGCACTTTTAATTCCATGAATCGCTGCGTGAACTGTAAGTTATTGCGGTGAAATGAAAAAAATAACTGTCAGACTACCAAATTTCCACTGAAAAAATGTTGCTCTCTTGCAACTTTTTACGTTTTTTAAATTATATTTTGCTATAATTTATAAAAATGTAAATTTTCATGCAATCGGATCTTAGAGATCCCGATAAATTAAATGAGGTTGGAGTGATTTTCAAGAGTTTCACCATCAAATGCAATCGTCACTTTTATCGATTACGTCTTCAGTCGAGACAGAGTTTCAACTGCCTTAAATTACTTCCGCGATCTTTAATTTTGCTGTCACGCGTCGAAACAGTCACTTTTTAACCAACCGATCCAATTCACACTGAGTCAAAGTCAATTACAATTTTAGCCTCTTAAATTCACTCATTCATTTCGCGAGCAAGCAATGGTGATCTGTATTCTTCAATTCAAATTCGTACTTTTAATAGCTTCTAAAAAGTCACGATTTTCTGCTTTATGGTCATAAATTTGTTACCCCAAAATCAAATTAGTATTTTCACTACCACTAGGCCAACATCACGTCGTAACTTTACACCACAATTTCTGGTTCAATCAATTATTAGCAATTAACCATCCTTTTTCAACTTAAGAAAAACACTTATGGAAGGGATTAATCACTGAACCACAAAATATTCCGTTAAAATAAGTCCTCTTTTTCGACAGTCTTCGTCAAAATTATCATATTTATATCATATGATTTGAAGAATTTCATTCGGTGATTTAACAAATTTTGGCTTAAATAACTGGCCTGTTTGACTAGCCAGATATATTTATGTGCAATTCTTAAATAGTTGTTGGCACAGCAGTTGGAATGTTCAGCATATCGTGGCCAAATTTACCTGTACAGTCCCATTTGGTAATCATTTCTGGGGTCTTTATGACTCAGACGTGACGCCTCTGTCCAAAACCCTGTGGTCTTGAAATCGTCGACCCCATGTCACTTATTTTCACACTCGAATTAACTGGAAAAACAGGCAAATAACGATTAAAAGATTCTTATGATTTTGTTAGAAAGTAATACATTCCATAAACAGTGTTAGCTCGTGGTTACCACTCAAATCAATAATTTTCTCAAGCCAACACATCAAGATTTAAATGGGATTTTAAATGAGAATCTTAACCCTCAAATAATTCGCTAGCGTATTATCGTTAAAATGATCAAGACGGAACCTTGGATTTTACCCTAGAGCCATTTCACTTCATTGATAAGACATAGACATAGCACACTGAAAAATAGTCCGTTTGGCATTTCAGTTCGAAGTAGCATGGAAAAATGGGACCACATCCATTTGAGTAGCAGCTAAAACTTATCGTCAGCCCAAGCAGTGGAACTGCTCCTCTCCAGCAAATATTTTGGCAATCCATGACACACGAAAAGGAGGCAGTTCCTTCATATTCTACCAAAGACTACCGTCTTTTTGACACACACCTTGAACACTCCCTTTACGCGACCTTGGCAGTTTTTGCAAGGCGTGGCTTTAAACCTGGTAATTGCAGAGCCGGTTTGGAGTCGAGTGAGATAGTTGGAATCTGTTATGATGCAGTAAGTTATCGCTTAACTGAGTGTTAACGGGTGTTCGTTCCTACTTGGATTAGTCTTCCACCTCATTTCACGAATTTGTTTAAAAATGGGGAATAATTAAAAATCAAAGAGTTTTTTATTTTCCTTAAAACCTATTGCATTATTTAATTTGAGTTAAAGACAGATCTCCTATAAAGTCTTGTTAACATGTTCGATCGTTGAGTTGGTCATTACTTTAACTGTTGCATTTTGACACTGGGTCTAACGCGAGATTTTGGCTTGATACCTCTATTCATTTGCTAAAATATTGCTCAACAATGCATAAGGACAAACACATTTCTGATTTCACCTGGACGCACGAAATACCAGTTTTTTAATCAAAGTGGAATGCTTTCAATCTGGAAACCCTGCAACAATACTTGTCAACTTTTTCTAAGTCAGGGCAGCATAGCCACTATATTCTGATGACAAATCAACTAAAATAAAATCAGTAAGTACAAAACCCAAATTAAGAGCTTATATCCTAATAGTTTAAATACTATTGCGTGTAACAACTTTGTTGCAAAATTTTGATAGAAAATTCCTCTTGTATTTGCTTGATTGGAGATTAAAACTTCAAATTATGGCAAAAAGGAACAATGTTGCTCAAGTTACACATCTCAAAGCACGTTATAAATATTTACAAGTTATTTAAATTGAACTGAGAGATTGAAAATCAAAATGAAGCACAAAATAAAATTTGAGCCACGAGCGATTTGGAAAAGCATCCTAAAATTTCAATCTTTATGACGTTGTATCGAAATCTTAGGCCAAATAAATTTAACTTGAATTAAATTTCTACTCTAAATCATCACTTCAAAAATGCACTGTGCACGTGAATAGGGGAGCAATGAAAATGTCCTCCATACCACGCAATAATTGAAAGCAAAGATAGATTTCTGTGAATAATTTAGCTGCCAGAGAGTTCATATTCCTTATTACTCCAAATAACCAGACGTTTATGGCTCAATTAAATAACTCCTTCTTGTCTCATGATGAAAAATAATGATTAATAATAATAATTAATAATCATTATTTCTTAGGGCAAAGAACGTTGCAGATCTGCACCCGATATTACAAGGCAGTTCTAGATGAACGAAAGGGGAAGTAAAACAGCATTATGTTGGTTATTTAAAAATTACTCTAATGTTTGTTTAAATTGCCATTTACTTGGATTTAATTAAATTTTTAATTTTCCGATCAAGTGACTCAATAATTGTATCATTACCGTTTTAGATAAAATGTTCCCTCAGATGTCAATTGGTATCGAAAAGTTCTTCCAAATTATCTCAAAACCTCTTTAAATAATATTTTGCTTCTCCTAAAGTGTCAAAAATTCATTTGATAGTGATAAAAATATTTCT
>JAUOZQ010001249.1:0-15777 GCA_030710315.1 Anomotaenia brevis
CCAGATCCCACGATAGAACTTGCCCTCATGGTAGACGCCTCCAATGTCGCCGTGGGAGCTGCTCTACATTGATTAACCAACAGACAACTGCAATCGCTAGGCTTTTTCTCCAAGACCTAGCAACCAGAGGAAAGGCGCTATTCGACCTTCGGTAAAGAGCTGCTGGCGTATTTCTTGGCTGTCAAACACTTAGCTGAAAGCCAGCGGGTTACCATCTTTACCGACCACAAGCCGCTAATAGCAGCTACTCAACAGAATGTTAGCAGGTATACCGACGTGAAATAAGACATCTGGACTATCTCTCACAATTCGACCTTCACTCCCAACAAATCGGTGGACGCGAAAACTTCGTAGCAGACGCACTTTTACCTGAATCATATGCCTACATAACAAAAGCGATGTGGTCTGCGCAAACGAGGTCCAGAAACTAATATAGAGGACACCGATTGTCACTAAGCGATTTTCGATTGGTTCGTGTCGTTAGCGTCCTGTCCTTAGACAAGTATCCGCATCAACACAGCTCATAAGCGCTACAGCCACTCTCAAAGTGTTGTCCAGTACATGCCACGGTCAGGTCCTTGGGCTAATCCACATAACATGCACTAGTCCCTGCAATCGCCTCAGGGAAAAGCGACTAGTAAATTTTGATGGCTACAACTATAAGAGGCCGTTCAAAGAACACGTCGACATAATCAGTGCTAATGCACATAGGAGTTCCATCCGTTATGGGGTTTAACGAACCTGGATGTGATATCCAACGTGTACCATAAATAAGCTATAATGGTACAAATGAGCAAGATCTTGTTGAATACCCATAATTATGGTATAATGTGGGAGGACCGCTAAGATTTTCAGCAACAAAGGCTGTTCTACCATATTATTATACTGGGAGCTACATTCGATAACCTCTTTAACAAAAAACTCAGTATTTGCAAAATGGTTAGTTAATCTATTAATAACTTTTCTAAAATTATAGTTAATAATATTTTATTAACAAATTTGTAAATTATTTAATTGAGTCAATATATTTGTTTTTCTTACTGACTGCGCCAGTGTCTAATATGTTCATTCGAGGCTGATTGGTTGTGCTATAAGTGAGGTAATAAATGGCATTATAACAGTTGGCGATGCGTCGATACGCGAAAAATTCTGCTATGACTGCCATTTATTCATACAACCGCTGGGTGATGAGTAAGCTTTGTTAAATTGAATCTCAGTCCTATTTTTTTCCATTTCACAGCCACCCCCATCGCCAATCTCCCGAATTGGATTTCGTTCCAGACCTAAGTAGAGTTGTTTTTATAAAATACTGTAGATTGTTATCATTGGAATGGTTCAAGACTTGAACGCTAACAACTTACATTAAATTTGAAACCCAGCTACCAAATGAGTATATCTGAGGATGATGTGAGTAGCATTTTTAAATTCATTTACACATCTCCAATGCCCCCAAGAACACCTTTTGGTTCGTTTAAAGGTCGGCCTTAACTCTGGCTTTGAAAAGGGCGTAAATTAACGGAATACTCGTAAGTTCAACAACTACGCGGTTCTTAATGGTCGCTCAGTCGATAGAAATTCCTGCCTTACCAAATTGCCAGCGTCCCCTCATCAGCAGTCCTTCAAAATACTCTTTTGGGAGGTTCCTGGGATTCAAGCCAAAACCTCTGTCTCTGTTCAGCCTACAGTCAGCTGCACTGTGTGAGGCCTAATTGGATTATTGATTTGGCAGTGTTTTAAGGAAAAACCGTCTGTGATCGCCGCGTTTAACTTTGAGTCCTGTCACACCGACAAGGATGCCTTGTAGGTTTTTTCGCTTTTATTTTCCTCAAATTGGCTATGAATTTATCTCACGCGAGGTGTTCATTCATGACGAAAAAGACGACCTTGGTAAGCTCCCGCCAGTACAATCTGCGAATTCCATCTACAAGCACGATTTTGAGGCCTTCTTTCTGGTGGAAAACGTTGCAGCTGCCCCCCCCAGTCAACCAAACCGTCCCAGAACCACAAATTTTGTCACGGTGTACGTTATTTTCTCACTGATGCTGATTATTGACTCGTTTTAATTTTATCTCCTTTTACATGAATACATCACGTTTTTCGGTATTGTCCGTATATATCTGTCTGTGAATTCCGATAAATGCGCGTTGCACTGATTTGGGTTAGTGTGCAGTGGGTGCCTTAGGTAGTTGGATGTCTGTGTTGCATGAAGTTGAATCATTTTTCAGCCTCAGATAATATCTTCTGGTGCGTTTCTTGCCTCAAAAGCCCGAAAAACAGCCAAACGGTATTCTGCAAAATTTATTCCTAACAGCCCTTTTAAGGTGTGTGGTATCTCCTCGGAGAATTATACATATTGGAGTTGTACTTAGAGTTTAGATTTATGATTTTCCGATTATTTTGACTATAATTTATTATCTATTTATTTATTATCTGTGTGGTAGATACGATTGTTTAAGTCGTTACAATGACGCTTTTCACTTTGTCGAACAAACTTTGGAGTTATCGTGCGCCCCGTCTCTCGTGGCCATTATCTAATAATGCTCACTTATCGCACTTCGTACTTTACAAAAGTGCGTTAAATGTGTCTATGTACGATAAGCTCTCTTTAGATGTTCAAGCCATTTTTCAAGATTCATATCAGTGGTGACAAGAAGGATGGATAGATTCATCGTAATTGAGAATACATTGTATCATGATGATGATTCAGGCTTCTGGCCTTCAAAATAATGATATGGTGGTTACTGCTCAATGCTCCCCCTGAACACTGGGATAAAAAAATCCGGTGGCATGAACTGGAGACTACGAGGAGACCGTGGCTCGTAGCTGTACGGTAACGCCTCGTTTATCGCATTAGTAGGTAGGTTCCTAGACCGTGAAATAGAGACACTGCTTTTGCTTTTCGAATTCAGTTATTGCTAGAATCATTGAAAGCCTTTCTGCTATACAAAAATGGTAAACCACCTGCTATAGTACTGTTCGCTACTCCTGAAATTACATCTTTGAGGTTGAGAGAGATCACTTACTACAGAAGCCCGGTTCATCGATAGTAGGATCAAAGCAGCAGTTTTTGAGGAGACTTCTCGAGTGAAGTTGTAAAATCAGCTTGATCGGATTCCGCTGAGGCTTCATTTCACGACCACTACTAATTGGCTGTTTCAGGCACTTGGCAGGCAGGATGAGTCGCATTCGACTGCCGGCCTCTTCAAGTCTCAAGGAGTGGCGTGAACCCCCACCGCCAACGCCGCTGCTGCCTCCTGAGCCCAGTTTCAACAACAACCCGCGTCTCCAGCTGGAATCGCCCTTGAAAGCGACGGTGTTGGAGGATGTGGCGATGCCAACACTGTGGGAAGAGGAGAGGGACGCAGGAAATCGCTGGACCTCCGTATGACTCTGGTGGGGAACACGAAGAACAAAAACTCCATGCTGGTCCAATTTGTGCTCATTCGCGAACACGGTGAGTGTCTGTGCGACGGTGGTTCGAAAGAGCCTCGTTTCATAGGGCCTAGTGTGACTGCCGACTGAACGAAGTATATGGGCCGAGAACGTCATCGAATGCAACAGGGAAGCATAAGCAAAATACTCAGGCATCCAGCTTCAATATTAATGTTTTATGAACGTTCCGTCATTGGGAAAAGTCGAGAAAATAGCTAGCTACTTTTCTGGTTTATTCATATTTCCACAGATGGGCGTGGAAATAGCAGATAGCTGGTTGGCTTCGCTTGATGTCCAATGGTAAATCGTTAGGGAAGATTAATAGTTTTGCTTCCAGTGAATTCGCGTGGATTAGGTGTTGAGTCCATAGTATTAGACATTTTCATTAGGGAAGATGAAATAGCCGTTGGTTACTACAAAATGTAACAGATTTAAACGAGCTTAACTCAAACTAACAGCCGCCATTGGCTATTACATTTAAAATTGAGGTAAGTTGATTGTATGGTTCCCTGCCTTATTCCTGTCTATTTGTGTAGGTCGCTACGATCCAGTGCTGTGGGAGACCGAACAGGATGCGCAGTCCTGCCTCACCAGTGGGTGGGGTGGTGGTGTGGGCTCAATCGGGACCAATCCCTTCCTTGAAAGACTCCTCAACATCTACTCGCAGTCTCAAGTCCCACGAGTATCGCTCTCCTCTCCTTCGTAGACACGCTTCCCATGAAGTCACCATCTATACGTCTTCCCTATTCTCTAGAAACTTTCTTATCCTCTTTCAAACTCTGAAAGTAGCCTAATTTCCAGAATTTTCGGTTCGGCACTAATCCATGAGGGTATCCAAACTAGTCTCTATTTCACAGCTCATCATCTGTCACAATATAGGTGTGCCTTCTGACGACGTGGGTGTTATTAGAAGGGCTAGTGGGACACTTTTAAGTTGGTAAGGGATAGCTGTATTAGGTTCATTTGGTAGGTATATCCACTACACTATATAAAAAGAATAAATCAAATAACAGAGGGACAAGAAATGGAAGTCTGTGTTGTGTTGAGGTTTGGTTTAATACCCTCAGTGATGGGGATACTTAAGGAACAGTGCGCGCACACGACTAGGTTTGGTCTAGCGACCTGCTAGCTTCATTGTCAGGTCATTGTAGTACGAAGCAGGGACACTGCAAGTCTGCCTCCTGAATCTCCGATTATCAGGGCATTCAATAAGAGAAGTAAATAAAACTAATTTTGCGGTTGTTTCATTCAAAATAAACGCTATGGTCTTTTGCAACCTCCTTACAGGCTGCATTATCTAGTCTGTCGATTAAGTGGGATTTTATTAGGGTATTAGTGGCATAATATTCCATCGGTGGGTTAAGATCTGGGGAGTTTAGCGGATTTCAACATAGGTCGTTAAAATAGCCTACTGATGACACCTTTGACTTCCAATGAGGTGTAACAGTAAAGTCCCACTTGTGCAGATTTTCGAGGTAGACTGCTGTTGGAACGCAATCAAATCGTCCCAATGCCCAGGTTTTCCACCTTTTTGCAGGCAGGAGCAGCAAGATGACTTCAGGGCGGGTCTTTCAGACGCAGTGGAGCATCCCTCTTGCTGTCAGTCAGCAGTTGAAGTGTTTCTGCGCCTGTTGTCTCGACTCCACGCCAGCTAGAAGCGAGTGCGTTTAGCGATTGTTCTCCTCGTTTCTCTAGAACGCTTCTGAAATCCGCTTCCCCTGACTATGACTTCCTTTCAAGATCCAACATGGTCTTGAAAAATAAAAAAATCTACTACGATTTCACATTATTTCTAATTGTGGGGAGAAGGGTTCTCGAATCACCTCTTGGTTACGATAAAATGGGTCACTGGGGTATCTCGTCGAGATCAGCGTTTTGGCAACGCCATTGAAACTGACGCAATTCAAGGCCAAACATGGTCTCGAAAATTATCACAGTTATTAATAGCTCCGTCGCTCTGCCGGCCACTCGATCGCCGAAAAACCGTTTCCACGGCTTTGTAGCCTACAAAACTACTTGATACACAGCCATGCTTGCATCCACCCTAGGGTCCACTCCCCTGTCCAACAACCCGCCCTTCGCTCGAGCAGCAAGACACCGTTTTTAAGGCTTTATGGCCCACAAAACTACCTGATACACAACCACCTCACCTCCCTCCCACGGGTCCTCTCGCTCGCCAGCACACCCGCCGTTCGAGCTGCGAAATACCACTTATACTGGTTCTCCACGGAGTTATGTTGCCTGGGAGCGGTTCACACCATTCCGAGTCGGAAAATGTTGATTTTATTCCACATTTCAGTCATCGATATGACATTCAACAGATCGTTCGAGTTTAGATGGTAGGCCAATCGGCGAAACAGAGCGAAAGTGAATGTCGGTCCACTGTCGTAGTGATGACTTTTGAAACGGTAATCGGTCATCTTGTAAATCAAAGGGGTTTCACTGAGGGTTTACCTATTCAACCTACCATTCAGGAAGAGGTACAAATGCCATAGACACCGACCCTAAACTCCGGAGTGCGCTGGGTAACTTTTGACGCGTAACTAAAACAGAGAGCACAATTGAGGGAGTACAACTCACCGGCAAACTGAAGAGATTCCACACAGAGTTCGCAGATCGAAGAAGTCGAGGATCTTGCGACGGATGAAGATGTGAAAGGAGAAGCTGTAGTAGAATGAGGAAGACAATCCTACCGAAAGACGAGAGAAGCGGTTACGCGTGGAGTTGAGGTGGTTGTCACAACCAGCGATGACCTGTCAATGCTGTATTAGGATGAGGGAGGAGGTGAGACAGGAGGGGGAGTGCTCCAGCGCCATGGAGTTGGGACAAGTGGCGGAGTTTCGAATGTTTGCAATGTCCACTGAGGAGCGTGGTAGAGGTAGGAGTTGGACAGGACGGTCGTCGAATTCATCGACGTAGCGACCCTGTGGGCTCGCATCAGCCTATTAGAAGGGTGGCCCACGTTTTCGATTGGCGAATAGCCACTCGTAATCAGACGACTTTGACTGTTTTGCTAATCCGGGTAGGAGATGAACCACTCGAGCTTTTCGCGTAACACCACACTATAGCCGCTTTGGGTGTGTCGACGATGAATGGATTCTTTGTCAGATATGGGATCTTAGCCACGAACTCTAACTGCGTTCAACCGAGTGTTCTAACCACACATTCGAGCAACCAGAAAGAAGAACATTGCTGATTTCTTTGAGAAAAAGCGGTTGCCTATTTGAGGTAAACTAGTAGTGAATTCGAGGTCCCACCTCACTTCGCTTCAGAGTCACTTCTATGATGAGCCAGTAGTACTCTACCTGTGATAGTGTTCAAGGCCATGCCTGATCTCCAAGTGGGTCATGGTGGATGGCGTTGGCTTTTGGCTGATCTCAAATATCAGGTTGGTTTGTGACGCAATCTGTCTCTTTTCAACGAAATGGTGCTAACGCAGTCCACACAAGCATTTTTTACAATTCACAGAACATCAAACATTTACATGAGGACTGCAGTTGAAGCAGAGTTCCTACAGAAATTTCACCAAAATTCTCTCTTTTACCTCAACTCTGAGTTTTCTAAAAAACCATATTTCTAATATCTAAAAAACATTAATGAGCTCTCTACTGTTTAGTCGGACTACTACCATTTACATCCGGGTCTCTGTGGTGTTTGGATTCTTGGTCACCAATTTGCAAATTGTAGCAAATTATGCTTTTTCCCTTCTTGCTTGGATGGATTCTTCTATAACATTGTAAGGAATCTTTCACAGATTCGAGTCATCCCATGAGCGCTCTGGCAATGCGATTAATTTCAAACATTGTTCCATTCTCAAATGCTCTATTTCCTCAATGGAAGAGGGCAAGCGGTGGGGGTCCTATACTCTGGTCTAGTGACTGTTTTAGTACCACATGCCCTCTAAGCATTCAATCCATAAGCTTTAGTGAACGTCTCCAAGGCAGAAATGAAATCTGCATGACTCTCCAAGATCTTAAACGTCGTTCTCCCTCCTGTCCGTCAATGTACGTACATGCTACTCATCCTCTCGTTAACCCAAAACACCCCATAAAAACGCAATATTTGATCACAAATGAATTGAATATTCACTTTATCAAAATCAACTATTCACATTTCCACGATCACTATTTCTATTCTATTCTGTTCTATTCTAACCTATTCCATTCTAACCCACTCCACTAATACTTACGAATTAAGACAATGCAATGTCGAGCAAAGAACACCATATTGATCATGTTATTGGAGAACGGTTTTCCACGGGACACATCATCTGCTACTTTCACCTATTACTATTGAAAAGCATTGCACGGAGGTGAATGATGCGGCAACTTTCATTGCAAAGAAGGCACCAATTGGCTTGCCGCCTAAATATATAAAATGAAATTCAAAGCTGGGCAGAAAAGAACGAGTCTCTTCTCCAAGTATCATTCAGAATTGTCAAAAGCAACTGCTTCGTTTTGTGCACACTCCAGTTCCAATGTGATTGTTCTCTAAGAGAGATAGCATACTTGGTGTCCTCTGGCATTCGTACTAATCGAGCATTGACAAGTACTAAGTTCTGCATGATCCAGACCTAAGACTTAGGTCCAATGTTACCTGTGCCTACGGGAATAACCCATACAATTAGGCGATGTCAATGTGATCCGACATGGAAATCAGTAGGCGAGCTTCATGATTTAACACAACGCACTCTCACACACACATTTGTTTAAACGCTGATCAATAAATTCCAAGACATGAAAGACAAACTTATTGTCGGCCATTAAACAGAGATCCTGGTATTGCTATTCACATTCTTAGTACATAGTAATCAATTATATTGCCAGAGAAGTTCAATTCGTAAGGTACTGGAGCCACTTTAAATCTAATGAGTAAACGCAGCATAACCTTTGGAAATCTCTTCGCCACTACCAAGTGATAAAATTTTATTACTGATTACAACTATGCAAATCCTGGAGGTCAAATACCCCTTGAGCTAATGTGGTGCTATTAACTCTCATTTTGCTCCAATTAAGATCGTAAATTCGTAAAATCGTAATTCACGGAGCAATGAAACTGGCTAAGTTACTTCATTTAGCTATTGAGGCCTGACCTTGTTACCTTCCATTAAAACCTCGGAAAAATTGGTGAAATTTTCCAACAGAAGTCCCATAGATTATTTTTAACACACCACAGCTATTTTGGAGGTACTAGTGCATTGATTCTACCAAAGAGTGCTTTATTTTTAGTACATTTGGATTCCATTACATGCACCGTCAGAACTCACTTAGACTATAAAGGATTAGGCATTCAGGTGGATCTTTCCGAAGCTAAATCAAAGTGACTTAGAGGGTCCTCTGCTCAATATTGGCGTGTTTATTTGATGCCATTTACGCTTATTAGTTAGTTAATAAGGTAAATTAAATTAAATTCTTAAATTAGCTAGGAAATCGGCAATGATATTACTATTACTAATGTACGCAAAATCCCACCCCATTCTCAGTAGGTGAAGCAGACATGCTGTTTAAAAACCAAATTAAGCTAACTAACATTAGCGTTCTGTAATTCAATGTTTTTACGAGTTACTGCATGGTCATTCTTGATTTGCAAATGGAATCGCTGAGTCATTCAGGCAGAAGGGTCATAAGATCGCGACCGAAGATTTAGATAATTGAAATTCTTGTCGATGAGTCAGTTCCGGGGTCGCATAGATAAGCACTGTGATTGATGAGCCTGGTAATTTTACCCTACCCATAAACACAACATTTATTTTAATAATGGCCCACTTTTGAATTTCGATCAATAAACTTTACGTAAAGCAGGTTTGCAACTAAAAAGGCACATTCGAGAAAGTGAATACCTTTTCTAACGACCTAATCACGTAATTTACAAATTAAGTGCATAAGGGTGTATAAATTCGCAGCATTGGTAGTTTTGTTAAGCGCACCGAATTCAAACTAATACCTAGTCAGTCTTACTCAAAATCCGGACCAATCGAACGAGCAATGGAAACACCCGATTTTTGGCCATTGGAATAAGAGATAGCTATTTTCTCTAATGATTTCAACGATGCGACCTGGTGGGTGGAAAAGTCGAGGTTCTGGCAAGTTAACAAAGCTTGTGGCTGCGTGTTAGTGCTGTACAACCGCAATTAACGCTGGATGACCCGGTAGGGCAATTAAACTCGCAAATAAATTCATCACCACGTTTATCGGATATGACCTGATTTACATCACGCCGTTTTCAACAGACAATCCATCACAACTATTCATTCTATAAATATTTTGTGGTTCTACAAATGTAGTACGGATTGTATATAAAATCTGGGGATTGACATTTGGGCCATGAACTTTCAAATTACGCAATACAACAGTTCATCCGAGTATAAGCTGAGGCGAAATTAGTGCAATAATTGGGTCGTTACTGCTTAAAATGCACTGAGAAGTGGCATAACCCTGTTTAAGCGAGGGTAATACTCCACTCAAATAATTCTTCTCAAGGCTGAAATGCATATCCACATCGTGTCCATTGTAGCGTTTGAAGCAGAGTTGAGGTATTACAAAATGTTTACAGATATTCGAGTTTCGTAGTAACTGATGTCATTGCATAAGGGTAGTAACGACGCCATTTTTTCAATTCGTCACTCACCCTATCGACAATAAAATCCGGATCAATAAAAAGCAGAGGCTAAATCAGGCGACATTGTGCAGTTCCTAAGATGACGAGGCTTCACAGTTGAGATCAAGCTCGAGGATAACGATGGTGTTTAAGGTAAAACATAAAGAATCGGTGTTAATCGCTTGTGTTGTAAATGAAGCGGGTTGGAGGAGTACGTTAGCTTCTTGTTGTGTTCTGGTACATTCCACCAAAGCAATTCTACGCAGAGTTCCAGCAGGTCTAGAATCCTATAATAAGACACATTTTTGCTCCTTTTCAAGGCAATAAGTACGACTCCAATCGTTTCATAACTGGTTGACATTTTTCTGAAGCGGTCGTTAACTTAACCTGCATTAAACTTAAGCAGGGAAACCAATGCTTTAATTAGCATGAACAACAGGTAACACATTTTCAGGCACTAACCGATTATAGCAGCAAATTTCATACCCCCATCCACCCTTCTCTATCACCGAAAAAATTAGAAATCGTTCCTTCATCCGAAGTATTACATTTGTATTCAACTAAAACTTCATACATTCATAAAAACGTTGAAGCGTCCTAGGGCCAGCTTAGGCCTTAATGGTGGTTTTGGCAGCAGGAGCACGAGCAGGAGCAGAAGTAGTAGTAGTGGTAGAGGTAGTGGTAGTAGCTCTCGTAGTGATGGGGGATACTGAAGTTCCATGAGCAGCATGAGAATGACCATGTCCAGCATCGTGGCTGTGACCGTGGCCGCTACCGTGGCTGTGTCCATGTCCACCACCGTGGCTGTGTCCATGTCCACCATCGTGGCTGTGTCCATGGCCACCATCGTGGCTGTGACCGTGGTCACCATCGTGGATGTGTCCATGTCCACCACCGTGGCTGTGTCCATGGCCACCATCGTGGCTGTGACCGTGGCCACTATCGTGGCTGTGTCCATGTCCGCAAGAGTGACTATGCCCATGGCCACCGTGACTGTGCCCATGACCGAACAGTGCTCCGATCTGCTCAGAGCCATAAATGACAGAGAGCACGCAAGCGAAGCCAGTCAAAAGACCCATCAACTGCAGGAAAAAGGTGAAGAATGAGTTGCCTTCTTCACGCTCCTTCTTTTCCAAGCGCTGGCGCACCTCCGGTAACTAAAGGACACACACAGTATAATCAGATAACAAGCGGCAAGATTGGAGATATGAAGGGGAGCTGAGAAGGGGGCGACTCACCATATCACAGAGGGAGACGTAAAGGAAAATGCCGGCCATGACACCAAAGATGTGCTCGGCCCCATAGAAAGCACCGAAAACAAGACCGATTACCATGCCAACATAAGCACTACACGCCGACACAAAGTTGGCACACAGAGCGCTGCGAATTGAGAAGCCCGAGCTTAGGAGCACCGCAAAGTCACCCATCTCGTGTGGCAGCTCCTCAAAGAAAACGCATGCAGTCACTACGACACCAAGTGTGGAGTTTTGGCAGAAGGCCGTCGTGATCGCCACACCATCCATGAAGTTGTGGATGCTATCGCCGAGGAGGATCATCCATGCCATGGGAGCGATCTTGGCGAATTTTCGCATTTTTCCGGTGCTCCGGCAGCAGCCAGCGCTTGTGGTTTCCTCAGCATCCTCCACCGCCTTTCCCTCCTCTTCGGTGGAGCCCTTGCCATCGCAAATTGCTGGAGCAGCTCCGTGACCCTATTCGAGGAAACATGCTTAAATACGCCTCTGGTTTCATCTGATGTAGCCACATTGAATTCATTGCTTGAAACTCACATGCACATGATGAGCCTCGGTTGAACTACCGATCTCCTGAACGCCGAAGAGTCTGGGGGTGACCATAATGATGTACTCAATGATATAGAGCAATAAAAGACCCAGAGGGACGAAGAGGAGCTTAGGGACGTAGCCCACGTGGGATTGGCCGCCATATTCAGCGGGAAGCATCTCCATCATCATAGACTACAGAAAGAAATGCTTTTGAGTTGCTGGTAAGTCCTCAGAGACACCAAAAAGCTTGCAATTCAACTCACCTCAGGGAGAAGAACGAGAACGGATGTGGAAAACAGGGCAGCGACAGCAAGAGCCATCATAAAGTTCATTATGTTTTCGAAATAACGTCTACGCTGAAGAGGAATGCAAATAGCACCAAACAAGGAGCACAAATTCGTGAAGCTCACACCGAGGAAGGCGTACAGTGCATCTAATAAACGGACAAAGTTAGTCGAGAAGCTCAATAAATGCCAAAGTCGTTAATATGAACCACAAATCACCTTTCACGAAGTTATTCTCTTTAGCGTGACCATGGGTACTAGGATTGTGGATAGACAGGACAAAGGCTTCGGCCTTTTTATCCTCGGCTGAAGTAATGACAAACATGGAGTCGATTTCCTTCACTTTTGGGAGCTACAAGAAAAAAAGAGTAGTTGGCCTTTCTCGTTCACAGCATGGTAGCACGCTATGGCATGGGGATCAACTCACATTCCTCAAGTTGAGTGTGACAAGTGGTTCTCCCTGGAACGACTTATTTCCCAGTGGCATCATTTCCAAAGTTGGGGCCTTCGGATCGAATTTCTCTGGTAGAAGTTCATTTGCTGAATGCAAAACGAGAGTTGTTCCTTCCTCCGTAGCCATGTGCCCCATGACACAATATTGATTCAGGCTAATAGACAAGAGCAGAGTCAGAGTGATCAGATGCAGCTTAGAAACGAACATCTTCAAAGAACGCGGCGCTTGAAAAACGACTGTCACGAAAATAGTTCCCGGCAACTGTGCAAATGTATTTATACCGCCTTGTACCAATCAGTGAGCAAAATGCATTTAACTTCTTCAACGCATACTTCCGATTGGCTCCTATTGAACTAGCACTGTCTAAGTTCACACAACGACCTTCGTTTCGTGTTTTTGAGTTCCCCCGATTTTGACCAATGAAAATTGACCTTGGCTTTTGGCTTTGAACTCCTTCGGATAAAACAAATCAAGATAGTGTCGCGAACTCAAGTCAGAGAAAATAAGTATGGAATAGAATATCGCTTCGTAAAGGTACAAATAAATGATCTAGAGGACAGAGTGCTTCTTTCCAAGAGCCAACAGGCATGGTTGAATGAGTGAATGCGTCTCCAATATTTAACCTAGGTTTCGACATGCGTAGTTGTGGTGTACATGCGATGAGACTGCGATGTTTCACGACTTCCTAAGTGTTACTACTGGGTGTTTCATGTGTTAAGGAGACGAGTGCTGCTTCTACCCGAAACAACCTCATAAGCAATATTGGCGGGGAGTTTTGTCCTCAAAATCTATGGATAATAATTGTGATTTCGTTCGATTCGATACTCTCTTGGTCGTAAATTCGCAGGAAATTCGCTTTACGCATCCTCTTCTACTGAAGCGAATTTCAAGCTAAATTCGGCTGCAGAACAGAAAGAGGGTTATTTAAGATGTCTGTGTTACTAAATGTTACAAGTGGCGATAATATTAAGTCAACTGGTGTATCTTCAGAGGGATCCACATATTGAATTAGGCAGTTTTCGTTTGCTGTGTAGAACCTTAACACTGCCTGATTCCCTACATGGTCACGAGAACTAAAAAATCATCACCTACTAACAGGGAAACTCGTAAATCTCCGAGTGCAATCATCGCTATCTATGTAAGGCGAGTTAACACGTTTGTTTGCTTTGTCAGGTCAGGCTTCAGTGAATGCATAAACATGAGTTGTGCGCAATTGTGAGCAGAGAGTCGTGGGTACCAAAAGCATTCTACTGAGCATTCGATGGCAATGTCTCCATCAGTGATTGCGCAAGTAATGCTGGTAGTGCTCCGAAGAGAATCTCCTGCAGACTGATATAAACATCGACGCACCCCTCGGCTACTCAGAGGCACTCTCAACCTTGCAACTATACGTAGACTAGCTCTTCCACACTACACTACACTGCACTACCCACCCTTGAACCCATCGTGTTCACATTCGTTTCCTTGATGCTGTAGCTTTCTCAGAGTTCTTCAAAACCACGAATTGACGCGGTGGCCACTGACGCCGCCCCAGTTGACATGCTCAACTGGTCATGCCCATGGTCACAACCATGGTAGTAAAGGGCATTATTTAATTCCTTATTCGTTCCTCATCACAACCCACCCTGCTGCCATATAGCTATTAAATGAAACCATTATTCAAGGGTTTCCTTCGGCCAAGTGGTTCCGATCGAACAACTCAACCGCTGCTATTTAGCAAAACCTGTTTTATGCGGTTATTCGAAACCCACTGTGTTTATGGGGTTTTGATGGATTTAAGCTCTGATATGCAGCGAGTGAGCAAAAGTGTTGGACTAGTAAATTAAAGCTTTCCACAAGCATATCGTCCCAAGTCTCGAGCTCCATCACATGCCAACTTCCCCAACTAGGCGTCTTGTGCCCAATCTCCTATTGCACTTTCTACCGCTGCTTACCAAAGCCATTTCACAAATCCTGGAAATATACTCAATAAGAGTAGAAAGAGAAGCATGTTGTCATACAACGTGGGGAACTATTTGAGTAAGCAGGAATTATCCTTCAGTAAGAGATAAGTACAAAACACTGGTAAGTCGTGTCGGAATAATTCACGCAGTGAGATAGAAAAATCCCCTGCTTGAATACAGCTACTTTCTGTAGAAAATTCACCATTATGGCTTGGTAGTTCAGCATCAGGATGGATTTTTATTTTCGATTGCTACTCCTAACAAGCTTACAAAGTAGGTTCAATGGCGATACTCAAGATTTATTTCAATTCAACCTTCTCTAAAACCGACTTTGAAATTTACTACAAAAAACTGGTCCACCAATTGGTTCTCTCACTTACGCTGCTGCATTTCGAATTTGCAGACACTGGAACGCATATCAAGTCATCTGTCAAACGAGGTTATCGAAAGTAACTATGATGGGATTGTCAGGAGAGTAACCGAGTTTGTTTCGACGTTGAAGTCCAGAAGGAATATGCGGTCGACTCAATAATTCCACCTCACAAATTTCATCATAACTCTGGAGTTTATGATCATAACAATCACCAAATTCACCGCCTAGATGATGTGCATTCAATTGTCAATAAAAACGCCGGGAAAATTGACTTTAGTGAACCATTCACTAAGCAGAGATTTAATTGCTGGTGATGTTAACACATATTCATTAACTCCAAAATTACACCAAACTGGGGCTACTTTCTCTTTTAGAGAATGAATGTGCTCAGAACGTTAGGAAGTAGGGGGCTTCACTTAATCAAACTTCCATAAGATTGGCTACCTGCGCTGTTTCTGTCAACAAATCTTCGTTACGTACTTGCACCCCTTGAGTAAACATTAGGTCTCGCACTGAAGAATAGGCGCTAAAACGCATAAGGCCATGGTTTTGCAGTATTTGGTACGCAATTGGAGAGCCTGCACCCGACGAGTCCTACGTTCCTAGCAAGAGGTGTGACTTTCAGTGTATGATAATTTTGAGCGCAATGGTATGCAATGCACCTTAGCAACATCCAAAGCTAAATACCTACATATCTCGCAGTAACGACGCATCTTCTTACTGGCCATGCCGACTAAGGTATCAATACTAGTTCTCTGCGCATTAAGTAATCACAGGAAATTTAAGAGGAATTACAGAAGTCTGCAAATTACGTTAACTATTTCATGAGCTCGTGGGTTTCACAGCACTATGCATATGCACTACCGATTTCAGTGCCTATTTTAGTAAACAATGGCGTGGCTCCCAATGCAAC
>JAUOZQ010001250.1:0-15708 GCA_030710315.1 Anomotaenia brevis
CTGCTATATTTTGTTAAATTTAAAAACGAATAATCACACTTTCTGCACTTCTAGCTAAATGGGCATAAAGGTATTACTTTAAAATCCGAAAACTAAAAGGTGCGCTTAGCACTACCATGGTTGGGAAGGAACTCTTTTATCAATATAAATATAAATAAATAATGAAACACGATAAAGTGGTTATGCCTAAATTTAATTCCAAACACAACTGAATTCCAGCAGAAAAAGCTATAATTAATTGTTTGAGCATAGGAAAGGGCAGGAGGGTCGAAGTTTAAATGAAGGCGCAATCGCCTTCAACATTTGCTTCAAAGCAAATTTTATTATTATTACAATTATTATTATTATTATCAATTATTATTCTGATGGATTGGTCCTGCTGAAAATCGTGGCCATTTGTAAAGTGAATTTTACAACAATGCGCATAGTATATGATCGTCTTAATCATACTAAGTACCAAATAGTAATAGTTGATCTTTGTTTCACTTGATCATTGCTTCGTCTCAGCCAAAAGAAGGCATGAATTCAGTATTCGGCAAAATTTTATTCTTCTTGTTAAAGTGATCACAACAAACCGGAACGCAGAACAAACTGCAAATGCTTTTAAAATTAAACTCGATTTTTCTTCATACATGTATCAAAACTGCACATCACCAAAGGAACTGCATGCTCCAAAAATAGATAATGTTTACACCATAACTATCAAAAGTGGGAAATATGAAACTTTCAGTACCTTATTTTGCACTCTGTGCTAAGATTGTATGACGAAAGTTTTACAAAATCGGACTGAACACTATGCAAACACTTCAATTAAATAGGTGGGTTTTAATTGACATTTTAAATAAATAAATATACTTTAGATGGTTCCATTTGCGATAATCAGAAGCACACGTTTGAGCATTTTTGCGGGATGCTAGAGACTACAGATGCACCAGCGAAGTAAAAAAATAATCTCTATGACACTAAGAATATTGGAAAATATCCACTGACGAGTATCTATCTGCGCAAGTACACGGAAGGTTCTTTAAAGGTAGCACTTGTGCCGGTTACGCCAATGAAAAGAACTACCTTCTAACTTCATTTTCGTTTCTCTGACCTAAATAATTGTTAAGTACGAAATCTTAGGATCAATTTCGATATATTGGCTGATAATGTTGATTATCCATCCATAACAAAGTTTTTTTATATTCTTGATAACTATGGGAAAAATCATTTTGTTGTAGAAATCTCAATAAATTATTACAAGTATCAGGAACTAGTAGAGTCGACTATTTCAATACAGTCTTATGCAAAATACGCAAATACTCCCTCCACTCTTGTTTCCAACCATCTTCCCAAAAAAACATCGAGATGACCAATTTAACGCAACATATATGTATTTGAACGAGCTTAGGTAAAACCTTTGTCCCAGCTTATAGAGTCTTTCAAGTAACTGAGGCTGTTTGGACAAATTACTCGAATCAGAATGCCGGAATTATTCATTCTCGACACTGATGTGTTAATGTGCCAATCGATATGGCGATCGGTTTGACAAAGCCAAATTCCAAATTATAAATTAAATTTTAAAATTGGCTTATTAAATTCAGTTAAGATCAAGCAAATCACATAGGTATTTTAACGACCCCAGGGTGACCTGAGAGCCTGACCCACCCAATTGCTTACGTGGAATTTTCATGAATCAACAGTTGGACTGAGCCCATTGAAGTGCATCGAATTGGCAAAGTTTTTAACAATGAAGCAGGTCAACAACCGCCAAACACATTTTCATATGCAATATGGGACATCCATCTTCTCTTCTCTGCTCTTTTCTTCTCTGCCTTTCTCTCCTCTGGTATCAATCATGCTTAAAATACTCACTCTTCATTTGATAAAACACCTGCTGTTTTCTCTGCGAACGGTTCACCATGAAAGCCAATCCTCGAAAAATGCAAGTGTTGCCCTCGTGAAGGAATTTAGCATTATTAGTCAGGATTTTGTAGTCGTAGCTGCTTTCAGCTTTTTTGCGGAGACAACTATTTGCTGTGTTGCGTTTGGGCTGAAATTCAATGTATTGGGATTTCAGTATAGGATCAGAATCTGCCTTAACCGAAAACCGTTGCATCGAGTTGTTCGGTGCTCTGAGTTAGGATGGAATTTAGACAATCTAGCTGTCCAAGATAAAAACACAAAATTATCACCAAGCTCTCAAGGACTTTCTCCTCGTTTATTAATGAAGGTAACGTCAACGAGTTGGAAGGGTGAGGAAGGATTGCGTTCATCTTTAGGAAATATCATTCGGCGCTTGATCTATTTAATTTCTAGTAATACCAAATACAAATTAAGCAAAATCTGTAACCTTATTATACAGCCTTGTAAGTAATTAGCTTTATTGTCTCCCGAATAAGGTACAGAAACAGTTTTCCTTAGGCTGTATCACTTCATAAAGCTATGTATTTCTTGCTTTTGATTTCTGTACTTGTAAAAGCAATATCGGGATAGCAAAATTGTTTTTCTGATTCGAAATTCCTTAAAATTGTGAGCCGCGAGCACCGACAAATTATGGATTTGGGGACGATGATGACAACTCTTGCTTAATTCCGTCTTTACAGGAATAGCTCTTAACAATCTAGACGAGAAATTGCCAAGCAACCTATAACTGAATCGTTTAAAATCGCAATCTAAACACAGTCATTGTAAATGGTAAATTGGGATATAATAATGAAAGGATATGTTTATTTTGACACTGACAGTGTCTCAGATGACTAGCAAAAGTAAATTATTTTTTTTACTCCGTCTTGCCGTTGTAAAACCATGGAAAATTAATAATAATAAATCCGCAACTAGCAAAAACAATTAGTACCTGCGTAACATGCAATCTAATGGAATGGATATCATCAGTAAAATACGTGGCTGCTATTTTCGACAAAGCACAAATTGAACACGTGGGTATGTTATGGGTGATGTTGTAAACTGAGAAGCCATTTACTAATTAATAGGTCATATCTAGTGCACCACAAAGTCTACTTGAGTCCATTACCACAACACCCTTCTTCGTAATAATTGTTATTAAGATTACTTAAAAGTGTGCTAAATTCGCCTGTCGTACTAATGGGAAATTATCGCCTATAAAAGCAGATTTATTAGATCTGCTCGGAAACATGTCAGAAATAGTTTAATGTCATAGAAATCAAGGAAAAAAACATTGAATAGCTTCAAAATTCCATCTAATGCGGATATTTGAACCTCATAATAACAACTAACTCTATTTCAAACAAAGAGAAGCTTTCAGATATGTTTCAGCCAGCTTGATCGAATGGTTTTCAGATGATCCGAGGTCGAAATTGAACAGACTGGTGTAATTCCCAATGTTACGACCGATAAATCATTTTGTGTAATTGACAAGCTTGCTATATATATATATATATATATATATATAAATTACAATTGTATGTCCTTCTAACGGATTTTCCCTAAAAGGACAGCAATAATATGTTACTGTATAGTTCAAAATAATATATTTATAATTATCAACATATTTATCTTGCCCAAGGTTTTATTAATTGTAATCGCTGATGCTAAGTAAAAATTACATCTATTAGTTCCTGTAATGGAAAACCTTTGGAGAAAAAAGATTGTTTCTGCTTTTTTGAAGTTCATTGTATGTATTTCATATTTTAAACGCACGCTTTTGCAAAATACGCTAAAAATAAGTAAATATATTTAACTATTATCTAACATTTAATCCCGAGTAGAAACGATAAAAGCACTTGCCAGACATGTCGAAGACTCCCTCTAATTTCAAACATTTTCGTAAGCGAATGCTCCAAAATATTATTGCGAGTATACTAAGGTACGTACGAGAAGGACGCTGATCCAAAGATTTTGCATTGAAAACTTGAGTAAAATGAAATTTTACATAATTGTGAATGCATCCTGCATCGACTTTTTTGGATAAGCAGAGTACATGCATATAAATGAAATATTTCTAAATATTTGCGATTTACAAATCAAGGTTTTCTTAAAACTAACGTCCTTTTTCAATAATTTCCTTGTTATTCTACTAGGCAGTATTTTAAGATTCAACAGCACTCTACTTTACATACCATTCAAAATGTCGAGTACGTAAGCTATAGATAAAATAAAATTCTAAAAAAAGTATTGAATTCGAAATAAATGGGCAACTTTTATTTAAATTGATACCCGAAACTCCAATAGTTCGTGCTGCAAATGATTGTAATTTAAAAATAGTCTTTGAATGAACCAGAAGAAAAAGTATGCTCACCAATACTCACTAAAAACAATGATTTAATTCAAAACAAAGACAAAACATGGCGCTTTAGTGGCAACATACCAAGACCACAGAAGTGCCCTACGGAAATCCAGAATACATTAGTAATTTTCTCAATGAACTTACTACCTTTCAAAGAAACTCACTCTCGACTTGAAAATTTGGGTTTCGCTTAAAATTTTTAATAAACGAGTGGTTTATTTAGCATATTTATTAATCACTTACTGAATGCAATTAGTGCTGTTTTTCGAAATCAGTTTAAAAAGATTATTTTTAAAGGGCGTTGCTATTTTCTAACTGTCTTACCAGTGCCATGGGACGCCTTCGTCCTCTCTACTTCAGTGAAAACATGCAAATTAAATGCAATCAAAATAGTGACATTTGCTTACCATTGAACAGTTGTCAGATAAAATACAATTATCAATACGTGAAACCACATCTCTGTGTAGTGTCTTGCGAATGCTAAGCACCTTTCCGTTATCCAACTTTAATAAACTAGAGACTCGAAGACTCTGTGTTTAAGGTGGTTTTATGGCTGATAGACAAACTATTTCTGAATTGATTGGTCTTTCACCAGTGACGAGAGGTCTTCAAGTGCACATGATTAAATTGAGAGGGAATGTACAACGACTCAATCTGAAAATAAACATTGAATGAGGGTTTCGAGCATTCAAATTTGGATTTAAACTAGTGGTTGTTCTTCTCAAATAAAAATCGAATTTATCAATATACACCATATATATACGTCATGTATATATATATATATATCAAACAATAAATATCTGAAAAGCAGAATTCGAGAATGAAATGGAACGAGTGATATTCGACTAGGAACGTGAAATTCAGAGGGAAATATATCGGGTATTTTTTACGAATTACCATGCAAATCGCAGCATAATTGCAAAGTTGAAATCACATTCGGTAAATATTGTTAAATTTTAGGCAGTTGCTGATTTACTCCCGCAAGATGATATCAAGGAAAAATACCTTTGTTGAATTTAAATAAAAATAAAGGCAAAGCCTATTATTTATCCATTAAATCGGCTGAGAAATGGGCGTTGGTGATTAGTTTATCTTGAATCACATAGAATTAAAGAAAAGTGATTATTTCAATTTCATAATTGCAATTAGAAATCTGTGAAAAATGTTATTGAATTTCTTGAAAATAATTCGGGAAGTAAAGATAGAAAAGGTGTAGGGTACATGAAACGAATTGATATGGGTTCTCCAATCAGCATTCTACCTTGGCTATGCCAAAGAAATGGGTGCATGCTCAAAGCTACCAGCGAGAGGTGTTTATCTCAGGATAACAGAGGAGGTTTTTAAGCCAAACATTTGTTTTAGCGCAGTCATTTGTCTGCTTGAGGGAAATGCTAATTTGAGACCAAACTTTGGATTAAAATGGCAAGGATTGGGCGTTCAAGGTGCTTTAATGGCTTCTTTAAGTTACATTTCACGAAGAGTCGATAAAGTACTGTTCCAGTGCATTTAAAGAATAACTAGTTAATTTATAAATATATAGAAAACTAAAAAATCCCTTTCATTCTACATTTTCTAGAAGAATTTACGCGAAATCCAAGGGATTTACCAGTTTCTCTAATAAGACCGATCGTTTTTTGAGATTTTTAGTTGAATGATTTCTTGTAAAATCATATGTCCTTCAGCTATTAACGATATTATACCTTTCGACAACTATAATGAGCATTACAAAAATTAAGTATATCCAGTATTCAGCATTAATTGAGATAGCAATAAAAAATTTCAACTTTTTAATCTCGACGTCATGAAATTGAGGCAACATGAAAATTCTAACACAGTTTCACTGCTGGCATAAAAAACAATCACCTATCTCATCTGAACAATACCAAAGGTGTCTGTCTTATCATGTTAACAATAAAAGCTGATTGATTTTGGTCGAAGTATGATTTTCCGTCAAATTTTATAATTATTTTATTGCACTTCGCAAACATCTCATAAAAAGAAAAACGTTTGGCTCACAAACGCTAAAATGCTGTTTAAGATAGGGTATCTTTTTATTTACGAAATTCATCCAGAGAGATTTAGTTAAGGCAATTATAAATCAAGTTGTTTTTTGGATTTTATGAAAAAAATGGCATCAACTAAATATGATTGAATGATATTTCTTATTTTTATGAGAAATGAATCCGGACATTTAGGGGATCCAAATAACTAAAATATGGACAATTTCGCTTTTATAATACAAAGAAACAGGCTAAGTGGTTACTTTGAGGTATTTTTAATCTTAAACAATCACTTGGTTTTATCTGTTTAATTGTTGGACTCAACGCTAACAAAGACGCATTAAAACTGCGTGGAAAGTTTCAACAATGAGACACTGTAAATACACACTTTCATTAAAATATATATTTGAAACATGCTATCAAAAATAATGGTCATTTTAATTGTTTGTTTGTATAAAGTGAAATTTTTCCAACGCTTCATGTAAGTTCTCTTTTAGCAGGTTTAAATTTTGTTTGATTTAGAAACAATAAATGGCTTTTTCAGTCAGCTCCCTCTAGACGCTACAATGATATTTTTGTCTTATTTGCAGAAGCAATGGTATATTTAGGGGGCCAACTCGCAAAATCCATATGGCGAATTGTTTTATTAATCCCTGTGTATAATTCTAAGAATGTTTATATGTACCTTCAAATTACAATGCATTCCTGAATGCATGAGGAATTTTTTTTCTTGACATCACTTAAAAATCCCCTGATTCTGCCAATGTTGTACTGACTACTTGAAATTATATGGCAAAAAATTCGTTAAAATTATGTTCTCCATATAATCAGCAAATTTATGCCGTGGAAAGAAAAGGCATTTTATTTTGAATAGCATTTAGTAAATATAAAGATTAAAAGCGATGGAGACATCCTCATCTGTATGTTAAGGAAGTTCTATCGAAATAGCTTAAGATCTAACAACCTGTAATATTTAGAAGAAAGAATTGAAACTTCACTCCACTTTATTAATCAATGCAGCATCGTTTGATCCTCCTATTAATCGATGCATTCCCAAAACCACTGATTAAATAGCACACTTTTAAAGGGAATGTCCGCCATCATAAATGAGGAAGAAAAAAGTCCCCAGCAAAGCACAAAGTCAAGTTCGTTGGCTGAGAGGGACCGTCAGACTCTTTCAAATCGAATTATTCCAGATGGTCACGAGACTGAGGGGCCTAAAATCACTGCAGAGCTCCTCAGTAACACCCACCTGCAGTACCCATATACCTAAAAGTTGCCTTTCCGGAGCTACACAAATAAAGGGCGAATGTTTCAAGGCCTTTAGGGGTATGTACGACCCCCCAGAATTTGTCTGTCTCTCAAAAAGTGGAAGATGTAGCCTCACTTCTCAACATTAATGATGAGCATTTGTGGTCTGTTTTGGAGATTCAAGTGAGAAGTCGATTTCCACCGATTTGGCACAGTAAAGATGGGTAGTGGATAAAGTGCTAAAGAAGACAGACAGGCCATTTTAAAGGTTGAAATTCGTTTTGAAACAAATAAAAAGTCATATTTATGTGTAAAGTCGTATCTTAAGATCGTCGATAATTCATACCACAAGCACTGAGATAAATTACCTGATTTAGTTCAAAGCATGAAAAAATCTACGAATACGATAAACGAATTTTTATTATTACCAGATATCATATTTTAAATTAGTTCCTATTTTCAATTATGTGTTAGGGATCTATCGATGGACTGGTTTCCACTGTCTCTTTTAGAAAATAGAAAGTGTACACTAAAGGTATATTTTGTATGATGCTTGCTTTTCCAGCAAGACCTCTATATATCAAATTCAAAACATATTTTTAAAGAAAAAATTGTTTATTTGTGATTAGGTAGCCGAAAAATAACAAAAACGATATTTTTTACGAAAAATAGATATGAATTGCAATGCATTCATAATTTAAGAATTTATTCATAATTTTTTGCTAATAATGTTCAACACATCAAAGTTCTACACATTTGTCGAAAAAAAGTATATCAAAATTGAGGAAACTGCAATGGTGAACATAATTAAGCGGCAATGAATAGTTTATTTGAAAATCACCTACACTTCCTAAGCAAAACGTCCACTCATAAGCATCGGTTTCTCACTATAATTCGTTAATATTTTCTTTGCCACTCAGAAAGTATTTTTGTTCTATGTTTATCCAATTTAGTATTGCGCATTTAATTTTTAAAATGACTGACATTTCGGATCTAAGTTACCTTTGTGTGGAGTTGATTCGGTTTCACTAAATGTTTCTTATAAAGGAAAAAATACTTTGAATACTTGCGTATTCATTCGAGAGTTCTTTTAAATAAATACGCTTGGTACGTACACATGACATGACTCCCATTAGGGTGTCTATTATAATGAATATCTTATTAATTTAAATAAATATCATGCTTTTTGCCTTTGCTTCAACTGCCACTATTATAAAGAAAAACCTTTCATTAATAAAACGTAAAATTACGCATTCCCAAATGCGATTATTTTATGCACTCTGTGTTAATATTCAACCGATTCAATTTTATGGACCGCGTATGTTTCTAGCACTTTGCTTTCTTGTGACTTATGCAGGAAAGGTGACTTCGGCAATGAAATTGAACGATTGATATTCGACTAGAAAGGTGTAACTCGAAGGCGAATATATCGGGTATTTTTAGTCGAATTGCCATGCAATTCTTAGCATAAGTGCAGTGTCAATATCTCATTCGGTAAATATTGCTAAATATTAGGCAATTGCTAATTTACTCCCTCAAGATGATGTCAAGGTGAAAATACCTACCATTAGCTTACTAAAAGATTCCTTTGCTGAATTTAATTGAATCACATTATATTAGATAATAAGTGATTATTTCGATTTAATAATTGCAATTCGGAATCACAGAAAAATGATGTTGAATATCCTACAAAAAATTTGAGATTAAAGGCAAAAAAGATGAAGGTTGCATGAAACTAATTGATATGGATTCTCCAATCAGCATTCTACCTTGGCTTTGCCAATGAACATGGTGCATGTTTAAAGCTACCAGCGAGGGGTGTTTATCTCAGGATAATTAAGGAGGTTTTTTAAGCGAAATATTTGTTTCATCCTAGTCATTTTCTGCTTGAGGGACTTGCAAGTTTGAGATCTAATTTTGGATTAGAAAAGGAAAGGATTGGGCGTTCAAGGTGCTTTAATGGCTAGTTTCAGCTACATTTCACGAGGAGTCGATAAAGTACTATTTCTATGCATTTCACGAACAGCTAGTTTTTTAATTTATAGAAAGCTATAAAATCCCTTTCTTTTTCATGTTCTAGAAGCTTTTATGCGTATTTCAAGGGATTTATTAGTATTTTTAATAAAATCGACTGTTTTATTATTTAGGATGAAGTATCGCGTGAACCAATTAAGATTTACTATTTCCTCGACTGATTTAGCCTATCAAAACAACATTAATCAATGATTTCCGATTGAAAATAAACGCACTATATATTCCTAGTAGTTTAATTCAAGACCAAATAAAAACAGGTTTATTTTATGCAATCTCTCAAGATAATTACTCAAATAATTTTGTGAATTAACGTTTTTGAAAAGCCCAATTTTAATTCTCAACGAGATTTTCAAGTCACTGATTATTCTAGCTGCCATTCAATCAGAACTTACTCAAAATAGTTAATTTCTTCCGAAAGGTTGTCAGAAAACGGAAAGGACAACAAAAAATTATAAAATCTAGATATACGGCTGTTTGTTAGTTAGTCTTTAGTTATTTTCAAATGACACGTTTCACACTTCCAGTTAACTCGAAATTAAAGCCCAATTTTCTCTTGTAATTCTTACTTTTGCCTAAAAGTGTATCTGTTTAAATAAATATAAAAAATAGCCAAACATAGAGATGTGGATTTTTATATTACAATCAGTAAAAAATGATTATTAAAAAGTATTTTTGATTCCTGAAGATGGTTTTTCTACAAATTACGTCTATTAGATAAACCAAAATATGCATGTTATGACCAGCAGAAGTGGCCGAAATGTAAGGAACACATGGTGTTGCTTTGATTAAGCAGGAGTTAATCTAAGTACGCAATTTAACTTAAAATATACTAATTTCGCCATGCACTTGCTGCAGATAACAATGAAAGTTAAAATACATAAAGATCCTTACAACAAATTTAATGGCAGACAACATTTTGAAAGAATTAACATCAGTGAATATTTTAAATTTATTTTAATTAATATCGCTTAAAGAACGAAATCATGCTCTTTTTTTAATTCTTCCAATGTCATACTAGCTTTTCGTTGCACTTCACATAAATTAAACAAAAATGCATATTGAACTTTTCGCTAGTGTTTAAAATTAAAATCCTAAAAATAACTATTATTAGCTGTCGAATTAGGACAACTGACTTAAAAGTAAATTGTTATTGCTATTGTTAATGATTTTTTAATTCGATGATTTTTGGGAAATAAAATATATCCTTGAGCTATTAACGATATCATACCCTTCGACAACCATAAACAGCATCGCACACATTGCACATATCCAGTATTCAGTATTAATTAAGATATCAATAAAAAAGATTTAATTTTTAATATTTAGGCCATGGAATTGAGGCAGAGTGAAAATTCTAACACTGTTTAACCGCTGCATTAAAGTCAATCATCCGGACTAATAAAACCTTCTTTTCATTTTTTTAACACCTCGCGATGGTATCTATCTTATCATTAAAACTGCGTGGAAAATTCCAAAACTGAAACTCTGTAAGTACACATTTCCATTAAAATATACTACCAAAGGTTAATATAATATCAAAATTAATTGTCATTAGTTAATAGTGAAACTGTTGCGTCTCTTTAAGTAATTTCTCATTTAGCAGGTTTAAATTGTGTTTGGCTTAGAATTAATAAATGGCGTTTTCAGTCAGCTACCTCTAGACGCAACAATTGTATTTCCTGGCTTATTTGCAGAAACAAAGGGATTTTATGGAGCCAACTCGCGAAAACCATGTAGCGAATTTTTTTACTAATCCATATGAGTATATAATTCTACATCTGCTTATATGTACCTTGAAATTACATTGCATTTCTGAAAGCATGAACAAAATTATAAAGTTGTTCTTGACATCACTTAAAAATCCCCTGATTCTGCCAACGTTGAACCGACTATTCGAACTTATATGGCAACTAATTCGTTAAAATTATGTACTGCTTATAATCATCATATTTATGCCAGAGAACAAAAGGTATTTCAATATGAAAATCACTTAGTAAGTATCGTCATCAAAAGTGTTGGAGACATGATCATCTGCAATTTAAGGACGTACTATCGAAATGGCTTAAGATCAAACAACCTGTTATATTTAGTAGAGATAATAGAAACTTAACTTCGCTTTATTGATCAATGTAGCATCGATTGATCCTTCTAATAAACGATGCATTCGCAAAATCACTGATGGTCCCATTTGGGTTAATACTTTAATATTTGCGTACAAGGAAATGCAAGTGAAGACGACTGACGACTGTCAAAAGAAAGGGAGATCTTCCATTCCTTCGACCTGCTGCAGACCTCAACATCTAATAAGTGACGCATCTCACATTTTGAACACTTTAAAAAAATTTTAGAAAACTTTAAATAGGCCGAATTGTTGTTTCCTGCATGGCTTTAGTGGAACATTAAATTGCCCGCTCTCAAAGGAAATGGGCGCTTAGTATAAAAGGAAAAGAAAAACGAACCCAGCTGAGACAGATCGTCTGACTCTTTCACATCGAATTACTAGAGAGAGTCACAAGACTGAGGCGGCTAAAATATCTGCAGAGCTCCTTAGTGAACACCCACCCACCTTCAGTGCCCATTTACCTTGAAACTGTGTTTCGGGAGCTGCACAAATCAAAGGCGAATGTTTCAATGCATTTAGGGGGATGTAGGAACCCCAGAATTTGCCTGTCCCTCAAAAAGTGGAGAAAAATGTAGCCCAACTTCTCAACATTAATGATTAGCATTTGTGGCCTATTTTAGAGATTCAGGTAAGAAGTCGATTTCCGCAGTGGAAACCATCGTCTGCAAAAGAACTCTTTGATGGCGGTTTAAATGAAAAGTGGACTGCAATTCCCTTTGAAACGACAATGCACAATATGCACATATTAGTACCTCGGGGAATTGAAGGTGTACTTGCAGCAAAATGTAGATAAGATGGGAGAGGTAATATAATAATGAGAAATGCGTGGGTGTGGCAGTGACGGTGAGTGAGTCAAAATATGGTTGACCTGCTTCAACGGTAAACAAAGAGGTTAATTTGATGAAGGCCAATGCATTTAGTCAGGAGGGGGATTCACATGTCCCTCGTTAGAATGGCGGAGATATTCTCAGGACACCATCAGGTCATTAATGGAAAAATAGCAATTGATTGCTACTCGATGTTCGAAATTTATTTTAAGGGTTTTCAATCGGCATTTAGAACATTGCTAGTGGCATGACTAAGATCGTCGACTTCAGCTTACTTCATCCACTAATTGGCAAAAGCACTTATTACTATTATATGCTGGCTTTGGGACTCATTGTTTCGTTGATTTGAATTTGCATTCATCGTGTTTGACAAGTGCTGTCGCACCAGGGATTTCTTTCGCCTCTGGAATTAGAGAACACGGTGTCTGGATAGTTGCTGACGCACACAGCGTCACGTGAATTAGGCAGAAACGACAAAGTAGATCTTGGAAAACTCCATGTGCACACACGCAGATAACAAGTTGGAGGCGAGCCTCGCCAACATCGGGTCACTCGTCTCGTCTGTGTCGTGATTGAAGTGTAACTTTGCACCGCTCCCCAGGGTTTCATGTTAGTCAATTTCTTAAAAGCAAATTCAGCCCGAGCTGCGTCATCTTGTAGCTTTGTAAGTTGTGACATTTTAAAGTAATGCCTGTTTGACTTCAAGTTTAAGTTCCCAGAGTGCCCATGAAGAATCCGCCAAATACGCTTTCGTAACTGTGGTAACTGATCTGCTGCCCAGTGAGTCACGCTGCCACCGTATGGAAGCTCCATTTTGTGATCTTTGAAGGAGAAATTGCGCATGCATGCATGCATGCTTTGGCCTCACTCATAGTATTGCGCCTTACCTTCCACCCTATTTAAATGACAAAGCTAAAACCTTCTGCATATCTCCAATTTATAAAAGAATAATCGAACAAAGTCAACCAGATCCATATTGTTCCACTAGGAAATGTCGTGGCAACTGACAGTGAAATTGGAATGAAGGCCAGCATCTTGCTGAACTGTTAAAATCACAGTCTTTTCATTTGAAATTACAATGAATCTCCTCCCTTCAAGGACATATGTAACGCTTCCAGCAATGATATAGTACTCATTAATGGCACCGTCATACTGATTTCTATCTAAACTGGGTCCTTATTCCCATAACGCTAACCACAATGCCTAATATCACACTTGCTCAATCATCTGAGATTATTTTTGCTGCGAGGTTACAGGTAAACCCTTAAAATTAAAATTTCCGACTATGGAAATCTGTGCCACGTTTACTTTGCAAGACAAAAAATTATTATTTTGTGTCTCTCCATGTGTTTACTTGAATGAATGAACAATTCGAAGAAGTGGATCAATCGAAGAATATGTGCTATCTTTTGATTTTCAGTGGGTAGGAGCAGTCATCTACGAGGTAGGAATTTGGAACCGAGAACTTCCTGAGAGCATGAAGATGGGACTGATTGTTCGAAAATCGAAATGATATGACACTTCCGTCAGTGTGTCCATAACTAAAACCCGACCGGATAGCATCTTGCCAAGGAGAGAAAAAGTGATGTATCATCAGAAATGTATGTTTCCCTTCGCGCTTCCTACCGAATCGCTTTCCGCATTTTTGAACGCATTTCTGGAAACTTCGCGAATAAATTGAAATCGCATTTGTGTAGCGTTGCAGATCCACCTTACATTCTTGTTATTAGTGAAAAAAACAGATTCATTTATTGGCAGGGAATCGTGAAGGAGCCTCGAAAATGATCTGGATGGACTTTAACTGATGACTACAACGTATAATCAGGATGATGTTCAGATTTGTCTCGACGGATGTGCTTTCGAATCTCTGCACAACCGTATAACTTTGCCTGACTGCTGTTCCTAGGGGTTTTGCTCCTGAATTCCTTGGAATGCAGTGCTATTTGGCCAAAATAGCATTTAAGATTACTCGTAATCACCTTTCGCTCAGCATCTCATATTTCAAGCAGACGATTAAATCGAGTGTATTTTACTTGCTGACTTAAGGGAACGCACCAAGCGTAAACTCAGTAATGTTATTTCCATTTAAGAAAAGAGCTGATTTTTAAAGCCAGGATAGTCAGTTGACACAATAACCACTTTGTAATGCGAAAAAGTTAGCTACTTTTGGATTATTTTCAAGGTCTTACTGAAGCAATTTTTCTCTTAAAGGAACGGCACCAAGCGTAAGCCCAGTAATGCTATTTCAGTCAATTCGGTGCCAACTTTGTGCTTTTATTTCAGTACAAATGCATCTACTGAGCTTGTGTTAATCTCTCGATCTGTGACATAAAGGCTCGGCTTTCTTCACCTTTCAGCACCACGAAGTCAGTTTGCTACCATGGTATGAAACAGACTATATCTAATAAAATGGCAGATGGCACTAATAGATGCATTGTATTGTTATATTTTGTTAAATTTAAAAACGAATTATCCTAGGAAACGTAATCTCAATGACAATAAATTCACAATATTAAATGTGATTATTTTATGCATGCTGCGTTAATATTCAACCAATTCAATTTGTTAGGCTGCATCTTTGTAGCAATTTGCTTTCTTGTGATTTATGCAGAGTGTGGACAAAGTAGTGAAACACCCAACAACTGGCATCACGAAATCTACACATGTTGAATAAAATCAAAACGTGATATATGTATGTACATATAAAGATAATGCACCTCTAGAACTGTCAAAGCATCAAGATTGTTGGCCTTCGTGCGGCTTTGAAAGAGATTGGAAAACGGTGTCCTCAACAAGCGCAGGTCTAAGCGAAAGTTGAAGTTTTTGGCTGAGGGAGAACGTTGATTGGTTGTTCGATGGGCTCACAAGACCACGGCTCAAACAATCACTATAGAGCTACTTAATGAACATACAGAGAACCCAGTTTCCATGAAGAAGAGCTGCAAGTTGAGCGCCTGTGCTTTATCAGGATGATAGAAGTCTCAAGGCCTTTAGAGCAGTGGAGTAGAATCCTCAATTAAAAATGTGTTATGCACTCTGACTTATCATCGTCGCTTACTTCATTTTCGACCTGGCGCTCAGTGTACGTCTGAATGCAGTCGAAAGAAGTATTTACTTCGCACTGGAAATCCACTGCTGTATACGTGCTTTGTGCTTATAAATTTGTTTTTTTTAAATGAATACTAGAAATGCCCTAACAATCACGATGAGAATGCGAAATATTAC
>JAUOZQ010001251.1:0-15676 GCA_030710315.1 Anomotaenia brevis
AATCGTTTTTTGATTAAACTTTGGGAGGGAGCACTATTTAAGCATTTACTACCACCCTGCACATTGAACGTCCTAACTGTTATTCATTATTACTTTAATATTTGCAAAGACTGCGCATGCTAGCGGAAGAGCATTTCGCAGCGATTGCATATATATCCTCAATTACCTTGCCTTCAGTGAGGGATAAGAGAGAAACAGTTAGAATATTACATCTAACTGATAATTTTTGCAGAAATTGATTGGACTAATTTCGAGAAACTGAATAATTCATACACTTTGTATGACTTTGGAATACGTAGATCGTATTTACTTGCTACAATTTTATGCAAGGAAACAAACAAAAATGCGGCTCCTTTTGACCAAATTAGTGTTCCCTGTTGACGGTGATGGTTGACAAATTCGAGCTTAATGCTCTCTCTCAGCAGTGGTAGATTTGCGTTTAGTTGCGGAAACCTACTTTTAAAAGAAAACTATGTTGAATATATTTACTTGTTTCTTTTATTTTGATTTGTCAACAACCAATTTCAAATCGTCGACAAAGAGATACACTTAGTAACTGAAGTTAAGTTGAAACACTGGTAGAGGTTTGTGCCAGTATAAAACCGGAAATATGTGCAACTATCGGAGACGATAGAATTCTTCAATTCAAGTGAGGATGAGCAGAATGATTCTGATAGTCGGAACATAGCTAGTCAGCATACAAGACGTGTCATTACTCTAAATCAAAGTCACAATAATCCAACTTGCAGAATTTGATCGCAGGAAGAACTGGATAGTACGAATTTGCTACGCGTCGCACGCGCAGTTTAAGCCGTGACTACCACCCTGTACATTGAACGTCTTTGGGATTCATTTAGTCGTACTATATGCAAAGAATGCAAATGCTATCGAAGAGTATTTCGCAGTGGTTGCATATAAATTTATATTTACATTGCCCTCAGTGAGGAATAAGTCATAAGCTGTTACTATATTACATCTATCAAACCAAATTTTCAGAAATTTATCAGACTACCCTCGTGAAAATGTATAATTCACACATTTGTATGACTGAAATATCTAGATCTTATTAACCTACTTGTATTTAAAGCAAGTATACAGGCAGAAATGCAGGACTGAGAAGCTGAAGTGAGGCTCTATTTGACCAAGTGCAATGCTCTTGTATTTTCATTCATTTACTTCAGTCGATCAGAGGTGTCTGAGATATCGTATAGGTTTTCAAGTGATTCCCTAGCGAGTTCGCGTATTTTAGATATCTTCTCAGGTGAAGGAAAATCTTCTTAAAATGAGTATCCTCCATTTTAACTATCAAAGAATTCACAAGTTAGCACAAATTCGTTACCGGTTATCCGGTTTGAGTTCCAAGATGATACGGAATCACTTCTGTTTTGTAAAATAGCCATATTGGTGCAATTTTAAATAGCGATCGTAAATAGAAATGCAATAAAGACATTTTTTATTTTGCTCAATCCGTCGATGTGCAACATCGGTATCTAAGAGGACTGTCTTAAATACCTGACCACCTGAATAACTTGTAAGTGAATGTCACTTCACAAGCTTTCCCTTTCTTATTTTGATCCTAGATATATTTTCTGGTGAAAGGAAAATCGTCATGAAATCTTCATAAAAATCTTTTATGGGTTATGTCAGGCTAGAAAGCTATTTTAGATTGGAGGAGTGGAGACTTGAACTACCACTGTATCTTTTTCCATGATCACATTTGCTGAAGTGAAATACAATTAAATATGTAGGAGTGATTAAGAGTTTTAACATGATCCTCCTTGATGTCGGAATATAAGAAAATTTTTACAATAAGTAGTAGTACCGCTAAAATTATGCGTCACGAGAGCCGTTTTCAATCATTTTCTGGTAGGAAAAAGAGATTGAAACAACTACATGATCCAATATCGATGGGCTTAGCTTAAGTATCTCATCAAAATATAACATTCAATTTTATTATGCTATTTCAAAAAAGTAATCTAACGCTTACTGAATCATGATCGTACCACAAGAGGGGTAAGAAGAAAATCGAGGAAGCATTGTTTTTTAATAAATTAATTCAAAATTAGTGACTCCGATGCGTTTATTCGCGCAGAATTTGTAAGAATAACTTTTCAATAGATGTTAATATGACTTCAGTGAAAAACCTTTTAATCGAGTCGCTCAAATAGTTCATGGCATTCTCTGTGCTCGCGTATAAACAGATAGAATAGGAATGCTAAAAGAAGAAATGCAATAATTTATAAATCACAATCAGTGCATTGGAGAAGTAGAAATGCCAAACAAGAAGCTACGGGTTACAGCGCGAGCTCTTCCATGACAATTAGAAAACATGCCATTTGATTGGAAATTCAGTTAGATAATCAAAACGTGATATTTTGGCTGGTAAAAGAATGCCTTCTGTTTTGGTAATATGGGCCGATTAAAGAACCTCTGAATAAATACTAAAATTTAGCTTTTAAGCAGAAGAAGGGTTTCGAAGATTGATTTGCGTTCTCAATCTTAAGGGAATGGAATTAACTTCAAATATGTCCCAGCTTATTGCTCTCCTAGACAAAAACCAAAACTAACCTTCTAGGAAAGTTCTGCTACTTGTATAAGCTCAAGGTTCAGAGATAGCCGTAGCAGATCAAAAATACTCCAAATTGACCTAGAAATCTAGCTATCACTATCACCGATGTTTTCGATCAATACTTCTTGTAAAGAATTTGTCCCTACCTAAAACACAGTTGTCGGATATGAACAAGAAGTAAGATATAGAAGCCCCTGATATGAATGTGAAAGACTGCCGTTTAACAAACTTCGGACGACGCTACAATTAAGCGTCAACCGATGGAAATTCGAAGCCGTAGATATCAATAAGAGACCGATTTGACCACAGTTGGAGACCGGCTCTGACGTCTGCATAATTTCCATACAACTCCGATGACCAACAATAATTATCAACATTTCCAGTTCTTAAATTTGACCACATTATGCTGTTACGATCACTGAAATGTGTAAAATTATTCTTGCCAGTCTACTTCTGATTCACAATTGCAATATGTTCACTTGCATCAAGGGAAGGGCTTAGGAATTTTAGGCTTAATCAAGCCAACGCAAACTAGAAATCTTGGCTGACTGCACATTTTTGGAATGTTACGCTTCTGCGATGAGAGAAGAATTTCAACTAGTTAGGTTTCCATATTTCGAAATCGTGGAAAAATTTGTAAAATGATTTTTCTCTACTATTTCCGAAAGTAAAACTGACAGTTTAGGAAGAAAATTCTATCCACCTGTTTTGCTTGCGAGATTTTTTGGAAACATTGTTAGTTCAAAATGTAATCAATCTTACTCTTGCTTTAAAGACAACATGAATTTTTTAAAAGATAAATTCCAATAAGCAGACTTCCATGTGGCTTGCATTGATGGTCATATCTTCCTCTCTAAAACCACTTTCTGGTAGATTACTCCAATTGAGGAATTCTAGCCTTGAAAAAATCTATAACACTAACTTAGTATACTAATCTAAGTCGGATATTTTATCGATAGAGGGCAAAATAACTACTAAGTAACAAATTAATCTCCTAGTAAATGTTTAAATCGTTGGCAGTTATACGGTGTGCAACATTTACCTGGACCGAATAATTAATAATGTGATCCCACAATTTATGAAACCAGATTCCAGTAGATTTAGGTTTCAATAACTTTATTACAACTTGTAACACATATTTAAGTAAGCTTAATTGACCATAGAAGTTACTAAAAAACAGCAGATAGATAACTAGAAGGAAGGAAGAAAGGGAAGTGATGGTTAGTGGAGGGCAGAGGATAAACATTCAAAGGCGTCACGTTATCTCATGGAGATTTGGCAATTGGGAGCAGCAATTTAACTAGAGAGTTATAAAGTAGTTCAGTCTGGTGAAACTGCCTTTGGCATTTAGGATCTGCTTTCCTAAGAGGGAAGTCGGCTGGCAGTTTGGTTCAACTGCTTTCTACAAAGAACGTGGTTTGGGGCATGGAAATTTTGCAAGTGAAATTAGCATCTTATAAATTCAAAGGCACGCAGACCGTAATCCAGGATCCTTAAATAAGTCGAAAGGCTTTAAATGTCACTCCAGTTCCCATTTCTAAAGGGCATTTTGCACAGCATTATTTGCACAAGTTCCGATTTTATATTTTTTTCATTTCCCGTAGATTAATAAGAGATGCTCTTATTTAAAGTAAGGCATTTACCAGTCTGAGAAAAAGCCAGCCGGAATTAATGTTAAGCACAAAATATTGATTTCATCATGGGGACTCTTTGAAATTCTGAGGTATTGAGAATTGGTGTGCAACCTTCCACTGGCAGAGTAGCCTGGCAAGAAAGCAGATTCACATTGAAGTTCACCTTTCGTTGCTAAAATGCTTCGGATAGCTGCAGTGAGGTGAAGTAGAAGAGAAAATGATTACTAATAGACTTTTCTATGAAGGATACATTTTTCAATGGTGACAGTTAGAATTTCAGATGCAGTTAACGTTCTCGACAGCAGTTTCTTTGAACTGAGCCAGAAAATCTCATGGTTTTGGTGGACGAACGCCAAAGCCGTCAACCCATGAATTTGCGATATTGTGACACATAACACATTCATGTGCGTGCTCTGAGGGCAATTCAAAGCACCAAAAACGCACACGAGCTAGAGCGACCCATTCTTCTCTCCTTTAGCCAGGAACTGGCTCAAATTCTGTTTATTGATCCAGACGCCGATTAGTTGAATTCGAAGTTAATATTAATTATGCTTGTATTAATAATCAAAATTTTTACCATTTAGGAAACTTGTCTAAAATCAGAAATTGGCCTATGTCAAGGATATGAAAAATTAATTCACTCTGTCCAAATAGAATAAAATCATGCCATAAAATACTATTTCAAGATAACGGTTCACTTGCATCCCACTCATTTTCAGATTAGGCTTGAAAGCTACCAACATCAGGTAGTAATGAAATCCAGTAGTGCAATAGCAATTATTCCTGCGAGTGAGCTAAATGGATAGGGAATGTTCTATTCGATGACGAAAAACAAATTTTAAAACGCAGGTAATATAGTTTTGTAGGGTGAATTGACAAATAATTCAATGTCAATATTTTGTTTATTACGTTCCTCTATTACTCTGGAGCAGGTTCTGTCCAGTTTTAATGTTCATGCGGTGTGAAGCTAAGCTAGAGTTTTCTCAAAGACGAGTAGTTGGGGATCTGCCCTTCCGAGGATTCCCTAAATCGGAATGTGTTGAGCGGTCATTTTTACAGTTTGCTTACTCCATTGACTGTTGTATATCATTTGAGCAACCAAAGCATTGTAAATTGCTTTCTGCAGTATACATCTGTGGCACACGATACAAACCCACTTTCTTGCAAGTTCACGTAAACAGTGAACAGCAGTATATAAGGCCTGCAATCCAAAGACACTCACTTAATCATTCACTAATAAGTTATAAATGACTAAAACACTCTTCCTTATTCTACTGGCTTCCAGTACAGCTTCTTCTGTGTTTGGTAAGTCCCTTTCTTTCAGTAGTCGAATTCAGATTCAGTTGATGATGCAAACGATGGAGACACGGATATTGAAAATGGAGCAAGTGCTGCGATGTACAGTGCACTTAAGACAATTTCAACAGGAGCAATAAATTTCAAGGCTCTAAGCTTAAATAAAGAATCCTGGGTTACAAAATGCTCACGCACGACAGTAGAAGATGATAATTTTGCTTGCAATATTGCAATGCCCCTAGTCAGGTTCCGTGTTGTAAGATCTTCTACAAATTGTTTATACATTTTCAGAAAATGGTGATAGCCCATCTCTTCCACTCTGCGAATGTGGATATCGCCGAATTACAATTACGAGCAAAATTCGCTTATAACAATGGAATAATTAACCTCGTTCGTGTGGATGAGTGTGCCAGCAATCTAGTCCTATTGCCAGCCGATTTCATTATAAGAAGTGCAGGCGAGTTTATGAGCGCATTCAAAGACGGTCTAAATGGCTGCATCCCCATGTGTAAAGACAGGTTTTAACAGAGTAACGAACTCTCTGTGTCTCAGGCTGGCGTAGCTTTCGAAAATTCCTTTCTCATTGAATAAATTGCATTATTGAATTCGTTTCTTGATTATACTTTGGAAAGAAGCACTATTTAAGCAGTTACTACCCCTCTGTACATTGAGCTTCTTTAGAATTCATTTAAACTGTACTATTTGCAAATATTGCAATATTGCAATATCCCATCTAACAGATCAATTTTGCAGAAATTGATCAGAGTAACTAAGAGAAATTGAATAATTCGTACTTTTTTGACCTTATAATACCTAGATCGTATTGACTTGCTTGAATTTAAAGCGGATAAACAAGCAGAAATGCAGGCCTGAGAGGCTGAAATGAGGCTCTTTTGGCCAAGTGCAATGTCCTAAGATTATCATGTTTTACTTCAGTCGAATGTAGGTGTCTGATAAATCGTCCAGGTATTCGATTGATTTCCTAGAGAGTTCGCGTATTTCCTAAATTTTTTTCCGGTGTAGCGAAATCTGTATAAAACGGGTATTTATAATTTTAACTATCAACGAATTCAACCTAATCGACGTCTGGATCAATAAACAGAATTTGAGCCAGGTCCTGGCTAAGGGAGGGTAGAAGGGGTTCCTCTGGCTCGTGTGCATTTTTAGTGATTTGAATTGCCTTCAGAGCACGCACAAGAATGTGTTATGGGTCACAATATCGTAAGTTCATGGGCCGAGAGACCTTAGCGTTCGTCCACCAAGACCACGCTATTTTCAGGCTCATTTCAAAGAAATGTGCATTCGAGAACGCTAACTGCATCTGAAGTTCTAACAGTCACCATCATCGAAAAATGTATCCTTCATTGAAAAGTCTATTAGTATTCATTTTCTCTTCTACTTCACCTCACTGCAACTATGCAAAGCATTTTAGGAACGAAAGGTGAACTTCAATGTGAACCTGCTTTCTTGCCAGGCTACTCTGTCAGTGGAATGTTGCACAATAATTCTCAATACCTCAGCATTGCAAATTTTCCTCATGATGAAATCAATATTTTGTGTTTGACTTTAATTCCGTCTAGCTTTTTCGCAGACTGGTAAGGATCTTATATCAATTAAGACCATTTCTAATTAATTTATGTGAAAAGAAACAAATACTTTGAAATATGGAACTAATGGAAATAATACTGCGTATAATGCACCTATGGAAATAGGAAGTGGAGTGACATATGTAAAGCCCTTTGATTACGGTCTGCCTGCCCTTCAATTTATGAGATGCTAATTTCTCTTGAAAAATTCCTTTGCACCAAATCACGTTCTTCGTAGTAAGAAGTTAAACAAAACTAGCAGCCGATTGCCCTCTTGGAAAAGCAGGTCCTGAATGCCAAAGACAGCTTTACCAGACTGAACTACTTTATGAATCTCTAGTTAAATTGTTGCTCCCAATTGGCAAATCACCATGAGATGACGTGACGCCTGTGCATGTTTGTCCTCTACCCCATACTATTCATCACTTCCCTTCCTGCCTTCCTTCTAGTTATTCTTTCTGTTGTTATCTTTAATAACTTCAATGGCCAATGAAGCTTATATAAATGTGATAGAAGTGTTAATGAAGCTTTTAAACCTAAATTCTATTGGAATCTGGTGACATAAAATGTGAGGTTACATTAATAATCAGTCAGTCCTGGTAAATGTTGCACATAGTATTACTAGCAACAAGTTGTACATTTACTAGGTAATTGATTTATTCCACGGTAGTTATTTTGCTATCTAGAGATATACTATCTGACTTGGGTTAGTATGCTACGTTAATTTTATAGATTTTTGTCAAGGCTACAGTTCCCCAAATGCATTAATCTACCAGAAAGTGGTTTTGCAGAGGAAGACATGACCATTCATGCTTATCACATGCAATTCAGCTTATTGGCATTTATCGTTTTAAAAATATTCACGTTGAGTTTAAAACATGAATGAGATTATTCATATTTAACAATTTTTCCGAAAAATATCTCGATTTAAACAAGTTGGCAGAATTTTCTACCCTAGGATGTCAGTTTTGCTCTCGAATAAGTAAAGAAAAACAGCTTTTGAATATAATTTTATAAATTATTTACGATTATGAAATATTGGAACCTATACTAGTGAAAAGTCTGCTCTCACCGCAAAAGCGGTACATTCCAAAAATGTGCAGTCTACTACGATTTTTAGTTTGTGTTGGCTGGATTAAGCCCGAAATTCTCATCACCGGCTCAGCGTCGCGTGAGCCATGCAGTTGCGGCTATCTAGCGAAATGGCCTCACGCCGACCTGACAATATGATCGCACCGCTAAGCATTACATCTGTTTCCCCTTTTGAATAGGTGCATTTAACCGAATCTAATAGCGGTCATATGTCTTGTCTCAGATTAATGAAACATTTTCGAGCAAAGATGACACAACTCGCGTTATTCCATACGAAGCGAAATCAGGCTTGAAAGCTATCGTCGATGGGCGAATGGAGATATCAACTATTCACTGTAATTTGTTCTGGTGCTCAAAACCGTGTGAAGTTACGTTGACCATAAGTCGGAATCCGTCCACACTCAGCAGTGCTATTGTCGGTTATAGCCTCTTCGATGGAACGAAATTTAACAGTCAGAAACACTTTACGTTAAATATCAACAGTCTTCGTGTGACGAGTAGTCAATTTGTCATTAAATCTAGCTAATAGTCAACTTGGGTTGAAATATTGTTGATTGTTTTTACGAGGCAACCAACATTAATCTATTTTAACTTCAATGTACACTTATATCGACTACCTGACGGTTGAACTAAATGGATACCTCACGAGGCGGTGATTTACCATTGGCAGCTGAACCATTTTTAGCAAAAATTTGATTTATTAATATCAACTTTTTGTTTTTAGTTTTCGTTCGAATTGAATTAAATTATTCATAAATATAAATAGTAATTTCTTTGTCCTGAATGTTCTTGAGATATTTTGGCCCAAAGGATTCAGAATTTCGTGTAAATCATTTTATGCGAGTACCAGGTAAGCACCAATGCAAGCATGATTTTGTGATTTTACTTCTGAAATTTATGCAATATCTTACAAAACATTTGAATTTTCCGCAGAATTATTTCATTATTGGAACTTACCATAAATACCAGCTAAGGCTAGGACTTTGTGGCTGTGAGCATGTGGAGTGAATTTCCACAATGCTATTTCAAAGCATCTACTTTATTAAGGTGGAGCTTCCGTTCTGTTAACCATTCTGCTAGTTGGAGATTTTTCATCTGTTGACAACTGTTAACGGGATGCTTTCTTCCCTTGAAAGGCTTATTTTTATAGCCGTTGAATAGAAAAAGGCTACTTTTATTCATCTTTTGGAAAAAATGCAGTTTGTATTATTAGACGAAATAGTGGTATATCTTGATGTAGCTTTTGAAATTTCACCAAGCCGATGACATTTATTCTTTCAAATGATTTACTTTTTTCGAATAGCAAACTTCTTCCATGCTTTTCTTCCAAATTAGACCCTTTTGAGTCTGAAATCATCATTTCGACGGATTATGTGAATTGTTTTTTTATCAGGCTTTCAAATTCTAGATCCTCTAAGCGTTCGTCATATATATGCAAGCACTTGCAAGGCAAATGACGCAATCGACGTTTGACAGTGGATTGCTAGTGATTTCCACCCACACTGACCCATGGAGAGATCGAAAGCTAACTTGCCTATTCATTATATAAGGTATGACATACTTCGAATCAGATATTTTCAACTCTGTGTTTCAAATGTGTGGAAGTATACTTTGAAATTATTCTCTATATTGTAAACAGACAAACACAATTTGTTAAATTGATCCTTTTTTCGTGTGTATGAAAAACGCCTTTGAGAGTAGCGTGGTGTATTTTTTGCTATCTCATAATACAAGGCTTTTTAAAAGTTAAACAACAACTGAATAGTGTCCCTAAGGAAGCATGGAAAAATGTGGAATGGAACATTTGAAATCCGGGAGTTACTGATACCTCAGTAGTTGTTATGACGACGTATTCCGAAAAAATGTAATCATTCATCACAATGTTGGTGTCCCTTTAATAAGAGCGTAGTTTATCAACCGATATAAGTAAATACAAAACTCTTAGGCTCTTAGTTCAAATGCTATTATCACGTCGTTTCCTAAATGATCAATTGTTTTAAAAATGCAAATCGAACTCAAATACCCACCAGGTGTAGCATTATAATCTTTTATTAAACAAACAAATGATCTGATATTATTTGCTATAACTAATTGCAAAATGTTAAAGGTGAAATTTAAGTGCCTCATAAGATGATAAATTGTGGGTCATATTTCGTGCGTATTTGCCCCTTCCGCGATTTTAGGAGAAAAACCTATTGAATAGATCTTAGGGAATAAATTGCCTGTATACTTGTTTTTCGCAGAACAAATTTTCTCCAGTCTACCGACACTAGGATCTAGTGACAATTGTACTCGTAGGCGTATCTCGTTCGTTTTCGCCCCTCTAGCGAATTTACTTTTTGAGACGAGAGTTCCATTTTTGTTCTCAAAGGGTCCATTAAAATTTGAAAGAGGATATATCAAAACCATTTAAAACCCTCGAGTAGATTTTTTGGTATCTAACTTACCACATTCCTCTTCATCGGTTTCCCACTCACAGTGGGGTTTCATTAATGTAGAGGTTGGGCCAAGAATGTTAAAGATTTGCGTAGGAACAGAGGATAATCCAATATTAAATATGGGTGGTTTATTTTAACTACCGTAGGATTCACCAAAAAAAGGCTTCGTATCCACTTTGCTGATGGGTTTACAACCGAAAAACGTTTCAATGTAATCATTGCCTTTCTCGAAATGGGAGAAGGGAAACGAAGGCTCGCATCCACTTCACCTAATCGATCAAGAGTCAGTGTTACAAAAGCCTAGGCATTTTATTTATTCTTTAAACTATGCATCATACGTTTTGGTGCACAAAATTTGCCAAAAATTTACTTCTTTTCCTTAAGTACCTGCTATGATATCACTAAATTTTCACTTTTGAATAAAGTAAGCTGCTAAGGTTAGGCCTGGTATTCTCAGATTTCTCGCTGTCCTGTTTTAGGGGTCTCACAGGTGGGCTTTGAAACAAGGATGGCCAAGAAATTGCAAAGCTCATCTTGTCCCATGTGAAGAAAATCTACAGAAAAAGTGATTTTTAAATGGGAAATATAGTATTACAATCATCTGTGCAGCATATCCCAATGTATTCAGTTTCTTCTGTTCTTCTGTCCTTATTTATTGCGCAATGTTTACCACCTGCCTGCTTCTTCTTTTATGCTTATGCTTTCGTTTAAAGGTGCTCTACCACACGTATAAACCCCGAATTATTAAAAAATCTTATGATCTTATGAAAATTCAAAACTGCCATTTACAGAACTAGGTACTGGAGCCAATTGTAGATACACCGAACCTGAGACCTGAGGGACGATCTAGCATCCATTAAGTCATCAGAAGTAACGTCTAAGAGAAATACAAAGAGAGTTAAACAAGATCAATTTTTCGAGGTTTTATACAAATTAGAGGATTAAAGAGTATATATGTTTAACTTTAGGACGATTTGAATGTAATGCTTTTACCAGACTTGAATTATAGGCACACCTGCAAATGCCATAATTGCGAAGTCGAAAATTGAGACTTGAGCTAATGACATTTTGGAGGATGAGGAGTCACTGGCTAAGATGAATCAGATCTTGTACTCTGTTGCTGTGGCAACCGTCGTAACAAATATGACATTATTTCTCAGCCAATCACTGTAGACGCTTTGAGAGATGTGGTAGACCTTGTCTCAAAAGCACACTAATATAGAAGGAAAATTATCTTGTTTAAGTTTCCTAAAAATGGTTGAGTTTTGGGTAACACTGCAATGATAACCTTGAATGTTTGAGTGAAGACCAATAAACCAAAACGGGTAGATTCACACAGTTAAACAGTTGTGCCAATGAAAATATGGTATATAATTAAGCTATTTCACCTTGGCCTATAGTATAAATTCAGGATAGTAATTTGCTTTGGAAAGGCCTACGACGATGAGCTCCGATTTTCCTAAAAAAACAGTCTTTCCCCCATGCATTTTATTTGAGACCAATTGTTGTTAAACATTTCCACTAAGGGGGGTCAATACTTAGTTGGGTAATCACTAAATGCTCTTGAGTCTTAAGAGAGGTTTTGTTTTACAATGTTCCATTTTTAGAACAGCAATTTACAGCGCATGAGTACATATTTTTTCCAGACAATTCGTGCTTAAAGTAGGCTAGATAAGTCCAACTTTTCATCATTGATTGACGCATGTCCAACGTGTGCTGAACATAGACACAACACTGGCTTCCTCACAAGGAGACATCTGCTTTATGTAGGCACGACAACAGACACTTGTCAAAACACATGACGTCGTCGTCCTATCCAGCTTTGTATTCGTGCAGCAGTTATAGTGCCTGCTTTACGTAGCAATGGCGCTGGACGCCGACATCTAATTCTGGCGGATACGCACGGGACAGGAATCCTGACTCAATCTGAAACAAAACATTCTTACATTCGGCACTACCAAACTGGCATTATGTTCACATAAATGTTAGTTGGGATGTCTTTATAAAAGGATGAAACTGGAAATCAACCAACTCGCTATAATTTGAATAACTATTGCCATAACTACTGCAAATATGTTCTTCAGATTCTTGTCATCATGATCTGTATTTAATTCCTCTTCCGATATTAACTTATATTATGAACAGGTGATTAATTCACTGCTATAACTGTATGCTATGGGGGATGGACGCAAAACCTGAAAAACATTAAAAATTATCAATTCACCTTTTAATATATTTCAGAATTTCATGTGATAAGCATGAAAGGTCATGTCTTCTTCTGCAAAACCGCTTTCTGGTAGATTAATGCATTTGCGGAACTGTAGCCTTGACAAAAATCTGTAAAATTAACGTAGCATACTAACCCAAGTCAGATAGTAAATCTCTAGATAGCAAAATAACTACCGTGGAATAAATCAATTACCTAGTAAATGTACAACTTGTTGCTAGTAACACTTTGTGCAACATTTACCAGGACTGACTGATTATTAAGGTAACCTCACATTTTATGTCATCAGATCCCAATAGAACTTAGGTCTAAAAACTTTATTAAAACTTCTATTATGTATTTAAAGAAGTTTAATTAACCATGGAAGTTATCAATCAAAACAGCAGGAAGAATAACTAGAAGGACAAACATGCACGGGCGTCACGTCATCTAATGGTGATATGCAAATTGGGAGCAACAATTTAACTAGAGATTCATAAAGTAGTTCAGTCTGGTAAAACTGTCTTTGGCATTCAGGATCTGCTTTTCCAAGAGGGCAATCGGCTGCTAGTTTTGTTTAACTTCTTACTACGAAGAACATGATTTGGTGCAAGGGAATTTTCAAGAGAAGTTAGCATCTAATAAATTGAAGGGCAGGCAGACCGTAATCAAAGGGCTTTACATATGTCACTCCACTTCCTATTTCCATAGGTGCATTATACGCAGTATTATTTCCATTAGTTCCATATTTCAAAGTATTTGTTTCTTTTCACATAAATTAATTAGAAATGGCCTTAATTGATATAAGATCCTTACCAGTCTGCGAAAAAGCTAGACGGAATTAAAGTCAAACACAAAATATTGATTTCATCATGAGGAAAATTTGCAATGCTGAGGTATTGAGAATTATTGTGTAACATTCCACTGACAGAGTAGCCTGGCAAGAAAGGAGATTCACGTTGAAATTCACCTTTCGTTCCTAAAATGCTTTGCATAGTTGCAGCGAGGTGAAGTAGAAGAGGAAATGAATACTAATAGACTTTTTCTATGAAGGATGCATTTTTCGATGATGGTGACTGTTAGAACTTCAGATGCAGTTAGCGTTCTCGAATGCACATTTCTTTGAAATGAGCCTGAAAATAGCGTGGTCTTGGTGGACGAACGCTAAGGTCTCTCTGCCCATGAACTTACGATATTGTGACCCATAACACGTTCTTGTGCGTGCTCTGAAGGCAATTCAAATCACTAAAAATGCACACGAGCCAGAGGAACCCCTTCTACCCTCCCTTAGCCAGGACCTGGCTCGAATTCTGTTTATTGATCCAGACGCCGATTAGTTGAATTCGTTGATAGTTAAAGTTATAAATACCCGTATTATAAAGATTTCGCTACACCGGAAAAAAAATTTAGAAATTACGCGAACTCTCTAGGAAATCAATCGAATATCTGGATTATTTATCAGACACCTACATTCGACTTAAATAAAACATGATAATCTTAGGACATTGCACTTGGCCAAAAGAGCCTCATTTCAGCCTCTCAGGCCTGCATTTCTGCTTGTTTAGCCGCTTTAAATTCAAGCAAGTCAATACGATCTAGGTATTATAAGGTCAAAAAAGTACGAATTATTCAATTTCTCTTAGTTACTCTGATCAATATCTGCAAAATTGATCTGTTAGATGGGATATTGCAATATTGCAATATTTTCAAATAGTACAGTTTAAATTAATTCTAAAGAAGCTCAATGTACAGAGGGGTAGTAACGGCTTAAATAGTGCTTCTTTCCAAAGTATAATCAAGAAACGAATTCAATAATGCAATTTATTCAATGAGAAAGGAATTTTCGAAAGCTACACCATCCTGAGACACAGAGAGTTCGTTACTCTGTTAAAACCTCTTTACACAAGGGGATGCAGCCATTTAGACCGTTTTTGAATGCGCTCATAAACTCGCCTGCATTTCTTATAATGAAATCGGCTGGCAATAGGACTAGATTGCTGGCACACTCATCCACACGAACGAGGTTAATTATTCCATTGTTATAAGCGAATTTTGCTCGTAATTGTAATTCGGCGATATCCACATTCGCAGAGTGGAAGAAATGGGCTACCACCATTTTCTGAAAATGTATAAACGGTTTGTAGAAGATCTTACAACACGGAACCTGACTAGGGGCATTGCAATATTGCAAGCAAAATTATCATCTTCTACTGTCGTGCGTGAGCATTTTGTAACCCATGATTCTTTATTTAAGCTTAGTGCCTTGAAATTTATTGCTCCTGTTGAAATTGTCTTAAGTGCACTGTACATCGCAGCACTTGCTCCATTTTCAATATCCGTGTCTCCATCGTTTGCATCATCAACTGAATCCGAATTCGACTACTTAAAGAAAGGGTCTTACTAAACACGGAAGAAGCTGTACTGGAAACCCGTAAAATAAGGAAGAGTGTTTTAGTCATGGTTAACTTATTAGTGACTGATTAAGTGAGTGTCTTTTGATTGCAGGCCTTATATACGGCTGTTCACTGTTTACGTGAACTTGCAAGAAAGTGGGTTTGTATCGTGTGCCACATATTATACTGCAGAAAACAATTTACAATGCTTTGGTTGCTCAAATGATATACAACAGTCAATGGAGTAAGCAAACTGTAAAAATGACCGCTCAACACATTCCGATTTAGGGAATCCTCGGAAGGGCAGATCCCCAACTACTCGTCTTTGAGAAAACTCTAGCTTAGCTTCACACCGCATGAACAGTAAAACTGCACAGAACCTGCTAGAGAGCAATTGAGGAACGTAATAAACAAAATATTGACATTGAATTATTTGTCAATTCACCCTACAAAACTATATTA
>JAUOZQ010001252.1:0-15657 GCA_030710315.1 Anomotaenia brevis
TAGTAGTTGGCGCTCTATGTGCATCTATCCAATTACCGGTATGAGTTAAGAGTAGTTGCTGTGACAACTGAGTCAACATCCTCTAGTCTCCTTGTCATCCCAGGATTGTGATCCCCGGCAGAAGTAAATAATTTTCGTTATTTGTTCAACTCTATGATAAATTCATCTTATACTTTAATACATATAAGTAGATAGATTGCCCTCCCATGATCAGTAAAAAAGATCCCTGCAGTACTATAGTAACTCGATCACATGTCATTTACTTTGCAATAGTTGGTTCGAATCATAAACAGTCTCGGTCTTGTTGAACTGTAACCACGGTAACACAGAGTAGCTGCCCGTGTAGAATTAAGGAGTCCACGTGTCAACTGCATCAAGAAACTGGCAAAAATAATACCATTAAATGGGATTCATCATAGTCCAAATATTAAAACCAAAATATATGCCTAATTGAAAGATGCTTGTTCGTGTTGCAAAAAGATCAAAAAGAAGGGCCCGCTATTCACATGTAGGGTTTAGGCTAATTCTGAAACACTGATGTACAGAATTCTATAATTTTGCTATCTGCTTAGGAATGCTTCATTGTAATCAAATGTAATCCAATCTTCACACCACCAGCCAAAACAATTCTATCTGAGGTCTTGCAACTTCTGCGCTTTACATCTGTTCAGGCAAATCACGAGTACCCAACATCGAGCAATTCCTATATAACCACTGCTCTACCCACTGTAAACTAAAGCTGAGAGTACAACAGTTTCTCTAATTTAGTTACCAAAAAGGAAAGAATAGGAATAGATTGAAAAATGAGTGGCTGCAATGTAGTCATTTCGTAGCGAAGAATAAGTATAGTAATCGGCCGCAGGTGTCGATACTTTTGATAACTAACGCCATCCGATTGCGAATGGGTACGAGAAATTCATCGAAATAAACGAAAGCAAAAATAATATAGTGAAAAGGATATATTTAACCCATTGAAATTCAGTACAAAAGAGACTGCGATAGAAGGCCACCGCGGCTTGTCCAATGTGGAACAGAACCGCAAGGCTGCCACAGATCCTTGGATGGATATCATAGATCCATATTAATTCAGATGCGATTGACGTTGATGGTGACGAGGAGGCTGCCTCTGACGGGGTCCGTGATGGCCTCGAATTTGAGGAGCTGTGCCGGCACTCCCTGGATGGCCAAGACACGGTCGCCAGCACGCAGCTGGTCACTGCACGCCACCAGGTGAGGCGCACTCGCCAGTCGACTGATGCGCAAATCTCCTACACCGCCGCCTGCCTCTTTCTTGTGGAAGGCGAAGAAGATGCCCAAGGGCGTCGAGGCATCGGTGCGTCTGAATTGGATCAGATAAGAGCCGTCCACGCAGGGCTCAACGAACTCCAATTCCACTGCCCCCTTCTCAAACGCGTTCCATTTAGAGTCAGTGGACGGTGAAGATGGCCTCGACAAGGACGACGATGCCAAAGACGGAGTCGAAGATGACGCCTCCCCATCACGGACTGTTGCGTGAGTGCGGGAGTCACTACTATGTGACCTGTGTCGGCGTCCTAGTGACTTTCCTTGGCGACTCACTGACCGCCTCAGCTCACCCACCTTCCTCTTCACGTTCTTTATCAGCTGGCTAGTGGATCGTCGCAGATTTCTACTGCGTCTGCACCCACCTCCAATCGCTGGTGCCGCTGCTGATGCTAACGGGAGCGGTGCTTGCTGCTGCGTCTGTGTCGGTAGCGAGAGCGGGGGCGATGTTTGCGTGTGGGCGTGTTCAACACAAACAGGACGAGAGTGTACGGGTGGGAGCATAGGCACTGCACAAATCGCTGCCGTTGCCACTGCCACCGCCGCCTCTTCTTCACCATCCTCCCCCTCCACATTCATTTCTTTCTTATCCATGCCACTAGGTGCCAACCACTGCTCGGATGACATCGCGGGAGGTTGAATAGCACTGTCTGGATGAATGACATCCATGTTGTTATATAAGGGCGAGGATGGCAGTCGTTGAAAGACATGCGGCCAGCACTCAATTTGTGCGTTTGCGGGGTTGCTACACAACTCAACAGTCTCCTGCAGATCAACGAACGGACTTTGAGGAGCACTTAGAGGAAGCCACATTTGATCAGCGTTTGTGGGTTTGTTGGCAGTCCCTACTAGTTGACCTTGTCTAACAATAGGGAATTTCCGTAGTAAATTCTGTGTGTTTTGGCCTGTCTTCTGTGACTCGGTGTGCATTGCGGCGTCACTGAGTAGCTGATGAATTTGGGGCATTTTGATTCACAAAAGTTGGACGAAGTGTGCAATAGGTGTTGCTCGTAGCTTTACTCGGTTACGAATGACTGGACGGTTGGTGTGTCTGGAAGTTATGGGATCACTGGCCAATTAGAGTTCCCTTTATTCTGCATGGTTAGAGCTCCATGTGCTTCTAATCAATGACCTCTGCGAGTTAACGGTAGTTGCCATGGCAACTGAGTCACCACCCTCCAGTCTCCTCGTCATCCCAGGGATTTGACCCGGGTAGAAATCAAGCAGTTTCGTAATTTTATTTTTGGACGATTAGACAGTTACGCTTTATATATGTCAATTCCATTTCCGCACATACATTTATATTTTTTCATTAAGTTGGTAGACTGCTCGTTAGATGAAGTGGTTTAAGTACACCGATTAATCTTCTCAGTGTTTTTGGTGTATATCTCCGGATCTTTCAGTGCGTGGGTAAGAAAATTGATGCATGACCTTTTGCCATGAACTTCATATAAAAATTATATAATATATATAATTTATATAATTTAATAAGATTAATACAACATATATAATATATAATAAATACATATTATATTAAAATTATAGCAACAATTTTATAATACATGTATTTCCGCATTTTATTGTCATTATTATGTTTTTTTATTAAATTAATTATAAACGCAAGATAATATTAGAAATTTATTTTTTTATTAATTAACTAGTTTTTGGTAATGAAAAACAGAAAAAACCTAAGGTTCAAGTGTAGCGCTCAAGTATGAACGGCTTTTATGATCATTGGCAAAGCTCTTTGCTAAAAGACGTGCCTTTATTTCACCAGTGCTTTATTTGCTGAACGAAGCGTACAATCGGATTACCAAAATGATGTGTCTTTAATCTAAGAGTAAATGTAGTTGTTTTATGAAAATGTCCTTAAGTCATCAACATCAGAGAATGTTTAAATGACAAGCAGCACCACTGGACTCTACCGGGAATGCAGCACATCAACCTTGTTTTTTTTCATTATAAGTAAAAGACCGCAATTCGGTATAAAATCAGTCAGTGTTTCGTACGTTATAATTTATAAATACGTTCGTTTTCACGATTGTGTGCGATACATTCTTAAAACCCCAATATGAATGCTGGCTGACTTTTTTCTGTTGGGTCATTGTTTATATGTTGTTTGATTATATTTTCATCATGAAAATGAGGATTATTTTAATGATAACGTATAAAGAAGATGTGCTGATCAGCACAAGGACTTGATCGAATATATTCCCTTCAACATTTCGCAGAAGTGAAACGATAACGGATGCGTTAGCGGATAGAAATGTTTTCAAAATACCACTTGGGGAGGCGAATTCTTCGTCTCTGACTTTGGGATCATTGTCGTTGTTGGGGCCCCCTACACCGTCCACTGACTCTAAATTGGGAGCGTATGAAAAAGGGCCTTTGAAATTGGTATTTACTGAGCCCTGTGTGGACGGCTCTTATCTGATCCAATTCATACGCACCGATGCCTCGGTACCCTTGGGCATCTTCTACACCTTCGACAGGGCAGAAACAGGGTGCTGTGACTGCAGAGGCGGTGGAGGGGAACTGTGCATCAGTCGACTGGCGAGTGCACCTCACCTGTTGGCGCGCAGCGAGCAGCTGCGTGTTGGAGACCTTGCCATGGCCATGCAGGGAGGCCATCACCGACCTCGTCGGAGGCAGTCTCCTTGTCTCCTTGTCCAGGATATTTGACAGCCTGGCGTTTGAGGCGACATTGGATTAGCCTCGGCCCTTTCTTTGTCTCTTTTCGCTTAATTTCATTAGGTTGAATATATTATCTCACTTATAGGCTTTTGCTTTCATTTAATTCGATGTATTTCTTATTCCCATTCGCAATCGAGATGACATTCTATACCTAAATGATCGACACCTGGTATCGATTGCTGTATTCATTTTTACAATGTGACCTCATTGGTGCCACTCATTTTTTTCAACATATGTATGATCTATCCTTGTTCCTATTTGAATGAGGGAATCTTTTGTGCGTTCTGCTGTAGTTCACATTATGAAATGTAATCGAACGGGTACAGCAATGGTTACATAAGAATTTTCAGTTGCTAAGCACTCGTGATTTGCCTGAACAAATGAAACGCATTTAAGTTGCATGACCTCAGCTGGTATTATCTCGTCTGCTAGTGTGAAGATTGGAGTAGACTTGACTACCATCAAGCATTCCTAAAAAATGGCAAAATTAGGGATTTCTGTATTTAAGTGTCTTAGCCTTAACTCTGCATGTGAATAGTGGGCCCTCCATTTTTGAGCTCTTAATACTTCGCTCTCATTGGTTCGAACTATTTGAGTACAAGCCAATTCATTTTTACTGCTTGGCCATCGAAGATGACTCACGCAGCGTGTATTGCCTAAAATACACAGCTCCTTTGAACAACTTTGGATTCATACCGTTGGATCATAACAATGCAAATATGAGGATTTAATCGCAGCGTTAAACCATCTTTAGTGAAGTTCATGGTATCAGCCAAACCAAAACAGGAGTAGCATACAACAAACTAAATTAAGAATAATGTGTTTGAATGAAATGTTAGGGTGTCCACATATGAGGTTTTATTTGTGTTGGGAAAATGGCAAATATTTCTGGCTTGCAAGCGTCCCCATTTTAATAAAGTCATACAATGATGAGTCATATGTCATAAGAATGAGCTTGTTCAAGCTTACACCATAGAAACCAGTTTTAAAGCTCAAGTGTGAAAAATCAGCGTGCCAGAAGAATATGCGTTAATGACCAAACTTTCCTCATCACAATCTTTTTAGGTCAAACAATTGTAAAGATACTGCTAAAATCAGAGTGGAGTAACTGACGTTGTGGCTACTGCCATAAAATTCGTGTGTATTACGTAGTTACGTGGCTTATGATTAGGAGATAAAGATTTCTTGATGGGCGAGGTGTCAAGGACAGCCAAAACGGTATTTTGATGTTTTTCGATAAGTTCAGGTGGCTTTTAAAATTGGACATTCAATGGTTCAGCAAGTTGTTCACCATCAAATTGTTCACATACTTCCAAAAGATGGGCGCAATCCTTCTCCTGTTCTTCAAAGGAATTGGTTTTTCAGTCATTTCTTTTATACATAATCCCACAACCATTCACTAAAGGCGTTCATACAAATTGCATTTTTCTCTCCATGCCAGCCAGATTGCCTTAGTTCCATCCCAACTCAGAGTACTGCGCGAATAGTTCTCGACTGGGAGACAATGTGATCTGACGATGAAATTCCTAATTTTTTCTAATTTTCAGCATTTGGTGACTAATTTAGGGCTGCAACTATCTTTGATTGCGCCATAGTTGAATACGGCCCGGCAACTAAATCCGAATCGATAAACCTCTATATCTTTTCACGGTGATAGGCATACAAGAGATTAGTTTCCATAGAAGGCGTTCACAAGAAAATGATGTTAAATTCATGTACTTGTTTGAAAATGTTGATTATTTTTCCAATAAAAACGAGTATTTTGAGTAAACTATATCGTGACGAATAGCCTCTCCGGAATTCGGATACGGAAGGTATGACAAGATGAGTTTCCACATGTTTGATCCGTTCCCACACAGCAATGCTGTCAGGACGGCTCTAATTTCACAATTTAAAATAACTGAAAGTCTACGGAGTTTCATTCCTTGTCAGGTAAAGTGCAATATTTATTAAAATTACAATTATTTTACTGCATGGTAACTACGAATAATCTGGAATGTACTTTATAAATTGATAAAAGTTTAATTAAGTGGAAACATAAAACCTTATAAAAAATTCCAAATCTTGCTACTATAAATGAGAAATTAATAAAACTGACTCGTGTGAATGCTTTAATAATCCTTTCCATTTTAAGCGGCATTTAATCTAAATAATTTTCAGCCGACTATATAAATATGAATATATTAATTATAACAATACATATTGCAACTGATTCCCATTTCAAGAAAGTGACGGTGCCGTTGGCTACGTCAACGAGAAGACCCGAATTTGCCAATAACCATTTAGATTCTCATTCATGAATCTCGGGTGATTTTGCAGCCTTAGAAGGGTAACTAGCCATTCTCGGGCAGTTTAGTTACAGAAATGCAACTTGAATGTTTTATATTTATTTAATCAAACTTGTTTAACCAAAGAAATGAATACCTCTTCAATAACTCCGAATGCATATTCGGGTACTATCGATTGTTTGACGACTGTTCGCCGGCATTCACTCGTACTGATCTTGGTTTATTTCACTTGAGCAACTGCGACAGGCTCTTTCTTCGTCATTCTGGTTTGATTAATATTTCCCCCCGTATGTGTACCAGCCAAACGCGTCCACAATCGGTGTCAGGACAAGCACGCCTGAAGTGCCACAGGCATCAAATAAGGGAACAACACCGTGCCTGTTTCAAGAGGAACTCGTCCCAGACCCCAGTTTGTGCAAATCCTTCAGAGCAATGCACCATTAAAGGCCGCTTTTAACATTAGACATTTAATCCACTTTAGATGAGAAAACGTAGGACTAGAATCAAATATCATTTGAGATTATAAATAACAATTAAGTAGCCAGTTAATAACTCAAAAAGTGTTATTATATGGAAATTATTTTAAAAATTGCGTGTATTATTGTTTTTTGCATTAATGTTTCAACCAAATACTTCGATGAAGCTGATTTAAGAGGCTGCATGGGTTCTCTTAAAAAGGTAACACTAATTCCAATTACACCAGACAAATGGTCAATACTCACCCATAAATCAGTGAATCGATTTTCTAAAATCAAACAGCTATGCCGTTTTTACGGATGATATGCCTCATACCATTTCCTGGTTATTATATACTGCTTTCATACGTCAGTAATTGAACGAGGAACTTTGAGTCAATCTCCCCATAAATAGCCACCTATCTACGTAACATGTGTTTTTATGAATCCGAAAGCAACCAATTTTAAGCATTCATTTCAAATTGTTTGTTTGTTATTGAATTTCGAGGCAGTGAGTTCGACAGTCCAATAGGTAGCAAGTGTTGCAAGTTGTTGTTCTCTCCACGTCTTCGCCTGTGAAGGGACATCCCGAGGAAAATTCATGCTCTAAGAAGAAAGAGAATGACGTGATTGAATTTCCGATAGGCCTTGTTGGCCAATGATAATGCCAAAGATAAAGTAATCGGAGACGTTGCCGCCAGCGTTTGATATTGCCGAATGTATTACTGTGGGGTTTGGCTGTAACCATGGTTCATAATTATATTCAGTCGAAAAGTGCTGTTTCACGAAACACAAAATGCCCACCGAGTTTACAATAATAATTTAGTCTATGTAGTAAAAGATGAATATTTGGGGCAATGAGTCCATTTGCTAAGCCCAATGCTACTCGTTTAACCACCACTTTAAACAGAGGGTTCCATTTTATAAATAGACGAATAAATAGATATTCAAATAATCTACTTGCTATTTTCGCTTTTTTGTCAAATTGCACTTACCGTTAAAATTAATTTACTGGTTTTTAAAGAATATTTTCAAGGTTTGACAAGATGTCAGAAAACTGACTATCCAGCTATTACTCTAACCACAAATATGAAGTCCATCGTGGGGGAAGGATCACCGTTTTAAAGCCTTCAAAGTTCTAAGAAGCATCTACCTAGCTGAGTCAAGTGGTAATGCCCTAACACCACCCAACATTTGTGAGTCGAATCAAACTTTTGACTTGAATAAGCATATACAGTATCAACATTTCAACAGGAAACCACCATTCAAGTTTCACAAGTAATGACAGTGTTAGTTTGTAGGGTTTATTCGTTGTGCTGATATGGATACGCTTTTCACGGACAGGAGGCTAACGACCACGACCACTAACAAATCGCTTAGTCTATGTAAGTCCACATAGAGTTCTAGACATATTTGTCTATAGATCTTGATTGCGGAGTGATTCAGAGCCCGCAGTTATATTAGGGGATTTATATGCGGGCTGTCCGTGAAAGCTGGGCGTATGGTGCTTATTTCATTACATACGGTTCACGATTCATTGCTGAGATCGGCTCCTGGTCAGGGCCTTTTCTCAAAATTTGCACTTTTTGACTGCGGTGCCAAATTTAATATGGAAGAGAGTTCCTTGGTACTGTTTCATTGCCACTTGAAATGTGTGAGCTAAATCAACTTTCAGGCCTGAACTAGCATAAACAGCCTGACCCATTGCACTTAAAATCATCAATCATACTCTAGTAGCAGAGGCAATATTTGTTAACATACCGATTTGCTGGCGGCTTCTTTCAAACATTTCTGAATTGAAGTGAGGTTAGTTCCTACAAATACAGATTTGGCAAAACTCCAGCAAGTTTTACATTAAAGGCAATGAAGTTGACTGAAACCCTTATCACGACCCTATGGAGCCACTATTAAAAATCCGTTCCGCATCATAAACGGCAAATTTCACATTACAATAAGGATTCCTCTTAAAGAGACGGCAAGTTCGCAAGCTATACCTCGTTTATAATCACTCTTTGTTATTAGCAATGCAACAGCAAAAGTATTAATCCAGAGCTTTGGAAACTGTAAACCGTAGCACTATATGAAATATTTAGTTAATGTACGAATAAGGACTGTTCATCATGCGTCATTGCTAGAATAGTAGCTATGTAAGGATATCGAGTTAGAACGCATTGTGTTTTTATTAAAAATACTACTATGACTGCTCGTAAATTAAACTTATCCATTTCTTTCAGAAACACGATGTAGACTGGAATATTAAATGATAAATCTTTGTATAACTTATTAAAACTATTTTTCATCAATGTAACAGCAAAATGTTATATACAATTTGCAAAAGATCGTGCAAACGATATCTACCCCGAAATAGCAAACACCAACTTTGCTTAAATCCAATCACATCTTCGAACAAAAACTTCGAAACGTTCATTTTGGATCTTGAAAATAACACCGTTATCTACTTCCATGCAAGCCGCGTAATTAGTCCCAGATTGAATTGCACAAGTAAGCTGATTGTACCTTGTCAAGTTCATATTTTTTTCCATGAGTTTTATGCATTATAAATTGCTGATATCTATAACATAAACTTATTTAAAACGCAATCTAAGGCATGAAAATAGTCCACGCATTCACACCCTAGAATGCAGTTATTATGGTTGCCTCTTAAAATGGCCTAATTATACTCTTCCCCACTTCCTTGAACTTACCATCCGTAATGAGTAATCTCTAACAGAGTTGCTTAAGTGCTGAAAGCACGTAGGCGATTAATCCTCATGACTAGTACTCATTTACGCATTGCCAGAGGGCCCAATTGACAAGCTTTGGGAATTCCTAAAAGTTGTGCATTCATCAACGTGCTCCTAGTAAAAATAGTAATCTTGTAACACTATGTTATAGAGCGGCATTTTAAAATGCCTTTTGTATTATTAGCCCACAATGTTTGTCTCTCTGAGAATGTGAGTAGCTTGAGAAGAGAAAGGGCTCGGTTGACACGAATTCTTGAACCTTCACAAACTAAACCATCGCAACAGGATGACTCAAGATAGGCACACGGCTCACCTAGGTCGCTGCAAGTAACTATAAAAGAAGCATTATTAAATGGATGAAGTTAAATAGCCCTATTTTACGGCTTTTCCGATTTTCCCTGCAAATTGAGAGCGCTTTAATGCATGCTTACAGGATTCGAAATGGAACTTTAACTAGCCTGAATTATTACTTCTTTCTCAAATTATAGGTTGACAAGCACGGTGGGCATTTCACAATGAAAATGGTGAGCTTTCTGCTAGTTATCTGCTATTTTGGTGCCACGGAATTTTTTCAAATTATTAGGAAAATCATGGTAAGTGTTTTCCTCAAATTTGTCTTCATTTGTATTAACTCATTATCAACAAGAGTTAAGAGAGCTGAAAGTGCCTCCGCTTGTGGACTTTTCTCAGAGGCTCACGATGCTACAGGTCATTCTTGTCCACAATTTAGGTAGAGGACTCACAAATCCATTCGTGAAGGAGGAGAAGAAAGGTTGAACATTTTAACGAAATCGCTGAAACAGGCGAATAGGAATCGTGAACAATTATGCGGAGCACTCTGTATGACAATGGAAATGGGAGCATAGAGAAGTCCTTTGATTTTGACAGGAAAGGAGTTAGTTACCTTTTATGAAATGCATTGTGCTAACCCATTTAGATTGTTTTGGGAAATTGATGCAACTCACTCACGAACCGACGATGTTGAATCGGCATGCAAGCTATGGCACTTTCATTCATCAGACAAATATTTGATAAATTATTTTGGCTGTATAACGAATTGGATGGTTTTAATGACAAATCACCTGATTTTCCAAATACGTGCAAGATAGAGAACACCCAGGATGGAAGTATAAATTTGTATTAGGATAGGTAAACTAGCACAGGATAAATGAGGTGTTGACTGCAAGCCGTCGTACGGCGTTGTGTGTACTCGTTCTCGTTACAGGACACAAGTCGATTTTTGATTAGTTCGTGTCCTTGAACAAGTATCCACATCAGCACAGCGCATAGGCGCTACAGGTTCAACAACTTAAAAATGGGCTTCCCTATTTGAAACCACCAAAATTGAGACAATATAACTCTATTTTTCCGTAAGTCCTATTGTTGAGAAGGTAGGCGAAAAAACAATACAAATTTGGAGAATCGGCACAACTCGCAAGCAAGCTGACTATGTTATATTAGCATGCAAACTGTTATATTTGCATAAACCGAACCAGCCTCTGATTAGGTATTTTGTTGGGATTGTTTCATTATTCGCATTCTAAAATATTGTAGTAATTAGTTTTTAAATATTTCAACTGAGTAATTACTCAAATTGGAATTTGATATTTCTTGGAAGCTACTTGAAAATAAATATCACGGTCCCTCTTTTAAGAAAACAGACAAATGACCGATGTTTATTTGAGGAGTGTGCTCAAATATGTTGATAGTGTCCAGGCTTGTACCCATGGGAAGCCTGCACGTGCTCCTCTCTAGAGGGATAAAAAATGAATGAATGAATAAATTAGTCCAGGTCACTGACTCATCTCAAACAATTCTCTCTCACAGTCTGTCTAGCTCGTCACTTGATTCATCGACTTATTAGACATTTGTACAAACCTCTAGTTCAAACTGCCCTAGAGACAAATTAACAAATTATGATTGGCTGTTCTTTCCTCCGTTAAAAGCTGGAAACCTTCTTTGGCATTCTGTACGTGATGACATCGAGAATGGATGATGAATGGAACCTGGGCTGTAATATACATTAATTTGAACATTTTCCACATTATTGTTAATTTGATTGTTACTGCTCACAATAAATAGAAGTAAATTTTTAGATATCATTGAACAAGACTCCCAACTCGAGTTTATTGAATGGACTCGTAATTGACAGCCTCTGCGAACGGCAGGTAGATGGTGGTGGTGATTCACGCTGGTTCAACGAGGTAATACGCCATGGGTGAGGATCTGCTGCAATTGCTGCTCCGTTATGCGCGTATTATTCGAAACGGCGACTGAATCTGTTGCCCAGTCTAAGGCTAACTTGGAAAACCTCTTTGGGTACATGCTGATATAACGTGTCGTATTCCGTGGATGGGTCGTTAAAACTCCCTCCGTTTGAATCGATAGAAGTCATGTCTGTGTTCAGGACCTTTATAATGCATCCCAAGGTGTTAAAGCGGTCATTATTCTGTTGGGAGGATCATCAACTTATCAGAGCGAAAGCGGAAAACATGTCCTCACGTTACTAAGAGAACGAATCGATTGTCGATTTTGCTAAAACGGTTACTTAGGCAGTCATAATCACACACCTACCATAGCCTACAACTCTACCTCAGAACATTCAACCGAAAGAGATGATCGGAGTTTTCTAGCATGTCATTGAGTTAACAGTAAGAAAAGAGACCAGCTTACTCGGCACAATGTAGTAAAAAGGACGAACTTTTCAGGCTCAGTAATTACCAGTTGTTTTGATACAGTAAAAACTTAAATGACGGATGATAAATCGCTCATGACTGAAGCTAACTTTCAATGGATTCATAATTACTCTAGCAGCATTACATTCACATCAACAATTTGTTTGTTTTTCCAAAAAAATACTAATCAGCCTCGGGGTAGTGGGACGTCATTATCATCACAAAAAGAGAGATAGACATGGATGCACACACCTATATGCACGCATTCATTACTGTACACTTTCGCAAATGGGGGTGGGCTCGCAAACACTACTTATAAGGCATCTCCGCGACCAGTAGCGCTAATTTTCACTCCTAACTGGCTGCGGATGTGCTGGGAAACACTGGTTAAGGGATAAGGGGGTTCTGTCAGTTCCTGGGCCGAGAGGAACGTGGACGTGGAAAAAGCCACTGGAAAACTGTTTAATGACACAGCTAGAACCTCTGCAGCCGCTTTCAAGAGGACGTTGGATCGTGACACGAAAAACGGCTCTGGGGAGATACAGAGTTCACTAGCCGGCGCAAGCAATACTTAGTCACCTGAAAAACTGAAAACTGAAAAACTGATCGACTACTGAAACAGCATTTCAGTAGACACGGTGGAGAGTAACGGGTTCTTGATTGGAGAGTAGGGTGCATTTTGCGTTGTAGGTGGCCCCTACTATCCGCTTTATCTTTCTGTCGTAAAGCTCCTAAAACAGGTAAAATAAATGACACCTAAATGGTGTTTCATCGACCAGATAGAGAGCACATATATGCAATTCTACTTAAATGATCATTTAGCGACTCGGTAGAGGCACACACTACACAATTATATTTCAGCGACTTACGTGACAGTAGACGGAAGGAGACGGGAGAAAGGAGGTGGCTATACTGTGAAGCGAGGATCTCCATCGTGGCACCAGAGTAACGTGACGTCATCGAGCAGATGGTGAGCAGCAGGAGCACAAAGAAGACTCCCTCAACCTTTCCACTCTCATCGATCCACGGCTGGGAGATGGATTAGTAGTTTTTCGCTTAACCACCAACATCCTCGCCTGCTACGTGGTAGCCGTTCGACTTTTCGAAAAAGCGGAAAAAACACGTTAGATCACGTTTTAGGCGTAAAAATTGACTTTCTCTTTGGGGAAATAAGACAACCCATAGGTGTCGAGGTGGCCAGCTCATCGATCGAATCCGGAAGGCAAATGAGAATACGCCTAGACGGTCCTGTAAGGTTGGCGCTCTCGCTAGAAGAGATAAGATTCCTTGTCTCCTTGATATGTACCAGTCCCAAACCATGAGGACAAATCTGAAAAAATCTAATTAAATCAATCGATAAATGTCTGCCATGTTGGGTGGCGGTGACAAGTGCTACCTTCTACTCCTCTAAGAGGTTGCGTACAACATAGACGGTGATTTTGGAGACAGAAAAGTGTTCCATCACTTGCCTCATGGTCACACCAAGATCCCCAGCGGCGAAAATGAACTCCGCAATCTTCAAAGCCCTCTCTTCATTCGATCCGCCACACAGAGTGGCGTTTTCCTCGGCGCTACCACCGGTCGCCTTGTTTTGATTGGCCAGTTCTTTCGCTTTCGCTGCGCCCCAATTCTGTGGGGCCAGGAATTTGGTGAGAACACGCCGACAAAATACCTCGTGCTCGGCTTCACCGTCAACCACAGTTATATAGCTCGATGTGGTTGAAGCGATGGCATCAATGATTCCACCACTCAATGAGAGACGAATATTGATCCATGGGGTGATGCCCTTTAAGAGGGGGGCTTCGCCACCACTCCGACCACCACCATCACCATCTTGGTCCTGCTTGTTTACGGACATCGCCATCAGAGTTTCGGTGAGAGTCGAGGTAGCATTTTTACCATCCGCTCCCTCCAAAAGCGCCATCATCATTCCGATGTGTGAAGATTTACAAAAATGCGGCATGAAATTGAGGGTCCCGTTAGTTGCTTTGATTGTCGTGTCGAGGCTTTGTCGTCTGTTCCACTAAATACCACACGCCTTAGGACCTCTTTAAACTGATATATGCATTACCAACTACTGATTTATTTTCAGTAAGAAAAGATATTACGAAATTGGGGACAAACCTGGGCACATGCACGGCTTTCGGAGGGTACTTAATGCAACTAGTGTCGAACTTCACGCGAATTTTCATTTTCTGCAGAAACAGGTGACCACATTTACTAACTCCAAAAACTGTTTGAATATCATGTGAAAAATTATCGATTGACCGTAGAGCAGCTGCATAAATGCTGCAACCATTCCGCCTGTGGTGGGTTCTCTAAAGTCGTGTTTCATGACAACGACAACCCAGTCGGTTTCCTCAGATTCTTCAGCATCGGCAGAAATGAAATTGAGTTTCTGCTTCGGTCGCCTCAAACGCGAGCGCATTCGTCTAGATTCATCGTAGAGTTGACGCTGAGTCTTCCACTTCTTTATGCTAGAGCTGATGTAGATTAACAGCTGGATGTTGCACCATGGGGATAGCCTTTCAAATAAAAAGGTAAGGTTAGCAAAGACGAAGTCTATTGGCTTAACAATACCTTTTAGGGACAAATTTGGTAATTTTAAGACGGGTGAGAGATCAACTAATCAGTGGAGTTCGTACATATATCAGTCCAGCTGCACCAATAATCAGAGGCTATTTTGTGGAGGGAGAGGAGGTCGAATTGACGTAACAAGGCACAACACACTGATCTGAAAGTACTTTAAGAATTTACTGGGCCCTGGATCGATTTAATAAACGTAGTATCCTACACCAACTTTGTCCAACCAGGAGGGGCATACTGAATCCCTGTTAAGGTAGGACATAATAAACGTTTAATTCTAATAATTTGAGACAGATGTAGTAAAGGGCTAATGAAATTGTCCTGTTTAGTTAATGTACCAACCCTTCAGTAGGTCACATCTGACTTCACATCTCGGATGTTTATCTGGGGAGGGATAGTATTTCCTAGATATATTTTTTGTCTTATTAAGAAGAAGAGAACGAAAGTGGCACAGCCTTATGATGTTTGAGCAATTCACTTATGCTGCGTGGAGTCATTCTTTGCAGTTAAAAAGGTCTTACGCTTTACGATACTACATGTGCTATTACCTGCTCAACTCGAGTTGGGCTCATTGGTTTAGTCGACTGCATTTACTCTTGAACCCACACATCCCGAGCATGAACGTCGACGGACGGTGTGGGAGATCGGACTTCAAACAGGGGTACTGGCAAAATCAAAAATCTCTTGGATGGACTGATCTAACAGACAATAAAATAAACAGAAATTGTGAAAACTGTGCAAGTTCATCCTCAAGGGAAGCTGAGATAAGCTTCACGCGCCTTGGTTTGTGTAATTTCTTGGGACCTATCTATAACGGTGCGCATTCTCTTCGAAAGTGCTATACACACTATTTTTGGCCTAAAATAAATCAGGTGATTACCGTGAAATACCTCACTGAAAGCAAAACTGAGGA
>JAUOZQ010001253.1:0-15646 GCA_030710315.1 Anomotaenia brevis
CAAGAAGCAACGATTGAAAAAAAGCAAAATCCGTATCAATGGGAGTAATCGGGAATCGCATGGGATCACATGGTATTCGACAACTGATCAATTACCGAAATCGTTAGGTTCCCACATTACATATGGGGATTTTTAGGAATCCATGGACAATCCAAGAGTCCGGTTTTAAAAGTGCCTAAGAGGATGAAGAAAAAGAAAGTGGCTTCTTACTTGTTGGAAGTATGCAACCTACAATAGGGAGACAAGATCCGGAGGTCCTGTTAATTATACATGCATTTTCAAATACAATTTTATAAACTTCGCAGGGAGACGTACTTAGACGAAAGAGGTTCAGTGTGACACACGGCGAAACCGGCTCGGTTCAACTCTCCACAATTAATTCATGTCGTGTGAAGAGAGGCCCACAAAATCTATGAGGAAATGAGGACGTATGATGACATGTTGAGAGGTGACTACGAAGACTCCTACTGTAAATTGACTCACTCTGGCCACTGGGTTGTTTGATTATGTCTACGGCAAGAACCAACACTTGTGTTCATCGACGGCGATTATGCAGTGAATTTCGAACCTACCGGTGACATCATTTCACTGCCAGCAACTATCGTTTTTTAGTTTTGGAATTCCCTAAGGAAACCGTTTGGATGTAAATAAACTTTACAACGCTCCTATTTTTCTCAAAAGATTGCTCCACTTGGCTAGAACAAGGCTTCTTCACTAATGTTTACCATGTGGAGCTAGTTTATAATTGAAGAGATTATGCTATAGCAGATTGTCTTATATAGATTCTTTTATGGAAATAGATAAGAACATTAAGCATTGATAACTTCATAATTTCGGATGAACGAAGATAAGCACTCGGTTAAGAAAAAATCGAAAGTTTAATTAAATTGTTTTGCGATAAATTAAAAAGTTTGAGTATCGTTCTTGAGGCAAAAATCCCATTTCCAAGCTATAAATCTAAGGCACTTTTGAAAAATTGACTCAAAATTGAAGGTAAAAGTAGACGTAGGCAAGTGAAATAATTCTATCTCAATGCGGTTGACTTGACCCGATTCAAGGCCAGAGCGTTGGTGCCCCATTGCACGAGAGATGAGTGTATTTATGGAATTGACGCAGAACGCAGGGAGTTAGCAAGGGATTTGTTTTTTCGCCGTTTAAAGCACTTGTAATAGTTAAAAGTACTAATTTAATGGCTTTTTGGAGTACATTTTAGGTCTTTAGATAAGGAATTAATTAAGGCAATAAATCTGTTCTGCATGAATAAAAATAAATTAGAGGCACATCAATTTATGATGGAAAAAAGGCAATGAAATTTCCCAGAACCTGAAAAGTTGTGCTGAAGCACTTGTCAGTTGAAAAATACCACTTCATCAAGGTCGATTACTGAATTTTTCCACATTAGAGTTGTACGATCTGCCTGCAATCATGTTTCGGACATCCATTAAAACAAAAGATTGGTTATTATTGAAATTTTGGGAAAAAAATAAGTTTAGGATATCGTTTCAAGACATCATAATACTTATTAGAAGTAGATACAACTGGGGACTTAACAAGTTTGTGAAAAAATTATTTTATCAAGCGCATTATTATTTTTTAAAACCTTAAACAATTGGTTTTTAATTGAAATTTTCGGCACCCAAGATTATTTAAAATCAATTCATTAGGAAAATGTATTCTTTAAATTAATCAGCAAAACCAAGCAGACATTTATGACTAAAATAACATCTTTCAGGCTTTAGAGAATAAAAAAAACACTCATCGGAACACCATAGCTTACGAAATGGCGAAATAAATAATATTTAGAGACAGATTGCTGATCCTTGTGGAGAGCATTGGATGAAATGAATATCTCAGTGGTCTTCAAATTAGCTTAACGCCAAAGCCCATATCTTTTCTGCTTCAACACCGGAAAATCATATAAAAATATATCATTTAAATAAATTCTGTAGATATTGGCCAGCTAAATTGAGTAAAATGGATTTCAAAGGCTATATTTCACGAAAAGCTAGGAATACGCTGGTATATGCAAATTAGGAAAATCCATTTCTCTTGGAGTCCCTGTCAAATGTACCTGCACTGAAGTTTCACAGCTAGCATAATTTTTCCAGCTTTAATTTACCTTGAGGTCAGGTTATCTAGATCTGAAATACTCAGGCATGTAACCAAAAGCAGATCTGGCTTAAGGATGTCACACTGCGAAACTGATTTTCTGCCGACACTGACGGTTGGTAGGCTTACTTCTGAGAAGGCTGGATGCAGCAAATGTCCTGCAACAGGCTGGATATGGCATAGTATCGCCATATATCGCTTACTATAGCAGGGGAAAGCTTGATAAAGACCCATACCTGACAACAAGATCTTACAGCCATCTCATTTGCCAGGGCACTTTGAAATCTATTCAAGTATTTTGGTAAAATTATTGTATCAAACACCCGTACCAATTTAACGATACATGATTTGTTCACGCCCGCAAATAGTAATATCAACCTTGATGTTCCAGATAGTACTCTATGGGCAGGGTGCAGCGATCACGATGCTGCCACGAAATGCAGAAATTACCACGGCGAGGACGAACGACAACATTTGGAGCAACACCGCCGTCTTGATGTATTTGATTTTATTGAGGTTGTTGTAGGAGAAGGGCTGCTCATCACGACTGTTCCGTTATCAACTTAATTTTATTTACACATAAACGGATCTATTGGAGCGGCTTTATTCGACCTTTGCTCTGCCGACTTTTAAGGCATACCGATGCATTTCTCTGTTATACGGGATTGACAAATCCGATTCGTTCTACTTCGCTAGGAAATAGGGAAGCAATTTGTTGCATCCATATCATGGCCTTGATTTGAGGTGTTGTAAATCACAGAGAACTGGAAAACAGGAAATATGAGGAATGTATTAAACAATTCTAGCAACTGGACGATACCAATGCAGATTAAAGAAATCTTTGATGTTGTATCGTTTAGAGAGCCACCGAAAATGATTGGCATAATTCGCTACTCCACAAAAGTCCGGTAGGCCGAATCCGTGGTTCATACAATAGTCGAAGTGGCTTCATTACATTGTTCTTTGAACAAATCCATGAGTGTAGAAGAGATGGGCTTTAAGTAAGGCACATTAATATACTATAGGCCGCATTTATTGCACCTTATTTATGGTAAAAGACTGAAGAACGAGCTGAGATAGATAATGAGCTACAATCTGTGGATTTTTTGCCTTAACGAAACCGAAAATGGTAATATGAAGCCGAAATCCTTACTCCTTTCGTATATCTCAAGGAGGTCTTAGGGGCCTTTGAGGGAAATTGGTAGTGATTCGTTGCCTTTCAAGGAAAAGCAACCTTGTTAATACGTCTCATTATTTTAATGAACTGTTCACCAATTATAATGGACGCTTTACTGTTTCGCCCTTTCAGGTAGATTAAAGGTTTCGTGTGATTGCAGAAGCAGAGATCAATCTGCTCAACTAACTACAAGTAGTTCTCCCAAAAACCTTTGAAGATTTATTTGCCATGCTTTAAAACAGGTTCCAAATTACAGAGATCGATATATACATCACAATAGGATTGAACTGTAGAAAATGAACTAACTCAAAATAGACCAAAATCTGTTCCTATTGAAAAAGGTGCTTATTTTTTATCTAAAACCTAGTGATATTCGATCAGATGATTAAAATGTCAATTTCACCGATTTGATCAATCTAGCTTGTCATATAGCGATAACCACATTTGCTGGTTTTCAAAATCAAGTGATTTGGTAATAAATGTTGCCACTTCTATGTAGGAATGTTGAACACCTAGGCTTGTGAATGCAGATGGTGACAGAATATGAGTTTGTTGCACTTACCGGAGAGGCCTATTAGCCACTTACGTCCAAGATCTCTTAAAATAAAAGACAATATAAGGAATATCCAAATAGAAAAGCCTCCTAATGAAATCGCAGTTGAAAATCTTTGTGGATAGCCATCGATAGCATTGTTATCACAGTGGTCTTTAGGGGAATTTTGATTTAATAATACCGTTTCCTGGGATCCAGTTTTAATAAAGTGGAATGTTAAGGTGGTGAATTTAAAAAGGTTGAATGCACTTTGTTGATTCCGCACTGATCATTTGTTTGAAGCGGCTTTGGAGGATATTATTTGCAAGTTTTAATGGAACAATAGGCTTATATTTTACTTATAAATAAAGGAAAAGAAACCAAATCACATAAGAAACTTTTGAACTGCAATATTCAACTGCAATTTTACTCGAAAGCAGACTATATAAGACAATTTGGAGTTTTTTTTAAAGCCGATACAATTTGCAGCTTTTCTTTATAAAGACGCTTTAAATCAGCCACCATATTCTACTCAAAAACGTTGTGATTTTTTCACTGGTTTGTGAACATCAAATTATCTGGAGTGGTTGACTACGAAAACACTTGAAAGGGAAGTCAAATTGCAACGAGAATGATTTTCTTTCAAAGCAAGACAATGTTTGTGGAATATAAAATATTCGCTTTGTTCGTTTGGTTTCGTGTTGTAAAGCCATGGCATATTGATTCCTTAAAACACCCAAATTAAAATAGCCAGTATTAAACTCTAAAGTAAAATAAGTCAGACCCAGAGAACTAGCCATTTTAAAAGAATATAGAATTGAGCGGGCGGTCTGGGCATGGCTATTAGTCGCGTTCGCCCAGTTTGTGGAGTCTGTGGTGGGACCAAAGGTCCACGTGCATCTGTTGAGTCGCTCAACGCATACGCATGCACATCTGCATCCATTCTGCAGTCATGCCAACTTTTGAGGCATTCCAATGAATTTTTAATGAATATCAAAATGGTTGATGTACATTGCTCATCCGCGTGGGAATGCATTGTAGAATACGGGTGCAAAATGTTAGGCAATGCTTAGGAAATTTGAAAATCTGATATAAATAAATGGTACTGTTTTGTAAATTTAACAGCAGGTTTGTTAGGTGTTTGTGTTCTTGATTTCCAGCTACTGTCTAAAACCATAACTTAAGGGAGAGTCGGTGATAATTTCGGAAACAGATGAAGTGCTTATATTATATTTCTTTGAATAATAAATACTTAACATTGTCGATAAAGTGGTATCGAGAGGTCGGAATGGCTACCTTGATATTCATTTTATCTACCAAAAGTAAAGGTTTCTCTTTAGAAAATCTTTTTTTGACCGTCGTTGATATGATTGAGTATATTTTTTTCCCGTTCATTTGCGGATACACAGCCGAACATAGTGGGTGGACACGCATCCCAGCGGCTGCAATGCCATGTATCCCAGCTATTTTTAAATAACGATTCTCAAATTAAAAGGATAAAATAAAAATAAAATCAACAAAGGGACAGATTAAACCTTTCTGCAATTACCGAAATCAAAGCATATTCATTAGAATGCTCGACTATTATGAATATCTTTCGAAGAAAAGTAGAGTTCAACAAGTTCATAGTCCTGAATCATTCCTATGAACGAAGCAAGTTGGCTTTCATAGGTACAGGGGATTTGACTTAGGTGAAATGCAGAAAAACAGGCCTACTAGTTGGCAAAATGAAGTGGCCAAATCAAAATAAATTGTTTTATTAATTCTCTCAGAGACTGGCATTTTGTTTTCTTCAATACAGTAGCAAAAATATAAGACTTGGTACTTATTTATAGTTAGCACTGCCGCTTATGGATCTTACTGTCTACACATGGCGTCTTTTTTCTCAAAGAAACCATGTATTGATAGCGAACGGTATTACGTTTACCGCTAACCTGGCTCTTATTTACTATTGATCGATTGACTTAACCGCTTGATGCCATTCCCGCCTGATTATCTTTATTTCACTTTCACGATTGCGTTAGCTCCATGCGTTGTTAATCGTTTTTCAGAAGGGGAACAAATCTTATCAAAACTCGATTGATGGATTATTGGCGTTGCTGACATGTTACCAAAAAAGCATCTTTCTTTCTTTTTTATATTTAAAATTTTTTAGCAGCAAATATTGTTTTTGCATTGACTTTCCAAATCATAAATGCATCAGTTTATCTCGTTTGCGATACGTCTTTTCGATTACTTACGCCTTTTCGAATCTGCATTTAGCGAACAGGAAATCCCCTTAATAAACAAAAGTATTAGAAAAAAACACAAGCCATTTTAGAATAGGCAAGATAAGTTATGTATTTTTTCTGTTTCATGTGCACCTGGATCTACAAATATATATATTTTTTAAAATGGAATTTCGAAGGAAAATGTAAAGTGATTTTATCGTAAATAAAGATAGAGTGTGGCTTGAAGCGTTTAAAATGGTTTGGTGGTGCTTAAAATGAGAATATAGCAATGGTGAAATGTATTTTTATGTGCAAATATTCTTGATAATCAGGTGGTTAATCCATACAAGGGACACATACATTTATTTAAAACTGTAATCAAATAAATTGGTAATTTAAGCTTCGAGCTCATCCAATAATATTGATGAAGCTAGAATCAACTGGAGTGACTGACTATAAAAGCAAACTAAAAAAGGAAATCAAGGGAAAATGTCATTTTTTGGCCCGATTAGTGATCGGACTCAGAGAAGTGGTCATTCGAAATTGATAGACAGGCTGGGCATGACGAGGTGATCTCATTTGCCATTCCATAGGAGCCCAGTTGGCAGAATCCGTGGCACAACCAGAGGTCCACAGATGTCATTTGCATTTTTTAACTCACGTCCTTGGCCCAGCTACGTCAAACCTGTGGTCATGACAGGTTTTGCGTCATTCCAATGCAATTTGGCTGAACATGAAACCGATTGATGTACAACTCTCGTCTGCGTGGGAAAACATTGATTCATGTTTATTTGTAAAAGCCGGCTATATGGCTGATGATAAATGATGTTTACTAATAAGGTAAACCATTAAATTCCAAGACATTTAATAATTCATACGTATAGTAACTCATCAAGAGTGGTAACACTTCAGCTTTTCCGTTTTGAAACAGCGGAGCGTCTTTAATTAACTTAGAGAGTATGTGGTAGCTTCATTGCCGCGTGATCTGTTTAAGGATCCAATCTATCTCAACTACGACAGCTAGGAACTTATTTTGGGCCTGACTAATTAATTCATTAGGGTTCGAAACAGCCAGCTCCGAGTGCATGCGGTAGTGTACATATCACTGTTTTACAGATCATTGAAGTAAAGTACAGAAAATCAAATGAGCATGCGTCTCTGCCAACTAGAAATGCCTTCAACTGAGTTTATTTCCAATTTGAGAATGGTGCAGCCGATATGCCCTGCTCTGAATAAAAAGACAGTGCATGAATGCGATTTTACAAATCTATTAGATATAGCAATTTGGTTTCAGTAAGTTGCATTAAAAACAATAAAGTTGTGCATGCATAAAATAAGAGGTCTCGTGTTTCCGCAGCCTAAGGAATTTGTGGGTCTTTAGTAATGAAATTGCCCTGCGCTTATTTAATATCTTCTCTAAAATGAAGTATTGACACAATGGTCAAATTCTTCAAATCGTGATTATTTTCACTGAGATGACTCATCTGGATGATCTGTAAATACCTATCGATATTTATAAATTGAAAACAACGGATTCTAATTAATGTTCTGATTATTTAAGACTTAATGTATAGCCCATTCCGTAATTATCCGCATATATCGTGTAGTTCCTATTTTCATTGCTAAGACGACTTGTACTTTATCAAAGTTATTTTTGGAGTTCCTGAGCTTTTCACTCTCAGGTAAAACTATTTACCGAAAATCAGACAGAACATTTATAAGTCTTTTAAATCATCATCATGCATCATACACCGATTACAAGAATATCAGTCATCATTATGTAGACTTTTATAACATAAACGCAATTTTGAGTTACATATATACTTAAAGAAATACTCACCTTTAAATAAAAGCAAAAAAGCACGGTCTATTGAAAACTAGCTTGCGTTTCGCTGTTGCATATGACGACAACCTTCAGCGAAACTGTTGCAAGAACACCTTCTCTTTCAAAGTCGGCAGTCATTACTTTCAAGAAATCTCCACACGAAATGTAGAGCACTTGAGGTGACACTTTCTGTTACTCAAGCGCATGCTATGCAATCATCAAAGGTTTGGCCTCTTTAATCCTACTAGAGATCTGCTCTTTTCTTAGGCTATATCCATTTCTCAAATATTTGTACTCATACTTAGCAAATTCATCAACACGTTTAAAAATCCAATTGTTTATACAGTGTTATGGGTTTTCATGCCAGAATTTTTGTGTTTACCACTTCTTTCGCTTACCTATCAGTATTACTTCATGTGCCACTAGATAAATTATGAAATTGCCTTATTGTTTTTTAAACATTTTTAGAATTTAAATAGGTGGAAGTTAGCAGTTGCATCAAATAGCAAAATAAAATCAAATTCATTCATTTTCGATATCCGGAGCCTGGCTTGACATATTTATCAGAGATGTCTTTTATGGCGGTTAAGTTAGCATTGCCGCCTATGGACGAATCTATCTGTACATTACTTCATATAAGCAGTGCAACGCAGACTTGAAGATCATAGCTTGCATATGGAGCAAGGAGTGACTAAATCATTCATTAAATAAAACGTTATTTAGGCCAAAATGATATGCCTTGCAGGCACAGTTGAGTTTGTTAAATCGTCAACAAAACACGAGGAATGGAGTTGGACAACTTCTTTAAGTTTAAAAGGCTCTAGTATGTCTCCAAAGTTGCTCACCTATCTTTATTGCAAATTGAAAAGCTGAGGATTTTCCGATTTTAAAGGTCATTGCAATAATAATGTCACAGCTAATAAATTATCAATGATGAAGTTAATGCTCAGATCATATGCTTTGCTTTCAACATGCCATCAGCGTCGGAAATGCAGCAATTAGGTTATGTTAAAATTTACTCTTTTATTGGACAAAGAATAACCGCTGATGGAGCTAACTCGATCAAGGAAGGAACTAAGAGATAATCAGACGGGCTGGGCATGGCGCGGTTAACTCAATCGCTAGCCCATCAGAGCCCGGTTGGCAAAACACGAGGTGCCATTCGCTGTCCGTAGATGGCTACTTTGGGAAAAATAGGTAGCTATGTAGAGATAGCAAGATCTATACGCCCAGACTCCAACTGTTATTGCGTCTCAATTCATATTGGTTTAATGTAGGAATGAGGAAAGGAAATGTCAGGAACAGTAGGGAACTAGTGAAACAATTTATTATCATTGGGCTTAAGTTTACCAATTGGAACGCCTGATCACTATTTAAATTACATAATGCCTTTAATTTTATTTGCTTGAAGTGGAACTGATCACTTGCCAATTATTAAAACTGCTCACTGTTTGATTCCATTTAATTAAATTCATCGGAATGCATAGTTTCTATTTTAAATTTATAACCAATTGATGCGATTGAAATGTAATTAGGAAAAAATGCAATTATGATTATATTCGGATTCGGCAATTCATTCCACCTCTCTGGTTCCCATAGTTCGAATAACAAATCACCTGCTTATTAACGTAATATTGCCGTATTAGAGTTAGTACATTTTTCACATCAAACCTTGGGTTTCGATAATGGAATTCTTGAATCATTCATCTGCCCCTGCTGTAAATTTGATGCAGCTGCGAATATAATCATTAACTTGAGCATTTGATCAGGCACTAGACCTTATGAATAACTTCTTTAACCCCACTCGGTCCATCCTTTATGATATATTATTATAACTTATATGAAGCTTTACTCCATTGTAATAAAAATTCCAAGAGTCGTATAATTATGGAGACTTCATGATCAGTTTCTATTGCTAATTACATTTAAATATGAAAAGAATATGCAGCAAGATTATTAATTTCATCGGCAATCATCGCGAAATAAATATTTCGCTGGCTGCTGAATTTTCCTTTCATTAGAGTTTTGTTAATAACATTCCGTAATCTATACCACCATACAATTGCAAAAGGTGAGTCGAAAGAAATCATGCGTTCGATGTGTTACATTTGCTAGCAGAAGGAAATAAAGTACTTTGGTAAAGAGTAGCATTTTGGTTCCATCAACCTCACATTCAGCCATAGGAACATTAAGGATGCGTTGAAAGTTGGCAATGCCGTGTATGGCTGCAGCTGTCCATCCATAGATCCGTCGAAGTAAATTGAGACATCCGCTGACGCTGTCCACCAAGGAAGTCTATAAAGCCGTCACGTAAGTGATTCTGTACGTTAACAATATATTATTGGGATGCATTAATTTTTAAATTATTCTTCCGCTCAAATCACTTAGTTTTCTATTACTTTTGTTCCATTTTAGGGAATGTAATTGATGAGGAACATCAAAACTGAACTTTAGCCATCATGTCCTCTTCGAGACTCCTGGAGCTCTGCCATTTTTCTAAGGTTATATCCATTTTAGTAAATATTGGTATAAATTTGTTTTGATTGTTTATGGCATGCAGAAGTTGCGATACCAAAATATGTGGTGTTTTCACTACTTTATCTAACTTATGTGTTTTAATTCTATTTGCCATCACAGAGGATTTAGAAGCTATTAAAATTGTTCTTGCCTATCGTTTAAAAAGTTCATCTCAAGCCCTCTTTCGGAAAATCATTTCTTTTCTCTAGTTCCTCATTTCTATGTTTTGAAGGTATGTAAAGTAAGATTTGCAAAAAAACAATGGCACTGATATTGTATACGAGATTGAATAATATGATGGAGAAATATATTGCTCAATCGCAAATATATGGAAAAACCCGAATGCGGAAAGACATGCTTTTTTCCTGTTTTATTTATTTAAAGGAAAAGAGAATTTTTCGACATGAAAACACAAATCAATAATTAGGCGAATATACAGCACAATTTTTTCTTGGAGACTTCCGCGTAACTACATCCCACATTCTCAAGCATAAACCTACAGCAGCTCTTATGGTTAGGGTTTGCTCTTCGATCAACAACAACTGATAGGAATTCGCTACATGCGCTGGTAGTTGGCAAGCCTCTTCCAAGCAATGCTGGATGTAGCGGGATGTGCTATACAAAGTCAGATAGGAGGTAACATTTTTGCTAATAGGTTTGAGACAGTATGAAATTGGAGTAGCGATGCTGCTAGGGTTAATACAAGACGGTGATTGATGCATGACCATAAGATGATGCTGCCAACCCAACTACCATGGTATGTGAGATCGTAATATGATTTCAAATGTTTAAAAGCAAAGTCGACGTTTGACAAATGGGTCATTGCCAATGTGATATCGCAACCTACTGCAAGAATTATCGCAGCAAAGTCGACCAAATTCAGTGAGATGAAGATAGCGTTTTGTGATGGAGCAGCTTAATCAACCCCATTATGTTCTCTCCTCCTTCTTGACAATTTCAACTCAGGGCAGATTTGGTTTTTTATCACGAATTTAGAAAACCGGGCTCCTCCGGACTGGCGAACGAGTTGGCCGCGCCATGTCCGGCCCGTGTGAACACCTCTCGGTTTAATAATTAGTCATTTAGGGAAAAACTATAAAATTTCTTAATTTAGCTCTTTGTTGGAGCCTTACCATTGCCGTTCTTCAGTGCTATTTAACATTGATTAGAATATTCTTAAATGCTAAGCAGATTCATCAAATCGGGATTGGAAATAAGCCAATGATATTTTGCTAAACACACTTAATTTTTGTTATCTCAATTTATTTTGATCACCAATTATAAATATAACTTATTTATTATGTTTTAATGATTATCCTACCGAAAACATTTTTATAGCGTTTCTATATCTATAAAATCAGTCCTATTTCTCAGTGTCTGTGTTGACATTCTGAACCCCAAGCATTTTCACTGATTTAAGAATTTGACAGTCCTATTTCAAAATGAAATTGAATGTACTCTCATTATACTGTATGAGGACTGCTTCCTTAAGAAGCGCAAGGGTAGGCGTGCCTACGTTTGCAAGTTATATTTTGACCTCAGGACATTCCATAGATTCTGTCCGAATAGCGGCCATATAAAATCTTTTACTTAATACTCTAATTTGAGAGTAAATTATCCGTTAACTTATACCTACTATCTACTTCTCTATCTCGTCTATTAACAAGCCTTTTATGGCACTACTAATGTAAACTAATTTTCCTCTTCGGAAGACTCGACTCTTGCGGAACATTGTAGGTTTCTTTATGTCCTAAAGAAGAATATAGAGCATCTTCACTTTCAAAAATATGCTCCAAATAGCTATGATCCTATTTATTTCACGTCCCTCTAGCATGGATCTAACTCAAAGAAGCTAACTGGCTGGGTGCATCAGAAACATCTAAGCCTATGAACTTCGTGCAGTGGACGTTTCGCTGATATCGAACATTCAATGAGAAGGCTTTTAATTGCATGGATTGCAGAAGGTAGTAGTTGGTTTATTCGTAGAGTCCACAACCACCTTAGCCCTGTAATATCGGACTCGCAATTTGGAAAAATAGCTGTGATTTACGCCTATCAACACTTCCGGTTACATACCCTTATCTGAACGAGGTAATGTGTTTACTCATATTGATGACTTTCAATATATCTAGCAAATCAGTCGGTTTTCTCGATTGAAGCTCTTTCTATCTGGTAGAAAACATATGTGTTATGAAAGCCATCCTAGCCTCAGAAACCAATTCGTCCATAAACTATCAAACATGCTATCATTTAATATAACAGATTTAGTGTCCTTTTGAGGGCAACGTAAAAGCTGCGGCATAAGACTTTAATTTTGTAACTTCATTTTTCTAAGGTCTCTCTGACACTGGGAATTTAGATGGTCGCTGAAACCCCACCATGTAAAGGTATAAGACATCATATTTACTTTCTTATATCTGCCTTCCATTTTTTTCTCAAGCAGTAGCTAGCATTTTACTCTAGTAGCCTGTCTGTTGGAATAAACATGCTTCAAGTGTTTTCATATTCACCAAGAGTGCATTGGACTGCTCTTGTAGTTGGCATGACCTCGATTGGATACGGATGTGAATACATACCAGTTGAACGACACAACGAATTCGCGTGGACGGCTGGTTATAACCGTATCCCGCAAACTGGGCTTTTGAGGGCACCGCACCATGCCCATGCCGTCAGATCACTGTTCTATCACTTTCAAATGACCATTTCTCTGAAGCTGACTACAAATCAGAATCAAGAACGTATTTACTTTGTACCTAAATATCAGCTCATTTCATTTTAATGTGTTCAACGGCAGAAATGTTCTTGCGACTGGATTCTCTTGAATTAATGAATGAGATACATCTAAATGACCATTCCGAGGAACTAGAAAAAAGAAATGATTTTCCGAAAGAGGGCTTTAGATGAACTTTTAAATGATATACAAGAAAAATTTGAAGAGCTTCTAAATCCTCTGTGAATGCAAATAGAATTAAATCACATAAGATAGATAAAGTAGTGAAAACACCGCATATTTTGGTATCGCAACTTCTGCATAATATATACAATCAAAACAAATTCATACCAATATTTACTAAAATGGATATAACCTTAGAAAAATGGCAGAGCTCCAGGAGTCTCCAAGAGGACATGATGGCTAAAGTTCAATCTTGATGTTCCTCATCAATTACATTTCCTAAAATGGAACAAAAGTAATAGTGAACCAAGTGATTTTAGCGGAAGAATAAATTAAAAATTAATGCATCCCAATAATATATTGTCGACGTACAGAATCACTAACGTGACGGCTTTATAGGCTTCCTTGGTGGACAGCGTCAGCGGATGTCTCAATTTACTTCGACGGATCTATGGATGGACAGCTGCAGCCATACACGGTATTGCCAACTTTCAACGCATCCTTAATGTTCCTATGGCTGAATGTGAGGTTGATGGAACCAAAATGCTACTCTTTACCAAAGTACATTATTTCCTTCTGCTAGCAAATGTAACACATCGAACCGCATGATTTCTTTTGACTCACCTTTTACAATTGTATGGTGGTATAGATTACGGAATGTTATTAACAAAACTCTAATGAAAGGAAAATTTAGCAGCCAGCGAAATATTTATTTCGCGATGATTGCCGATGAAATTAATAATCTTGCTGCATATTCTTTTCATATTTAAATGTAATTAGCAATAGAAACTGATCATGAAGTCTCCATAATTATACGACTCTTGGAATTTTTATTACAATGGAGTAAAGCTTCATATAAGTTATAATAATATATCATAAAGGATGGACCGAGTGGGGTTAAATAAGTTATTCATAAGGTCTAGTGCCTGATCAAATGCTCAAGTTAATGATTATATTCGCAGCTGCATCAAATTTACAGCAGGGGCAGATGAATGATTCAAGAATTCCATTATCGAAACCCAAGGTTTGATGTGAAAAATGTACTAACTCTAATACGGCAATATTACGTTAATAAGCAGGTGATTTGTTATTCGAACTATGGGAACCAGAGAGGTGGAATGAATTGCCGAATCCAGATATAATCATAATTGCATTTTTTCCTAATTACATTTCAATCGCATCAATTGGTTATAAATTTAAAATAGAAACTATGCATTCCGATGAATTTAATTAAATGGAATCAAACAGTGAGCAGTTTTAATAATTGGCAAGTGATCAGTTCCACTTCAAGCAAATAAAATTAAAGGCATTATGTAATCTAAATAGTGATCAGGCGTTCCAATTGGTAAACTTAAGCCCAATGATAATAAATTGTTTCACTAGTTCCCTACTGTTCCTGACATTCCCTTTCCTCATTCCTACATTAAACCAATATGAATTGAGACGCAATAACAGTTGGAGTCTGGGCGTATAGATCTTGCTATCTCTACATAGCTACCTATTTTTCCCAAAGTAGCCATCTACGGACAGCGAATGGCACCTCGTGGTTTGCCAACCGGGCTCTGATGGGCTAGCGAATGAGTTAACCGCGCCATGCCCAGCCCGTCTGATTATCTCTTAGTTCCTTCCTTGATCGAGTTAGCTCCATCAGCGGTTATTCTTTGTCCAATAAAAGAGTAAATTTTAACATAACCTAATTGCTGCATTTCCGACGCTGATGGCATGTTGAAAGCAAAGCATATGATCTGAGCATTAACTTCATCATTGATAATTTATTAGCTGTGACATTATTATTGCAATGACCCTTAAAATCGGAAAATCCTCAGCTTTTCAATTTGCAATAAAGATAGGTGAGCAACTTTGGAGACATACTAGAGCCTTTTAAACTTAAAGAAGTTGTCCAACTCCATTCCTCGTGTTTTCTTTTTTGACGATTTAACAAACTCAACTGTGCCTGCAAGGCATATCATTTTGGAGATTTCTTGAAAGCAATGACTGCCGACTTTGAATGTGATTTCAGTAGATCGTAAAACAACTTCAATATTACCAAATATTTGTAGAGTTAATAGTTTTTCGTCCCTAATATCTCTGTATATATAAGGGATTTACCGATAAAGACGCGTTTAAAGACAATATATTTCACATTTACCTATGATTTTCTTTGTTCTCAGTTAATTAGGAATGTAGTAATACAGTAATGTTCAAGTTAGATGCCAGTGGAAATGGCATATAAAAACAAGGTAAAAAGTCAAAGATTTCGAATGTAGCAGTAGTTAGACACATTGCGTCGTGAATAGAGTGATTAATGGAAAACCTAATAATCATAGTTACTTGGGATAAACATGTTCAAACTTAGGGAAATTTATAAAACTGATGGAAAACT
>JAUOZQ010001254.1:0-15631 GCA_030710315.1 Anomotaenia brevis
TTTGAAACATTTGCCTTTAATCGCAGCTCCTCCGTGCAATCCAGCTCCACGTATGCAGCTCTGGACGACGAATAACTTTCGCTGAAACTTGGTTCTGTAGCTGTTCATTGAGGAGCTCTGCAGGGATTCTAGGAGCCGTGATCTTGAGCGATCCTTTTTTGTCAATTCGATTTGAGAAAGCCCGACGCTCTCGGCTAGACGTTTGTTTTGCTGAGGTCGTTTTTCCTTCTCTGCTTCAAAGGCGGCAGTCATTACTTTTAAGACAGTATCTTTTGAAACTCTAAGCATTGGGGGAGGAGGCAGTTTCTGTTACACTGGCGCCTGCCATAGCAGCACCAACAACTTGGCCTCTTTCTGAGTTGGAGAGGTCTGCCGTTTCTATAGGGCTGTAACTGTTATTTGTCAATTTATGAGAAAACTTTTATTTTAAATAAACATATCAGATTGCAAAAAATACAAAAGAAACAACAAAATGTGTTACGTTTTGGTTGTTCATGAAAGGTTCAAAGATTCTGATGCCAAAATGTTAAGTGTTTCCACTATTTTGTCCAACCCCTGTGGGTCGATTATCAAGATTACTAAACACTATTCCCACTGGCTAAGGGTCCCTTGGAAGACTCAGCAGCGGTTGATTGGCGCCGTTTGAGTACAAGGGGAGTATATAGCCGCGTTTCTAGAGCTTGATTGGAAGAAAACTCCTCATCCACCTTGTACTCTGGTCTACTTTGCTCCTTCGGACCACTACTTGTTTCATAGTTTCCAAAATCACCTGAAAAGAAAGCAGCTTTTGCAACTTAGCAGGAGGAGGCTGGAACAGGCATTTATTTGTTTTTCTTTAAATCAAAACTGAAAAATGTTCATGGTAAGGAATGCATTGGTACGCTTGCTAACAGATGGTATGAAGTCAAAGAGAATTATGGAAAATATCTTTATGATCGAAACCTTAATTAATACAGCATATAGTCAATTGTTTTATTTATTCGAATGACTCGATGCAATCCAAGAACTTGACGCCCATCCTCTTTCCTTCGAATTTGTTGTTTTTCTCTAAAAATTTACATGGTTGTACTTATAGAGTTAGTCGTTAGACAGATCGCGTTCGAATTCGCGTTGAAATTTTTAATTTTTATAAATTCACACTCTGCTGTGCCTCTCATTTAATTTCCCTGGGAAAATTGCTGTTTCTGCAGAGTGCAGTGTTATTTTCCTGTGTAAGTTCCTTTAAATTTTTCTTTCTAACCCCTAACCCCTTCCCAGTGCAGTCTGACCGGCCAGTTTTGAAATCACACCGCTAAAGGGAGAACGGTCAGTCCTGCTGGCTTGAGCAGAACGGTTTTAACGACTGAAAAGGAGTTTGTTTGCAAAAGCGCAGCCGTGTTTGATTGTCCCAGCCGCCTCCATTCAGAGCCCAGTTTAGTTGTGTATTTCAGGCATCATATCAGGTTACTATCAGGTCATCCCATAAGTTCTGGCCGAATTTGTTTAAATTGCGCAGCATTTATAGTGCATTTATACCGTCTAATGGAGCTGCTCATTAATTTAGGCTTCGATGTTCTTAACCTGATCTAGTATTGCTTTTTTCGAAACCATAACAAATTGCTTAATTAAAACCCTGCCAACTTGGAAGTACCCAGGAATCATTTGAGGCACATTATGTCGCTTTATGAGTTCAAGAAAGAAAACTCAGCAGCCGAGGCGGCTGGAAACATTCACTCAGTTTATGGAGAGGAATGTGTGAATTCAATAAGACTGTTGCGGGAGATGCCTTTTAGGGAGATTCAGGAATGGAAATTCCACCCTTCAAAAAGGCAAATGAAGACCGAATTGCATGTGCTGTTGTGTCTGATGGTGAGCCGCTTCTTGAAGAAGCAGCTCTTCGCATCTGCTCTTCCCTCCTCCATTCTCGCTAACTTGTTTCACCCTTTTGGTGGACTGACTTGTGATTGTCGATGACAATTTGATCTTTTATAGAAATATTTTTATGTTTCGTAGTCAATAACATAGTTGGTAAGGGGAACACCACAGCAGCAGACGACGAAAAAGAATTTCATGAGAAAAAGGCTCTTCTCCGATCTCTCTGGTGGGATCGCCATGGAATACTGCACTTGGATTTTTTGCAACCTAGTGCAACTACAGTTGGTGCTCAAGTCTACTGTCAGCAATTAAGGCGGCGCATGAAGTGAGCTTTGCTCAAGTCAATTGAAAAGTAATGATGTTTCATCAGGACGTCAATGAAGCACAACCCCACACAGCAAGAATCACGTATCAAAAGATCAAAGAAGAACTTCATTGGGACAAAATGCCTCATCCACCCTGTTCTCCCTGCCTTGCTCCTTCTTCGGACTACCATTTTAAGTAGTTTACAAAAGAAACAGCTTTTGCAGCACTGAAGGAAGAATGTTACAATGAAGAAGTCATTAATAAGCTTGTTAGTGAAGGTTGAAGTGTTTTATAATGAGGGAAAGTGCATTAATGATTGAATCTTTAATTAAATACAAAATATTGGCAACTCATTATTTATTCGAAGTAGCAGACAGGACTTGCTTGCTTCTGCAAAACCCTTATGCTCACAGTTCTTTAAAAATTGACTGAAACCTCATAGTAAGCTTCAAAGTGTCTGGTGGAAGAGATTCCCTGCTGATCGTGTGAGTCTTTGCTGTGTGTAATAAATTTATGGAGCCAGAACCAAACATGCTCTACTTCCTGTTGTCGATAATTTGGGCTGTTTGTTTGGGGCAAGCCTTTGAAGCACATGTGTGATATCGAAGCAACACTTGTTTCAAACGCCTTGGAAAGCACCACCACTACCACCCCTTTCCCAAGCGAGCGCGTGAAACAATTTCGTCCTCTGGATGCCTTTTCCTTAAACTGTGCCTGCCCTTGTAGGTCTCGAGTGCTTTCCCTGGCTCCGAGGTAATGCTCTCCGTGTACGTTTGTGTGTTTTTGTGATTCCAGAGCTTTCTCATTAGTTTGATGTTCTGCATCAGATGTTTTTTTCTGCTATTTTGTGTGTGCGTGTGCCCTGCTTACGCAGATACCATGTCTCTGTGTGCTTCCCTTTGATTGAATGTGTATGCGTGTGTCTGTCTGAGCCGTCAAGGTAAAGTTCAACTTGCTTTTTAAGCTCCAGGGTGCTTGAATCGAGGTGCTTAAAAATTTCCAAGCTTGTAGAAACACAGGACCCATCCAGATTGTTTGGTAAGATCATGAAATGGCTGCTGGATGCACTCGCAACGCAGTAGGTGATGGATGGACTGACTAAAGCCTCTTCTCGAAGATCAAAGCGCCTCCTTAGCGGAGCAGAAATTCTCTCTAAAGGTTTTGAAGTCTCTGTGGCTATGTTTCTTCGAACTGTTGCCTCCGAATTCACCAACTGAACGTTGCAAACGAACGCAGAACTGCGTATTTCCACAAGAGTTGCTTATTCAGGCCTGCTAAGAGGCTGCGAAGTCCACTCCACGCACAGTTGGTGTCCATATGCACCTTGGTTGAGTGTATAAACAGTTAAGCAGCTCAACAATCCGATGGCATGATTGTGTTTGTGTTTCCATTGTTTATGCAACCACCGCATTCACTGCTCTGCGAGAACGACTTTGTGTCAAAAAAAGTATACAAGCAAGTTTTGACGTGTTTAGTACAGTGCTTTCACATTTAGCGGTGTTTCCATGAAATGATGGATGGTTTGTCAAAGCAGTGGTAGAACCTACCGTACCTTTGCTATTGGTCAAACTATCAGGCCGTCTCATAAGTTCTGTCCGAATGTTGCCTCTTTTACATTGATCGAAATTTAAAGAGTATTTTCTAGTGACTACTAGAGCGGATGTATTTAAATTGATCCAATAAATATTCCTTTACAGAACAGTAAAATTAAAATTTGCTTTATTCAAACCCTGCTAACACAGAAGTACTCATGAATCATCATTTAAGATAGTGTTTTGATGAGTTCAAGAAAGAGAGGTAACTCAGTAGCCGACGAAGCGGCTTAAAACATTCACTCCGTCAGTAATCAGGGAAAGAATCCTGCTCTAGTGAATCGGAAAGCGTAGATGTTTCATCAGGACAATGTAGCATGACCCCACACAACTGGAATCACGTCACAAAAGATCGAGGACGAACTTGTTTTGGAGACAAATCCTTATTTTCCCCATCTTGCTCCTTTAGACTTCCGCTTGTTTGGAAGAAGCGGCTTTTGCAGAACAGTAGGAGGGGGTTATCATTGGCATTAGTGGGTTGTTCCTATTAAAAACAAAGTAATTCCACAAAAATGGTCAATAAAAACAAGGTAGTCTAAATTGATCAGGAAAAGTACATTGATGATTGCATCGATACGTGACATTTGATCACTGGTTTATTCAATATTCAAACATAGCCTATGGGATGTCCTAATATAAAAACGGGGTGTTGGTCGTCTGCGAATGATGCGATAAAACGAGGAGTCTTCTGACCAAGTCAAGGTGAGTGCTGGCCCCAGTAATAAAAGGAAGTCGTAAAATTCATCTCAATCACTGCTAGCTATGAGTGCCTTTTTGACGGCTTTTCAACTGTTAAGCTCAAAGGATCTTGATAACACACCGGGCCATTCAAAATGGCACCTTATTATTGTGCTCAAGGGTAGATACTCCACCCATTTCCCCTTTGTGTAGCCTGTCAACTGCCATCTCTCCTCTGCCATGAATAAGAGATGGGCACATCTGGTTATTCTCCATCAACGTCCGCGTCTATCTTGAAGCGCCTTTTATTATCCATTTTCAGTCCAATTACAGCGTGTATTAATGCATCGGCGTTGATTGATTTTGTGCCAGAGATTAAATAGCGGTAATATGTAGTGTTGGGTGGGCGTAGACTTTCCTGATTTGAGCTTTCAATTTTGGTAATTTGGAGGAGGCGTTGTCTGCTGGATTCACTGTGTAAAAATATTATTTTTGTTATCTTCAAGGCGGACTTCACACCCCTCATCTTCGCCTCGTATCACGGCAACTGCTCACTCGTGGAATCTCTCCTTCAAATGGGCGCGGACATCAACACAGTCGATAGGGTGGGTCCTAGTGCTACTTATATACATTTAAGCGTCTCTCCCTAGTCAAACTCGCATTAGGGTCGATGCCATCATTCGATCCGTGTGTGGTTTCGTATGCAAATGCCATCATGAAACCTCATCACTCTCTGGTGCATTTTCGTTCGCCTTTTTCTGTTTGCTATTAGTGGATCGCATCGAATTGATTCAATTTTTCACTCTAATTCTTTTAAGCGGATTTTTCAGGGAATTTTTTCCACTGAGAAAGAAGTTAGCTCAATTGCGATGTTGTCCTCATTTAGGCTTTTTGTTTCAATTAACGTCCAGTGTTTGTGTTGAATCTTCACCTACCGGATTTCATCCATGAATTGTTGTTATCTGCACTGAAAACCTAATTTAGAGGTCTGCTAGTTTTCATTTATCAATTATATAAGACAAATTCCAATTCCCTATCCGGTTTTCATTGGCTATGAATAGTCGATTTTAGGAAACCGAGTATGAAAAGTCAGCTTAAATCTCTGAAAATCGGTTAGTTCTGTTCTCCTAAGAGTTCAAGGTGTAGCCTCAGAGGGGATACGCATCAATACATTTTTATTTTCAAATTTCGAACTATAATCAAATTTGGAGGTAACAAATTGGGAGGCTGATTCAATGTACCGTTGCGCTAGTTGAACTGGGAGTTTCCTATTCCCCAAACATTGTGTAACCATTGCTACAGAGGTTAATAACCAACTGCAGATTATTTCATTCGCCCTATTTTTGCGGCGGAGTTAGAGCTCTGCTTAACGCCTACGCCTAACACGCCTTGTGGGTTTGTTTTCTTTCCGCCTCTTTTTGTACTCCGGTTTCTCACTTGCTTTTCTGGTCAGGAGAGGTTTCTCAACCAGCATTTTTCGCAAATAAGCTTTGCGTTTCAATCCCATAGTTGTGCCAGGGGGAGTTTGTAACGGTTAAGTCCTCACACGAGTTCTAATCGTCGGGCGACCTTCCTGGGTCACGTAGTGTTGTCTCCTTGACCCGGTCGTGTTAATTTCTTCACTGACCTCTGAGGTGGGGCAGACGAGGGTTTTTTGAACTCGGTTATGAAGACACATGACTTTCTTTGCTACACCCGCAATCAATCTCATCAAGGCAGCTGCAAATTGAATTTCCACGAGGAAGTTGATTTGGGAGAAAATTCCTCTTCCACCAGCTTATTCTCCTGGCCTTGTTCCTTCAGACGACCACGAAATCATTTGGCAACTGGCGAAAAATGAATGTGCTGTCGAAATGTTAAGCGTTGTAGACCTGCTCTAGTTAATGACTTCATAATCGCCTCAAGGAAACCCCAAATTGTGTCTTAGCTACGTTTCTATATTCTCAAACAATGAAACCAGAAATCGCCAGCACCTCAATCTTTTTTCTCCGCGAAACAGCTTGCACAAATTCCGGAGTTGACGAAAGTTCACACGGTCGGAGAGTTGAGTGGAGAGAGTTGGGTTCTGCTCTCAGTCAGGGTGCCTGTGTGCGTGTGTGTGTGTGCGAAGCTCTGCTAATGCGATGCCAAGCAATCCCTTAGCTTTTGGAGGTTATTGAATGCGACAAAGAATGCTACAGTAGTCCTTCTGCGTGGCATTTTCTGAGGGGGGGGGGAGATTTGTATTTAGGCACCCAGTCTTGGAATTTCAAGGGCAGGTGGTGAATGGAGCGAATCTTTAAAGTTGAGCGTTTTTTCTCCCCCACAGAACGGCTGGACGGCGTTGCACTGGGCGGCGCAGCAAAATCGGGTGGATGTCACCTGCATCCTCCTACGCAGGGGAGCCAACCGCCGAGCCAAGGATTGTGTAAGTCACGAGCATTCTCTCCCCATCTAACTCCTTTCCCTTGTGTTCCTTTAATCCAAAGTTCACAGCAAATAGCTCTCGAGGGATGTGGATGAACCCGCATAGTTCACTAGACTTTTTGGGTGTGTTGTGCACTTTATTTGGTAAGTTAATTAACCTATCAGGTCATCTCACAAGTTCTGTCCCAGGTTCCCAATTTTCAAGATGTTGAGATTCATTTAAATAGATCTAATTACACTTTACAGATCAATGAAGAGAAAATTTAGTTGGTTAAAACTCTGAAGTGCCCAAGTATCATTTGAGGTACTTAATGTTTTGGGTTCAAGAAAGGAAACAGCAGCCGACGAAGTGGCTATAAACACTCACTTAGTTTATGGCAAGAAATGTGTGAATGAAAGAAGAGGGTTTCAGAAGATGGTGTGCGAAGTTCAGAAGTGCTGATTTCACCCTTCGCACGTCCAATGGTGTTTGATGATAAGCTTCTCTAAGAAGCGGCCCAGGGGGAAAATCCCGCTTTGTCGTCACCTGCAAAAACTTGGAAAAATTAATGGAACTTTGAGAACCATCTCTAATCTCGAGTTGACATCTGCTCTGCTACCCTCCATTCTCGAGAACTTTTTGCGCCATTTCTGGTGGATAGGCTTGTGACTGGACGATTTATTGAAATGTCAAGCGTCGTAGGCAATGGCAGAGTCGTAAAGAGGAAAGACCCCGCAGTCAGAGCCAACGAGATGGGAACTTCATTGGGCAATGTTCTTCTGTGGTTAGCCTTGCAGAATGGGCAAGGAATAATCCACTTTGAATTGTTGCCTCATAATGCAGCTCCAATCAATGCTCAAAAATACTGTGAGCAACTAGGACGCCGTTTGAACCAAGCTTTGGGAAGGAAAAGGAGCCCGTTTCGATAAATCGAAAACCCACACTCGGGACCAGTTGGTGCTTTTGCCACCCCTGAAGTCGTTTCCTTAAAATTTGTGGAGAGCATGAAAGGCAAAAAAACCATTTCGCATAAAAGGTAGATGCAATAACGCCCACGGGGTGGATTCTCAAATATTAAGCAATTGGCTACGAAGCGATTTGGAAATGCCCTTGAAAAGGGTACAAATACCCGTTAAAAGGAAATTCCCATAATGCATTTTGGTGGGAAACTGTATTTGGGGAAATGACCGCACTCCACGGAAAGTATGAATCTGTTCGCTATAGCCGGTGCGAATCCTCGTAAATTAGTTTGATGAGCAGTACTGCAAATGGTGGTGATTTCAGACAACTACTAGCACGGCAGAGATCGAAACGCGTGGTGTCGACTTCCTTGGATTTCTAGGGAAAAATGGTGCTGCACTCGGGCTTGGTTATGAGAAAAGGCCTATTAATGGTTCGGTTCATAGTGAAATTGAGGTTTTATTTAGTATAGTTAATTTGGCAAGATATCAACATAATTGCAGAGGGTGAGGAACGTCGATGTGAATTTCCAAGGCCTGAAGAGAGTGGTCTCTTACCGGTGAAGCCTATTCGACAGAATGCAGCTCAGTGCGTTGGCGGACTCTTTGATTTAAATCAAAGTGTCTTTTCTACCACACAATCGCCAATTGCTGTTATACCCCGTTGAATGAATAGACGCGGAGATCCCCGTTTCCGGAACGAAATATCAGGAGTTGAAAAAGTGCAATCCAAAGGTTAAGTCAACTAAGACTCATTCCAAAGTACAGAATCGCTCTTTTGTAAACAGCAGCAATAAGCATAAACGAAGGGGATCCCTCAGAATGCTTTGTTGGGAATAGGTCCACAACGCAGCAGGAAGATCGTTCGTTCGCAGGACGCACAGCTCATCCTGTAACAGTTTCTAGCTTTGGTTGCTGTGTTCAAAAAACTGTTAGATACTCACCTACTCAAAGACTGTGTCCTCTATAGCCTTTCCAAGGAGATTTTTTGTGGACTGGACTATCTGCCACTCAGGTATGGTAGCCAACCACCAGCTTTTGTCCGGATGGATTCCTCAATACTTTTTCCATAGCACACTAAAGAAATGGGGTCTTTCATACAATGGAAGTCGCTAATCCAACTGATTAATTTCAGGTATGCCATTTGAGGTTGCTACACGTGAAATATGTGAAGAATGCGCATCTGCCATTAGGTCGTGTATTTCGCGTTTTCTATATTTTGGAATTGAGCAAATAACCCCTAGGCTCCTTTAGTATTAATCCTATGCCAACAAAAACTCCATGGTGGTTTGAAGAAGGCCTTACCTTTGCTATGCAAAGGTTGTGTGGTAGGCACACTTTTTGGGATGCATAGCACAGATACGAAAGGTTTCCAAAAGTCACCCGTAATCGGCAGAAGTCGGAGTGCTTGGAATCCTTTTCCTTTTAATAAAAAAGAGAGAAATGTTGATGTAAATTGTCAACAAAGGGCCAGAGTAATCGCATATTGGAGGAGCCTGTCAAGCTGATCACAGCCCACCTGTGCTAGTGGAGTCTGGTTTAAATAGTAACCATGGAAATGTATCTCTTCTACCACACAGTTGGCTAATTTTCTCCATTCTTGTCAAATGGCGTTCACGAATGAGGTCTTCAAGTCAGTGATGAGTGATGCACCAGAAGTTAAAAAATTACGACCCAGAGATCAAATCAACTCAAAAAATCATTTCAAAGCACAGGATCGCCCTTTTGCAAACAACAGGAAGAACTCCAACAAACATAAACGGAAGAGATCCCTCAAATTGAGTAGCGTCTTTTGCAGTTTTGGTGGGAATGGGACCGCTATATTTGACAGGAAGGTAGTTCGTTTACAGATTGCTGCGTGGCACGTCTTTGGCTTTGGTTGCCAGGTTGGAAACATGACTGGATACTAATCTAGTCCCAGACTGTCCCTCATCGTCTTCTTGACTTACATTTTTGCAGACGAGACAATATTACTGGGGGAATGTGATGTAATGTAATGTAGTGCTACCACTCAAGTATGGCAAACAATCCACAGTTGTTGTCCGGATGCACTTCTGCTCCTAATGCCAGCCACGGTAGTTTATTTGCAAAATTATAAACTTAGTCGCTGATGGAAAGAATCGTCGGTGCGAATTTTGAAGGTGGGGGGGGGGAAAGTATCATACTGCTGGTGTCTGTTGAATCGATCACAGCTCAGCTGTTAGTGGAGTCTTGAATTCAAATCTAAGGGCTTGAAAAGCATATTTTCTTTTAAAAATCTGCCGAAGTTTCACTCCATTCTCCTCGATTGAATCAATGAAAGGAACCTCCTATTCGGCGATTAATATTGCGGCTTTCGATTCATTGACGAACGATGCGTAGGGACTCCAGAAATCGACATCCAAAGGTCAAATAGACTGAAGGACTCATTTCGAAGTACAGGATCGCTCTTCTATAAACAACAGGGAGAGTTACAGTAAAAAACAAACAACAGGAAAGCTCTTGCAGTTTTGGTGGGAATAGGACCGCTACGTCGCACGAAGATTGCTCATTGGCAATCCTTGTAGCAGCAACATCGTTGAGGAAGAGCAGATCATCCGTTTGAAGTGTCACCCAATTCCAGACTGTGTCCTCCCATCGAATTTTGCTGCATTTTTTGCAGACGGGACAATCTAACATTGAAAACAATGCACTGTTTTCACTCAAGTAGGGCAAACAAACAGTACTTTTCGGCCTCTACTTCATTTTATAGACACTGGTCCCTGCTTGCTAAAGAAATAGGGGATCATACATGCGACTGAGTTAGTCAAAGGAGATCGCAAATTTCGGCAAGGCATTCTAAATTGCTACTTGAAAGATATGAAGACTGCACGACAGTCATCAGGTTGTGTATTTAACATTATGTTTATTTTTAAACTTAAGAAAAAAGGCATCTTGGCTCCTTCGATAATAATCCTAGGCTAACAGAGCTTCCGTGACGATTCAAGGAGGCAGTTACTCTTCCTATATCACAGGGAAGTAGCTGGCGTAGAGGTGGTGTAGTAGCATACACCACACACGGATTTGGAAAGTTTTCAGAAGTCACAAGTAAACGTTAGGAGGAAATAGCAGTAATGGAAGAGTTGGTTTGGTCTACATCGTAGTCGATTCAGTGGAGGTGGGAATCTGAAAGGATTCTGAGAGAGGATTCAGAAATGTGCAAATTACTCCGATGAGTAATCATGTAAGTAGTTGATATGTCACCTAATAGCTCGGCGGAAACGGAATTGCGTGGAACCCACTTTACTGTTTTCTGAAAGAACAGCGGTTCACAGTGAAATAGGTGTTTTACTTAGTTAAGTTTATTTGCAAAGGTACGAAGCGTCGATGTGCGTTTTCTAGGTGGTTGGGGGGGGGGGCAGAGTGATCTTAGATTGGTGAAGCCTATCGTTTTGAGCACAGATCAAGTAGGAGATTATCTCTTCTTCCACGCAGTTCCCCATTTATTCTATTCCAGTTTATGATGATAAATGAGGAATTCCCCGTTTACTGTGCTCAATAGTGTTGCCGTCAATCCAGTCAGGGGTTAAATCGACTACGAGAATCTTGTAAACAATAGGGTTGGCTGCAATGAACGTTAACGAAATGGACCAATCTGAATGCTGGGACTCTGCCGCAGTTTTGATGGAAATAGGACCACTGCGTCTCAGGAAGATCGTTCGTTTACAAGTTGCGCAGAAGCCACACATAAGAACGCAGGCGTCGAGCTTCGTTTTGTGGGTTCAAATTACGACTGGGTGTCCCTACGGCCTTATTGGCTGAATTCAGTGCAGGAGAGTCAACCTAACTGTGAAAACAGCTCATTACTGCAGCTTTTGTCCGGAAGCAGTCTTGCCTCTACTCACACCAGACTTGGTGAAAAACTGGTCCTTGTCAAAGAGGTGGAGTCCTTTGTGAGATGGACTTCGACAAAGGAAATCGCAAATCCTAGTGCTTAATTATAGGCATGCCACTTAAAGTTTCTACACGAAATAAGTAGACTGCACGCCTGCCACTGGGTCGTGTATTTAGCATCTTATTTTATTTATTTAAAAATGGAGAAAACGTCATCTTGGCTCCTTTGGCCGTAGTTCTATGCCGACACAATTGCCATAGCAATTTAAAGCAGCACTCGTCCTTGCTGTCACAGGAAAGTAGTTGGTTTAGAGGTAGCATAGAAGCCACACACTTTAGGACGGGTAGCTCGGGGGAATGTAATGGGAATCTAAATGTTTGCAAAAGCTGCAAGGAATCGTTGAAGAGAAATGTTAGTTTTTTCTTTTATGAGAACCTCTATTTGGAGGTGGAATTGATGGGACTTCAAACAGACTACCAGTAGAAGTGTGAATCCGTTTGCAGCTGGTGTGGGGATGCAGGAGATTGTAAGTTAGTTGGATGAGTGGTCATGCTAGTGGTTTGGATGACAAAATGTTGAGTTGTTGTTGTTTCCACCTTGCAGCACGGCCACATGCCCTACCAAGTGACGACAGATGCGGAGTTGGCGGCCGCCCTCCGCCCCGACGCCTTCTACCCGGAGATCCAGTCGAACGGCGCGGTTTCCACCGACGAGGAGGCTTCCTCCTCTCCCAGTGAGGATGAGGAGGAGACCGGCGATCGGTTCCCCGCCAAGAAGGCCGCTCCCACGAGCCACCTCTTCTTGCGCCGCCTCAACTTCAAACCGCGCAACGGCCTGCAGCCCCGCAACGCTCTCAACGGCCTCAACGGCTCCGCCTCGCCTCGAGTCCGGTTGGCCAGGGATGAGGAGGACCCTATCCCCGCTAAAGGCTAGACGTGATCCATCGCCTTGCCACCTCACTTGTCATCTGATCGCTAACCTCGTATTTTACTACCAACGCGACCACCTCCCATAGTCAACATGTGCTAGGACACCTGAAATCTAGGCTCGATACACCCCGCCCCATCCCCTTTCTTTGTTCCTTTGTGTGAGTTTTTTTTTCTAACCCCCTCCTCCTGCCACGCAATGTGTCATTGTCTACTTATCGTCGGCCTCCCGCGGTGTTTGGTTCTTATCACCAGCGAGTGTAAATTGAGTTGCGAGGAGAAATATATGTGTGCGGGAGGTGTTATTTTGTCAGAGGGCGTCTATCCGTTTTGGTGGGGCACAGAACTACCAATGGTGACTTGCTTGAAAGTCTTTACGTGAATTAAATGGCGGAGGTTTCAAGAATCCGGAGAGGAAGAATTGTGTTACCTGGTATTTGTCACACAGGTAACTTTAACTAGGTGTAATAGGCAGGAGAAAAGGAATTTCAGCATTATTGTGAATTTATGCCAACTATGAAATCATATTTGTTTAATAGACATAATAATAAGCTAACTAGATGGATGATACCACGAGCGTAAATCTCAATTGGTCAGGAGTCCATAGAGATATAGGGCCTCTGGTAGATATTTAAAAAACGATCAATAACCTATGGAAATGGCAGTCATCTCGCATTTTCGAAGAGACATTATTTTTGCTGCACATATGGCAGGCAAAAGCATAACACAAACTGCCCCTTGAATGCTTGGTGTTTCAAGAGACTACTGCCGCCTTTGAAGGAGAGCGAAAAAATTCCTCAGCAAATCACAGGTGTGGCCGAAAGTTGTCGGAGTTGATGGCTGAGGTACTTTAAATCGAAATGGTAGTGGGGATCGCAAATCCACGGCTCCTAAAATCACTGAGGCCTCCTCAGTGAACACCTGCATAACCCACAAATATACCACAAAAACACCTCCTCATCGGGAGCTGCACAAATCTGGACTCTATCAAGGAATAGCTGCAAGTAGAAAACATCTCTCAGACAAGTATTTCTCTCACTAATCATCGTCGTTTACTTTATTTCCGACCTCCGGCCAAGTGTACCAAGTCAGGGGACATCCGAAAGAGGCATTCAGTCCAGACTGATGCATTCTCCCAACCGTAAAACAAGATGATCCGAGGTGCTATTGCCTGGGAATCGGACCAATGATTTCCCTTCGTGGTGGAGGCCAAGACCATTTGAGAATTTTAGGCAGCTAAGTTCATCCGATGATTCAAGAACTGTTTTCCGAGGAGATGATAATGCAACACCAATCCTCACAGCTATAATTGTTAATGAACAAGGTACAATCTAATGAAGTTGAGCATCTCATCTGGTCAGTTTAATCCCCAGACCTCAATCGCATTACCCAGTATTTATGGCTAAAATGCCTTTGAAATCGTAACCTCGGACGGAGAATTGAGGCTGCAATTGCCGCGGAAGCCGATGAACCTACACCATAGTAAAATATATTTTTATTAGTTTTCAAGGCCTTTTCACTTCATTTTCCATTTGAGAAACAAATCTAAATAAAACCTCCGCATCATGAGGGTTTTGTTAAAACGTCATCACAGTGCCTACGTGCCTTAGTGCTTTTTCAACCCACATTCTTCAATTCACTGTGCTGAAAGACATCTTAGGATCTGGATTGGACTAAGGTGAAAATAAATCACAATGAATGCAATTGGTTGTTGCCCGTTAGTGAAACGAAGATGGTACACAATGAAATTTCTAATTTGTGTATTTAGGGTGAATTGCGGAACTAAAACCGGTGTGACTTTTAAATGGAGGAGCAGAATAAGTATTGGTTGAGTCCACAGAATTGATTACAACTCAACTGCACCATGGGAGTTTTGGATCCGAAGTTTGTTTTAACGTACTCCAACCTTCAAACAATTAATTTTCTGTCACCTAGTTGTCGACTTTTGGCTTTATGAATGGAGAGGTCTCCATTTCCGGCAATCAGTAATGATAATTACTCCCACTTAATATTAAATGATACATCAGAACCTAAAAATCCCCATCCAAGGGTCGATTGGCTTAAAAGAGTTATTTCAAATTACATGATTGCTCTTCTCTAAACACCAGTGAGAGCTGCAATAAACAAAACAATGAAATCACCTGGAATGCAGTGAATCTTTCGTAGGAAGATCGTTTCTTTACAGGTTGCTTAGTAGACATGCATTTAAGGATGCAGAGGTTTGGTAGTTAGATTCAAAAACGGTTGGATACTCAACTAGTCATAGTCTGCATTCCTCTATCGTCTTTTTAACTGAATTTTTTGTTGAATTGACAACCTAAAAGACGAAATATAGCTTACTAATACCACTCAAGTCTGGCAAACAATCCACAGCTTTTGTCCGAATACATTCCTGTCTCCACTTACACTGGAATTGGTGGAAAAAGTCTCAGTGGTGTTTTACGGGCACTGGTACTTGCCTGTTAAGGAAAGGAGGCCTAAGCTGTGATGCAATTCCAAAGGACAAATGGCACATCCAAGTGATCAATTGTAGACACGCCTCTTTTGAGTTCCCACTTGAAAAATAAATCGGGGAACGCGTGTCTGCCATCGAATCGTACATAGAGCGTCTTGTTTATTCTGAAATTAAACTAATGGCACCTTGGCTACTTCAGGAAAAATTGAGCTACCAGCTCGTCCATATCCAATGAAGGAGCACTTAATCTTGCTGGTATCTTTTGCTTCTTAAGACGAAGTGACTGTATCCGTGGCAGACATAGCATAAAGAGGCCATTCAGGAGAGAGAACTTGAAGGAATTTATTCCACCCTTTTTCAGATGAGTTAAATGTGCTGATGTACACAACGATTACCCCAAGATTACCCAATGAAAACACGAGGAAAATGGAGACTGGTCACATGTGAACGCTCTCGATTCCTACCAGGGAGTTGTATTCCTCCGGCTTGCATAAAAATGATTCGTCGCTCCTGACATGAAAATCGGGAGGGGATTGTGGTAGCCCCCAAATGTTCCATCTATCTCCGAGAGCTGAAAAATCCCCAAGTATGAACTGGATACGAAGAGGCATTGGCGACTGCG
>JAUOZQ010001255.1:0-15626 GCA_030710315.1 Anomotaenia brevis
ATCCCAAATATAGCCATCTGTTCATGCTTATTCTTCTCTGTAACTTGATTGCCTTTCCAATAACCATCATACTAAAAAGTGTGTATTGTTGTAATGGTATAGTCGTAATGAGACGGTGCACTGCGCAAAAGACCCAATTCATTAATTGTCTTAAGATCACAAATAGGTGTCTATCTGTGTTGAAAGTATGACTTTTTAGAGTTATTTTACTAGAAAAGTACAGGGCGCAATTGTCGTTGTTAGGCTTTGGCAAATGGTAAATTTGACCGACCAAAATCATGGATTTAAATCACAGGTAACACGTATTTGCTTTACTTGAGGGGTATTTTCCAAAACTTTCTATTCATACAACAAAAAATACTGGCATATTTTGCGTAATGAGACACAGAATACTCTGATGTGACATGCCCATTTCTCAGATTAGTAAACATGCCATCATAAGATTTTGAAAATGTGGTAGCGTAGAGATGGCGCAACAGGTATATTTTATCAATATTACTTTTGAACTCAAGATAGCATTTACTTTCTCAAGATAGATTTTGTATCATAAAAGTGCATACATGTAAAAAGCACTACATTATTGGGCCAGAGTAGGTTCATCAAATTTGAAGATGATTTTCTATCATTCATTGTTCATGCACTCACATCACATCATTATAAATTATTGGTTAATTTTAGTTGCATTCATTCAGCGAACGTTACTGATAATAGTTGACTAAAAGTATGGACGTATGGGTCAGCAGCGGAAAAGGCTTTCGCCATTCGTGACAGCTTCAACTTTCAAGACTAGCATATCTTTACAAGGCCGTAGAAGCAATGGTTTTAGTGGGAGAGTTGGGGAAAGCATGACTGGTTGCCATTATCGAGGTATATTACGAATTACCTTGACCTGACAACATGGTATTGCACTTCGATAAGATATTATATGCTGGCTATGAGGAAGCGCCATCCTTTTCATACAAAACGCCAAAAACTTACTAGCATTATGACAGTTACAATTTTGTCAATATAATCCATTGTTGTATCAACGGGTATCTAAGAGGCGGTCTTCAGGTAGACGGTATGTAATTGAAACTCACCTGAGGTGGCAACGTTTTCACTCGCTACTTCCACGATGGTGATCCCCGAGAATTGAAGGAGGATTCACCAATGACCCATTGTTAGAGCATGTCTATGCCATAGACAAAACCCTAGTAGGCTTCAGAAACGAAGATGTCCTTATGGACAATCCTTGTCATCTGGATTGCACCCACCACCGTCAAGGCCTCCTAACTGAAATAGCAGTTATTTTCTTCGCTTTGATACTGAGTGAGTTAGATGGCTAAAAGGTTGGAGTGGGAGCACCAAAAATAGAATGGCCGAGTCTTACAACATCAAGCCCATTGCCAGTACTTGAAGGTCCACAAGAGGATAGAACAGAATTTGACTTATCTTAGTTTAAGGGTAGAGAGTGCTTGTATCACAGCACATAGTGATTATTGGAGGCCGTTCGGTTCCACAAGGTACTGGTATTTGGGGTATAAGCAGATCCACCTTGCCAGCCCATAGGTGATGATCCCGACCAAGAACTTCTCAACGGTAGCTTCGTCGGTCTTCGGAGGGCACTAGGATTGCCAACATGCTTTTGAAAATATTCACCATGCAGGTAGTACGGATAGGCGAGTTCGGTCGATTATTTAGCTTGACCACGCTGCATTCAGCTGTTGAAGTTATGGCAATACTTGGTTTGTTGCACCAAGTACATTCAAAAAGAATTCCTTTCACGTATTTGTGTAGAGTTCAAAAGGAATGCTATTCTAAAAAACAAGTTTGGAGAAGCACGTAGATAAAAATAATCTCTTAATCAAGTTCACCAACGTTTTTGACTTGAAACTTGCTCTTTTCATTTACTGGAGCAAAACCCATTTCCTCAAACCTTTGTTTAAGTGCTTTTTATAACATTAGTGCATTAGCAATTCATGCACTGTGGTAGAAATTGAAAGTGGGTAATTCTTCCTTGATAACCCCGCTAGAATGGCGGAATACGAGTCTCTTTTTCAGGAAGTTTCCATCCTGGCTAGGGTCTATTTCATTTGCGACCATGCCATCGTCTTCGACGTTAAACATTCTGATTTGAAGTAATATTATGGTCATTTGTCAGTCTCAGGACTATGCAAATAGTTTAAAACCTGTTGGAGAGAATGCAGAAGACCAGATGTCGTACGCTGGGGTTGTTTTATTTTCAGGAACTTAATTCTCAGGTGTCAAGAAACTTTTCAGTCTTCGCAGATGAGGATGAACATTTTCATGGTTAGAAATTAACTTAATTACCAATCCCAACTCAACTCATACAGCAGCGTGATTATCTTTCCCTGTAGCTGGGTGAAGCAGTTTATCATCTAATTAAACTGAACATCTGTTTCAAGAGGGTTAGACGTCTATATGCGAGTTTCGCAAACCATCTTCTGAATGATCTTCCATTCACACGTTCCTCTTCATGGACTGAATCATTGTATCTAGTGTTTTTGGCCGCTAATTTTCCCTTCATGAATTCACTAAACATCATATAACTCAATTAGTGGGAACTCAAATGTTAGCATTTTCAATGAATCAGGTATGCTTTATGTTATCGGTAGGAATATGCCGTTGGTTTTGTGCCTGTTTCTATCTATCTATCCTTCAACCACATACATTGGGAATCGAAAATATCTGCTGCTGTGTTTACCAATTGAAATATATTTTTGTACATTTATCTCTCCATTCTGCACGCTGATCTGCAATTTCAGGTCTTTTTTAACATAATGGACAATGAATAACTCTTAGTCGATGAATCATTGTCTTGTTATACGTTGAGGTAGTGTATCATTTAACCTAACAATCATATCCACAATGAATTATTTTTCATTATAACAAAAGCAGTTTTGGATGCGGTGATTGTTCGAAACAATACAATGTAAAATATAAAATGGAAACTACCCAACTTTTCATAATTGATTTTATTTTATGAAAGTTGGATGCGTTCTCAATTCAACGCAACAATAACTTACTCTTAGAAGTCAATCCTGATTTGGTTCAACACTAGTTTCAAAAAGTGTGTTGTGGTGTTTTAGAATTCACCCTAACATTCGTCAGGATTTGAAGAATTAAGTGACAAATTGTTCAGTGAAAACATCTCACTTACTTTTTTCAAGTATTTAATTCTGTGGGCAAACGTGATTCGGCAAGTCTCAGAAGTAAGCGATTAGTGCATATCCTTCTTCTTTAACCGTACATTATGGTGCTTCTGATGTAAATTCGACGCTTCAATATTGATAATTTGGAAAGTTTTTTCGGTATGAATAAAGACTGAATAACGGGTTCTTAGATTTTCCGACGTTCTCGTAATCATTCGCGTTGACTTTGAGAGTGAAACAATTTCTGTGGATGGAATGCTGACCACGTGTGATAAAGAACTGGTGGTGACACGACATGACAGTACTGGCTAATTTCCGGTCGATTATTTAGCGCTACATAGCAGTGGTCGACAGGATGCCAATGGATCCGAACTAATACATGGCTAGAAATCGTCACAATCAATCGCTTTGGAAGAGCTCATGAAGGTGATTTCTATTGTCTCAAGTATAAGAATCCAGGCCTTAAATTTTTGAGAAATAAAGGGTAAGAGCGATTCAGTGAACAACGATTTTCCCATTATGGCTTTATTATTACATTGATCAACTACTTTAATTTACTTGATCTTTTTGAGAAAGATGACGCCAATTAAACAGGCCACAAAATGTTGGTGAAAACAACTTAAGATGCAAAAATAGGCAATAACACCTTAGTTAACTTCGAGAAAATCTATCAATTTGTGTATCAAACCTTATGACTTTTCGAACTTGACAAATAGATTGTGTATATATATACCATAAACGTACATAAACTAAACTAAGACAAATGTGGAACAAAGCTATCGTTTTGAAAGCACTAAGTGGTTATTTCGATCTAAAAAATGAAATGGCCTTTACAAAAATCAGGCAAATACCTCAAATCATTGTTTGCACATTATTTCATATTTAATACTATTGCGAAAGATTTTGCAACAGATTTTTAGTTGCTCATGCAATTACATAGAGCGAAAGGGATTTTTTTGAGAGATTTATTCATGTTGGGTCATCTTCTACCGACATAAGTACTGCATATGGACCAGGCAAAATACACCACTCATTTTTCTCTCCAAATGAGCTGTTTTGGAATTCGATTAAAATCCATCGTTGCCATTATAGAGAACTTCATTTCTTTGAAATGTGAAGTTGCTTTTTAATAGGAATGTTGTCTAAAACTATTGCAAGTCTATACCAATAGTGAAAATTTCATTTGTTTCTAAATGAATGTGCCGATTTCCTTGACGTTCGAGAAAACCAAGAGAATTGAAATTGTGGAATGCTAAAATACGACTTTTTGCCTCATGTGAGGTCTTCGGAAACGTCTGTTGTAGTTAAAGACGCAAATTTTCACCAGGATTATAGTACCGACCATTGCCTGAAAAATAGCACTAAGAAATGATAATGCAGCAAAAATATCAATAACTAATGTCCATTTTCCATTCTGCATTTTGGGGGGCTTACTAGTGCTAATTAAAAATGATGACGTCCTTGTGAACATTGGACTTGAAAGTATTATATATAAATGTCAATTTCACTTCAATGTGGATTAACTTTATTCCTCATGTATGATCCGTTCTGTTTAGTGGTAGTTTCAATCAATTGGAAATATAACTGAAAAACGCCTCCTGGTCGCCTAGAGGTGGTTCTTTGGTGTTTTCGTCCTCCCGAAGAATCACACTTTTGTTCCTCTGGTCAACAAGAACTTGACTTGATATTAAACGATCTGTTTAAAGAAATGTGTTATGTTCTTAAAGAAATGTGCACTGAAAAATGACAGAATTTCTACTTCATGCGTGAAAGTCCTGTCTATGGGCAATGTTTAGGAATAGAAGTAGAACTTTGTCAGAAAAGTAAATTGATCATACTAATCAAAGTCAGAGCAGCGGCAGAGCTGTCTACCGATGTTCACGGAGCCCTCAAGTGCCAATCTATGAGGCAAGAGTCGCAGTGAGGAAGCACCCATGCCTTTGACGCGCAAAAGGAAAGATTTCCAATTTCACTCATGCAGTGAAAGTAATCATCACCATTAAAGGAAAAAGTGCCTCTGAAACTCATTAGTCAGTGCATGATAAGTATACATCTTCGGGAATGCTCTAAGGCAATTAAATATTTTTGGAACATTCGATCTTACTTTCGAGAATGCAATGATCAGCACCCCACGCTGTAAGACTCACGATGTGAATGACGGTTTAATTGCCCACTATTATTATTAATATCCTCATTATTACGAAGAAATCTACGCTTTACCATTTATACCATCAGAAGCTAAGGGGCATGGACAGTTATGGAAGCAGCTATGATTTTGGTGTCATATTTTTCGACACACAGTGAACAATAAAAAATTGTCATATTTCAATGTTCTTTGTGTATTTTTGTTATTCCATAGGTTTATTTGGAATACCTGTTTTAACGATATTAAAAATAGCATCGCACTACCGTATCAGATTAACGGACCAGGAGAGTTCACTAATGTCCAAGGCATTTCCACTGTGTAGTTGCATTATTCACAACAAGAATTCAAACACCTGCCTGGAATTTCACGTATACAAAAGGGGTCTCAGTTTCAGCCGCTCCAAAGTGTTTTGTGAAATATTCGTACAGAGCAAAATTAGTACACTGCTAAGTAAATATGCAAAAGAAATACAAAATGTATGTTGTGGTTTTAGTTAGAGTAGCCGTTTAAATCGAAAAGGGTAGAGGAGATGTCATAAACTTATATTGAAAGAAAAATGCTCATTGCAATTTTGATTCAGGAATTGCCTATTGATTATTTGTACCTAAAGGGAATATTAATGACAATTTGGGAAGCAACCAAAGAAGTGGAACATAAATTCCTCTAGGTAAGATTGAACTTTATTTACAAATTGATGTCCCCATGGAAGGTTTACAAGACTGCATTTATTGTTATCTCCGATGGAGAAATAAGTGGCTGGTAGGGAGTTCACCGGAGACGGAATCTGTTTATGTTTTTCTTTGTAGCAAACTGTGGGTTGTTGTTTATTTACATATTAGTATTATGATATCTGGAAACAAATGACGAAAATGATTTTTAAATCATATTCAAATTTCATAGAACCACTAATTTTGCCATTTCAATAATAAAGGCCATATTTTATTTGCAAAAGATGATTTTTATTGATGATTAGTTTATACTGTAAAGAATATAAAGAGTAAGTAGCGCGCAGGATGTCTTACTTATTCATTAAATCGTTCAAACCTTGGGCGATTTGGAAAGTTTACCCGATAACTTTTATGTAGATACAATAAAAACCTATTTTGATTTCGTGAAAGTCATTGAGTGGTGGGTATTTTCATTTCACCCTGGAAGGTTTTTTGTGTGAAATGACTAATTTGTGGCCTCAGAAGAGATCTTTCAGGCTATCTAAACAGCTATACTCTTATTAATTATGTTATTATCTGTACATTTTCTATTGAAACTATTGAAACCTGAATGGACTGCTTTCTACTGGTTGCAGAAACACGACCAAGGGATAAATCTAACTATTTTGCTGGGTAATTTTGCATAATTACTATCTACTAACCTGCATTTCACTGATGTGCAAATAAATTCAGGAAACGTACTCTTCAAGATAGTTGCACAATTAAAACATATATTTTTGTCGAACTTTTTTAAGCAGTCGCCTCTTTTTTCTATGTATTTATATGAATTTTAGATAAAAATTTTTAATATTGAACGGTTTATTTATCAGTGCAATCAGTACTTCATTAGTTTAAATCAAAAATATACACCGGCTATATTAGGGCTTATTGATGTTCAAGAAGGATTGAATGCGAAATTTGCCGTTTTGTGTTGACAAGGCAATGCGACTAGTTTTTCATATTTTTGTAGAGAAATGAGGAACAGAATGTCTTGGAAACTAAATCATTAATACGAATTGGTAAGATTTATCGTGTGATGCTTACAATTTTTCAAGTTTATAGTAATATAAGATTGTTTATTGATTTTTTTATGGTAGGGATGGTTCATCATGGAACACTATTATGCACTTTAGGTCACTCAGATCTAGCTTTATATTATAATTTGAATAATTAATGACAATACTTCTTAATGCTTTTCATATGCAGTTCATTTGATGCTCCTAAAGTAATAAATTGAAACAAGCTGAGAATTCAAGCAAAAATATATTAAATAAGCGAATTTACTGTTGCAACCTGCAACCAATTTTTCAATAAAAGTCATTTTTGCAAGTAAAAATTATTATATTTGTTAACGAAGTCCTAAAACGAATGCCAATCATTAAGAATTTTCTTTTTATGAAAAAGCAGATTAAAAAAAGCAGTCCAAGTGGAGAGATTTGCTTTAGAGAGCTTTCATGAAAGCTGATTTCATTGCTGAACTGTTGGTATGCTAGTAAATTACCTGCAAAGTGCGTTTTTGAAAGGAACCCTCCTGCAACTTCTAAGAATCCTTTTATTTCACTCCTCGCTTACTTCATATTACACTCGTGGTGAAGGCTTTCTCGGTATTTTAAAAGGTTATTTTGAAGAGAAGGAAACATGAAAAGATCACGTATTTTCCTACTGTTTTTTTAAGTAGAAATATGCAACTCACAATACTACAAGCAAATATACTATTGTTCTACTGCAAATATACAGACATCTTATTAGTAATCATTCCTGCATCGGAAGCAACAGCAGCAACACTATGCAATACGCAAATTCTCGTAAATATTCTATATTAGCAGGCGTGAGTTCAGCAGGTTCATTCTCAACATAGCGAACAACGTCGGAGAACTGCGCTTAGTCGAAGAGCAACCAATTTATCGACTGCAGGCTTGCCCCCGGCTAGGTTCGGTGGCTGATTCCTCTGCGGTAGTGGATGCACCTTCAGGCACTTCTAATCCACCTCATCTACCCCATCATTAGCATTTTTCGGAGCAACATAACAATTGATATTCACAGAACAAGGAGGCGTCCCAATGATAAATGCATTCATATTTTATTTGTCATTATGATCGTTGACATAACTCACAAACATCTTCTTATCTTGTTTAGTAATTCATGTTCTATAAATCAGCCATAGAGAAACGATTTCTAAGGTGTCCTCTTATTGGTGTGCATTAAACAAATCCACCTGTTTAATTAGGCATTGGGTTTTCGGTGCTACTGTACAAAGAATTTGTGAAAAAAAAGAAAAAAAAGATGAAGACCCAAACAGAGAAAGCAATAGAATCGGATGCAACAAAATGTTGGGGATACATTCTATATTTATAAAGTGGGTATTGTTCATGGGTCCCATCTGATAATCCGAGGCAACTCATATGTTCATGAATGTGTAATTGAGTGTTTAAATTGCTTGCTTAGTTGCTTGCTTCAAGTAGTTTCATGCAGGCCTCTGAAGTTATCATTAAAGCAGCTGCATTGGAAACAGATCCTCAAGGTAAGGTCGAATGTGAATCTCTCGTATAACTCTTATGGACTTCGTTTCCCAGTCAACATGTGGATTCAGCAATTCAGAGGGTGAGACACAGTAAAATCAACTTTAAATTTAATATCATTGAAAAATTGAATCATAAAATGCAAAGGCCTTATAAGCTATGGGTCATGATAGGCAATTAATACTAAGGCGAATCGTAGAACAAGTTTTGAAACGATTGCTACCTGATTCCCGCCGACTAACCGCGTCCTCGAGTGACTAAAGCGAAATAATAATAAACCAAAACGGTACGCAGTTATTGTATTTTGTCATATTTTAGTGGCCGAGAATATATTGGTTAGCAGTGGCATTAATTAATGAATGAAATTGGCAAAGCGTCTTCCCATATTCACAATGTCATATTCCTAAGGCATTTTGTTATTGACATAGTCGTTATAAATTGTTGCTGTTAATTTACATGAAGATATTAGGGTGTATTATTACATGTTCGTCGACACACTGGGTCGGCAGATTTGCTGGTTTTCGGAAGCTGCATCCTCAACTTGCACGCTATGGAAGTGTGTGAGTTGAGAAAGACTTCTTGAAATATGCTAACGAACAAGCTTGAGGAAATCGAGCTCAAAGACATTGCTGATGAAGGTACTTCTACATTTGCCTAAGAACTTCTTAACACTCGAGTGCTTACTGTGAAATCAGTGGTGCTGCCTGCGTTATTTTGCAACGCAAGTGGAAATACTTCTACAAGGTAGGGCACCAGTTATTTTGCGTGTTAAACCTATTGATTTTAGCATCACTGTAAATCATCCAGGTTGCTCACGGTACAAGGAGGTGTGACTTCACAAAGCCAGCCCTTTAGGAGATGCGGCACTCGAGTGTTATTTGTGCGGCTCCCGGAATGTTTTGTTGCTCGGTACCGTGCACGCCAAGGTCTAATCCATGGTCGACTTGCTCCGCAGTCATGAGTGCGTAACCCCGAACAAGGACGCGAAACGGGACCCTCATTCAGACCGCCAGTTTCTATTCTGGCACGCACAGGTGCCCAACAATGATGACCGGGCCCGGGCGCTGCAAATCTCCGCCTTACAAATCAAACGCATGAAGAAATTTTCAAACTGGCGAGAACAGGCATTGATGAGGAGGAGGACATCAATCCCTTCGTTTTACGTTACCAAGACGAAGAGCACCACTGCGACACCTCTGTTACTGTCATTGAGCTCGAGGCGGGGTATTCTAGCAGGGGGGGGAGCCTATTATGTTAGAACAGGCGTTTGTGCAATGGGAGGTGACCCCGAATAGATAGAGGGTCGCATACTACCGTATTCTTGGTGTCAATGCTGACCCAGCGATAATCTGTGTCTCATCAAATCCCCCGGTGAGAGGAAGAATTCGCCTAGGGTCACGTCATCAAAATACCAGACAGTGAGTTCTCTCCCATGTCTTGACTTAAATTTCCCCACCTGGCATACTCTTGAGATGTTTTTTTTTAAATTCTTTGAGAATGTTCTGATGAGGTAGCACTGTAGATGAAATCGGTGCCAAAGGGTTTCACTGGCGCACCCACGTATAACGAATTCAGAATGAACACACCAAGCCGATCATTTTCGGTCATAAGACCGAGGATATGGTTCTCAAAATCAACTTTCCTGAGTAGCGTTCCGTACCGGGGCTGCCAGAGCTGAATCACAGTCAGATTCTACCCTGTTTGCACTGTTCACCAACGCCCCCTAATTTCGATTCAAGATCTACAAGGCACTGTCAAGACTCTCATCTCTGCTGCGATTGTATATCACCTTAACTAGATAGACAAAGGCAAGGTTCTCGTTGTGGCACCCAGCAACACAGCCGTGGACCAGCTTTGCGAGAAAATCTATCAGACTGGCCTCAAGGTGGTCCATGTCTGTGCCCGCTCTCTGAAGGCTCTAGCCTCACCTGTCTCTAGTTTACAATCTCCAGCCGCTCAAGGAGGAAGAGAGTGAACTGAGAAACGAGGACGAGATACCCTACTGGAAGCTCAAAAACGACCTCGAAGGTAGGTCTCACTCAGAACCTCTATGGGCGCCTCCTTCTGCTGGCCATACAGCCCATTTGCTTTCAGTTGAATTACCGCATGCACCCAGCCCTCTTCGAATTCCCTAACAAAGTCTTTTACGATGGCAATCTGCAGAACGGCGTGACAAGGTAAGAAAGGACAAAAAAGATTGACTTTAGCTACCCCAACCCAGTTCGCTCTATGTTCTTCTACTGCACCTCGGGGCAGGTGGGGATCTTCAGAAATGGAGCCTCGTACCTCAGCCTCACCGAAGATGCCACTGTGAAGAAGATTGTTACGAAGTAAGTCCTAGTCGTCTTCGTCGTCGTCATCGTCGTCTTCATTAGTTTAAATCATTGCAGAAGTACTTCCTCTATTAGCAGTTTGTAAGGGGTTTGTGCGGGAAAAATAAGCAACTCAGTCCTTTTAGAAAGTGGAAATGACTTAAATTAATTCTAATTAAAGTGGAAATAACTAATGAGCCGCCCTAGTAATTTTTTGAAATTCAAGAAAATTGTTAAAATCCCCTTCTCGTAGATTCAAGTTTAATCATTATTGCTAAAATCAAATTTAATTTCAGCCTCTTAGTTTTAAGCAAACAGTGCATGATGTAGTGGATTTCCCACAAATTCAACCTATTAGGAGGATATCCATGCATTTTTGCTTAATTGCTTTCACGTCCTGAGTTTCCTCAGGGACTTGGTATGTTGAACCTCTGTGAATGGTTAACTGAGTTTCTCTACTTAATAAACTAAAAGTGGTATTTCCTTTTTCTGGCGGTTTCGATTCAATAGTTTACGAATTGGTGCGTGCCATGTGGTGTTAATTAATCGGAAATTACAGTTCAGAATAATTATTATTTTAGTGACCAAATTTGTTATAATAATGTTACAATATAATGTAGGCATTTTATAATGCAGTTTCCTTAATTTAAGAAAGTTTAAAGTGTGATATAAACGCCTTATCTCATGCTGCTTGAAATTCGAAGCTCGAAATGGTTTATGCCGTACTATTGCCATGAAATTTTGAGAGGTGGTACATTTTGCTCCGCGTGTATATTTGAATTGTCTTTACCGAACGATAACATGTCGCTTTGAGGACTGGAGCTTGTATGGTATGGCAATCGATGCAGATGCAACCAGAAGATGTTAGCTGAATTTGATGTCTGCCGAGAGTTCCTATTTCTCTCGAGACCATCTTAGCCCTAGAAATGGTCGAGCCCGTTATGTTGTATAGAATTCAGTTTGCGTATTCCAAATATCATCTCCTACAGCAGCCTGAGCTATAATATTACAGTCTTATTGTTTTAATACGATCGATCAGCTTGCAAAAATATATCCAACTTACAAAAATGCAATGCCTATTTCTGGATCAGATAGAAAATTAATACTCCATTGTTCTTACCATATTCCAAAGCACTGACCACAACAATAGTAGAAAGACCCATAGTTGCTTAGAGATGGTTTCTTCTTCAAACTGCTACTTATCGCGTCTCGCGATCTGCTTTTTAAATCGAAAGACCAACTTTGACGAAGCTCAAATGCTTTCCCAATACCTCTATTAGGTCCTTAGAGAGGAGCTTGGAAAATCACGTCTCTTACTATAAAATCAAATATCTTCCTAGCCTTCCATTAACCCATGTTTATTTGGTGTAGGCAACGTCGAAACTGACAGACCTCTGAGTGCTAAATAGCTCTTTTGTAATAATTGTAAAGCAGGAACGCAGCTACGAAAATCCAGAAAACACACCTGAAAAAATATGCAAACAAAGGCTACATAAATTATCAGAATACTTAAATTTCTCAATTTGACATCTAAAAACGTCTGTTAATGTATTTTGATTTCACTGACCTGAGTGAATTCATGTTGACGTGGAATTAAAATATAGAGCAAAAGATGAAACGAAAAATGAATACTTGAAAATATGGAGTAAATGAGGACATTGTGGATAAATAAGATTAATTTGGGTTCTCCAAATGACAGCAAGCAAAACTCTTATGAGGAAAGCCCTGCCATATACTATTTTACCCCAATTTCAGCACCGAAGATTTGCTTTTTAGCTTCTGACAAAAGATGCGAGTGCTATCGCTCAAATAACTAATATGGAATGAATATATTTCCAAGAATATTTAGAAGCAATCCACTTTCCTTAAAGTAAACTGTCGTGGCAAACCTGACCGGTGATGAATCTGGAAAAAACCTTTTGAACTGTGTAGTTGAGTTTATTTTTAGTCATGTCCCCAAACCATGATAGATATGCGCCTCCTACTCAAACTCTTCCCTCATCTTCGGGAGACACAATAGACTGCGACGCCTTGACAACAACTTCGCTTGTGCTTCGTACTAGATGATCCGTATGTGAAGACGATACTTTGCAACTCACTTTAGAGAGTGGTTCCCTTCTTACGGCTACTACCTCTACAAGGCAGCGCACTGTTTCAACTAGCTTTTCCGCTTCAAGGGCTTATCACCGAGCCTGGTCCTGATTCACTGCTACAAGGCTGCTTGGAGATTTTGCTCGCATTTCCACTCCACCAAACCACACTCCCGATTCACAGTTTATCTAGCCTGCAATATTACCCGATAACCTTCAACCCCACCACCCAACCGACGTAAATAGTGCTGTGCAAATGTTAAATTACTCTCTTTTCCACTTAGCAATGCTTGCCACAGCTCCCCTTCTGGTGTCGCTTTCAACTACTCCCTCTTGTACCTCCAGCACTATCACCACCAGCACGACGTGAGAGAGGCACATAATGTTTGTGCAGTGCCATTTACGACAACCTGTGTACAATCTGTCAGGCAATTTTTGAGATTTTGATAGAGACTAAATTTTTTTCAAAGTTACAATAATGTGTATGTTAAATATCACTTGAAATGATTTACCATTTTTGAAATCGCCTAAAACATCGAGGTTTCGCTGGGGTAGTACATGAGCGCATTTATAAAGAATCACAGTCATAATTTCTCAACTTTGCTTGAAATCATACTTGGAAAATGTCTGTATTTTATTTTATATTAAAATATTAATTAATTTAAGTATTAATTAACTCCTGACAATTTTGCAAATAGGGGGCTCGAAAACACTGTTTATAAGGCATCTCCGCTACCAGCGGCGTTAATTTTCACTTATAACTGGCTGCGGATGTATCAGGAACCACCGGTTGGAAGACAAGGGGGTTCAGTCAATTGCTAGGCCGAGAGGACTGGATTCACGTGGAAGTGGAAAGGTCTCTGGAAACATGTTCGGTGAAACACCGAGAACTTCCGCAGCCGCCGTCGAGAGGGCGTTGGCTCGTGCATGACACGAAAAACGGCTCTAGAGATACACAAAGTTCACTAGCCGGCGCAAGCAATACTTGGTCGCCTAGAAGACTAAAAACTGATCAACTACTGAAATAACATTCCAGTAGACACGGTGAAGAGTAACGGGTTAGGGATCGGAGAGGAGGGTGCATTTTGGTGCATTTGGTGAGAACACGTCGACAAAGTTCCTCGTGCTCGGCTTCACCGTCAACCACAGTCACATGGCTCTAGATGGTTGTAGCGATGGCCTTAATAGTTCCATGAGAGAGACGAATGTAGATCCGTGGAGTTTTGCTCTTCAAGAGGGGGGCTTTGCCACCACACCCACCACCACCATCACTGTGTTTGTCCTGCGTGTTTAGAGACATCTCCATCAGGGTTTCGGAGACAGTCGAGGTTGCATTCTTTTCATCCGCTCCCTCCATAAAATATATGTATATATTTTGAGATACGGAAAATATATTTACATAATACCAGTGACATGTTATCCTTAACTTGAGATTTATTTTTCGCAGACTGCTTTTAAAATTTGTTTCACCACGTTGGAGCCAAAAGACTTGGGTGCTGCAAATAGACATGATTACGAATCTCATTTTTTATACTAGTTCAGACTGAAATGGGTTAAATTGTAGGAATTTCGGAATAATAGAGAAATGGACCGGTAATTAAATGTAACGTGCTTGATCCAAGCGCAATGAAATCTTTTGTAAAATTCCGAGAAACGTTGCACCACGAGTGTACTATGTTACATGTGAAGAGTAAAACAATGGAATTATTAATAGATGCAGGAATGTTTCTATCGGAAGCGCAATGTACCGGTAATTTAATTGCACGCAAAATTTTAACAATAGATTCAGTTTTCGTGCACTATGAAAGGCGTGAATGTCTTCTAGACCAAAGCCCTCAATTTGGACCGTTAAATTAAAAATCATTTTTGTTTACACGAGGAAAATTAATAACGTTTTGCTTTCGTTTTATGACTTCTTTAACGGACACATTCATTGGGTATTTGCAAAAAAAAGGTTCTTTGTTTTAAAAAATTGGTCATATACTGCAACTCACAGCGATGGTGGAATTTTAAGGTTTGTGGAAACATTAAGGATTTCGGTTGAACCATGTAGAACTCAACTATTTTAATTCAAACATTTTAACGGTACTGTTGCTTACCTGCTTACTTTATTTTACCCAAAATCTTATATCGATTCAATTTATCACTTTAATAGCATCAAACAAACTGTATCTGAAAATCATTAATAATTATCATCATTAATGTTTCGATTTAGAATTTAGAATTTGGCCCCAGTTACCCAGGATGCAAGCAATAAACTTAATAAACAACCATTTATTACCAATTACTAGATGAATTGTAAACTAGACACTAATTCGCTTGAACTTTTTTCGCAGTGACTTTCTCAGTTTTATCGTATACAAGGTAAATGCAGAATATAAGAATATAATTATAAAAAAATTACTCATCAAAATAGTTTAAGATTTATGTTGCTTGTGTTTCGACCACTTATGGAAAGTAGACCATTCCATTCACATTATTTTTGATTGAAAATATAAAGAAAATCACATGATCAAAATGGGCACAACTAATTACAACTGGGTACAACATCTGTTTTAGCCAAAAAACGTCATCGATTGCTAAAAGAGCGTTTTCACCTGAAAAAATTGAAGTATTTGATACTGTTCACAATGCGGTGATTTGTACGTAACTAAAATAATTTAGTTCCTGGTTTGTATAGTAAAAATAGCAAAATCGATT
>JAUOZQ010001256.1:0-15608 GCA_030710315.1 Anomotaenia brevis
GTTAATAGCATGTCGAGGTCATCGAGTAAATCCGAAGACCCATTTTTTATAGCTCTAACCTAGGAGGTGGGCGTGTAATTTTCGCAACCGTCCACCAAAGTAAGAATCTCGGGGCCAATGTTGTCATTTTGCTTTCATGAATCTGGTAATATTCCCGTAGCAAGAATACCATCCTGAGCACAGGCTATAAACGAATTTATGTCATCTTATATTCGAATTTTAAGATAATCGAAATACGCTCTCAAACATTGTAATTTATCAAATACTGAATCAGTAATATGTATCTTGTGAGAGATAAGGTTCCAGCTCCTTGCTGGTGAAAGATGTGGAACTAAGGGCACGTTTGAAGTGTCTTTTGGCTGTCGTGGAAACAACCTGTCACTTTGTGTAAAATCATTGCTCTTCGCATCCAGTATTAGGCCTCTGTCAGCAAGGGTGTGTTAGCTGTGTAACAGTTTTGTGTTTTTCAAATGTGGTTACACTGATGTGGGGTTGGTTTCACTGCCCTGCTGATAATCTACAAGTACGAACTGATTTGACTACACTTTCGGATGCTTTGATTAGATTCAATTTTTTCATCTAAAAATACTCGAAATGCTTTTTGATTAATATTGGATCGAGAACTCCTTTCCAGGAATCATCAATCAAGTCTAAGTACCATATTTGAATAGACGATACGAAAATGGCAAAAACATTTGCAAATCGTGCGTAACCATTTCATTAATTCAATACTAAGGTGTCGATCCATCTGCTCATTTGTGTCAATAGGTGTTTTGCATTGATAACATATAGTAATGCTCAAAATGTAAGTAAACTTAAATCGCCACCTTTCAACATTTATCCCCGTATAATTAGAATTTCAGAACAATAGGCACGATAAATCCCACGGCTTATTTATTTAAACCTGATAGAAACAGAAGATGGTGTAAGACCATCTGTGCACCGTTGATTAGAACTCTCCAGTTATGAAGTTGTAGCTCATATTGCTTCCGCTTACCGTTCTTTGTTGGAACTGCTGGGATTTCCGTTTCCGTCAATAACCTCAAAGCTAAAGAAAGACCATGTTCTGAGAGAAATGTTGACAAACGGCAAGAAATAGGGCCACAAATCCAAAATTTTACGTTTAATCCACATCAGATATGGACACCACGGTCTAATTGACAAGCTCTGCCGAAGTACCGGTAGTTCCGTATTAAATCTTAAATGTGAACAAAAATCATAAAGTTATGGCCTTTAAATTTATAAATAATTTTTCATTCCAGACGAAAATTGTTTAGAATTTTTAAATTTCATCGTAAAACTATTAAATGAAATTTTCAGTTGTTTTATTCTTATTGTTTTTGTCTTTGGGAAAGCATATTGGAATACTTACATTGCATCAAAGTAAAAACGCATAACTTACTTTTTATTAAATTTTTTTCCAGTTTTTTAATGATTACCTGGTAGTTTTCATGTTTCAGTTAGCCTTTATCAATTGCATATCATTACCAGAAGAAGTGGAACATAAAATCCTTGAGGTAGGATTGAACTTGTTGTGCAACTTCATGTTCCCATGGGAGGTTAACAGGACTGCATTTATTGTTAACTCTGATGGAGAAATAAGTGGCTATTAAGGGGTTCACTGAAGACGGAATCTGTTTATGCTTTTCATAGTGGCAAATGTTGGGTTTTTGTTTATTTACATAGGAGTTTTACGACATTATGCGACAAGTTTTGAAAATGATTCTTAAATCATTATCAACTTTTGTTAAACCACTAATGTTACAATTTAAATAATAAAAGACATACTTTATTTTTAAAAGTTGAATTTCACTGATAGATGGCTTTTACTTTGAAGAATATAAAGGAGTAAATAGCACATAGGGTGCACTATTTATTCATTAAATCGTCCAACCTTGGGGCGATATCGAATGTTTTACTCGATAACTTTAATGCAAACCCAAGAATCAATCTATATTGATTTCGTAAAAATAAATATACGCTGTCAAAATTAACAGTTTTTTTACTGATATTGGTAATGCACTTGATTCATTGCTAAATCACCGTCTACGTTTAACAGTGTTGCCAAAATGGTCCTTAAATTAACTTTTTCTTTTAATTCACATAGTCTTTCATACCTTTCTTTATTAAATAATAGGGGCCATCTAACTGTAGTTAGAGAAAATCCATTCGAAAATCTACACGCATGCCTTCAAAAGATTCTTTTCATTCTGAAAATATTGCCGTGAGGCATTCATTCACTTCTTTTGAAAATTCAGAGATTTGCAAAAAAAGGCTATTTATTGAGACCACCATTACAACCTTTGATTGTCGCTTTCCTATGCTAAGAATTGAAGTCCATAAATTTCGGTATTTTATTATTATTTACTTGTAATGCAAGAATGATAATTCGCCTGTTTAAAAAAATCAAATCAGGAAAAAAATAACTAACTGATTTTTAAACAGTGCCAAGTTTCTTAAACATCAAATAATGGATTTTATTTCAAAGTATTGATGATATATTTAATCCGACGAGTTAGGGGTTTTGTCTGTGGAAGGCGTGTTTCATACATTTTGCATTTATGTGGGTTTGTATAGAGGCCACGGATCCAGGGTCATATTTGTCTGAATGAGCGTTGGTAAGCAACGCCAATTATATAAATCAATTTATTATAAGTGGTCGAGAAGAGGAATTTTCATAGCTAGTGCTCAAGAAGCTTGGTAAAACTTTATACCGACGTAAAAGAAAGAAACATCAAAATTAAAATACTCTATTGCAAAAATTGTAGTGTTTCCAAAATTCCTGTTAGAGTTTTCATGTTTTGGTACCTGTAAATTCACAATGCTTTAAGTTGACAATTCTTCGAAGGGAGGACATTTTAAATTACAGAAGTCAAATGGCATAGGAATTTTTTTCCTTTTGAGTGTCATTGTTAATATTTCTGGAGACGAATTCGAATGAGGTTTGACTAAGAAAAATCAAGGGTAAAATGGTCTTACTTTGCTTTTAAAGAAAGTAACTATTTACTCAATATATCCGATAAGGTTTCTTTAAATAAGAATCTAATGATTTGGTTGATTTAAAAGCATCAACTTTGCGAATAAAGCTGGAAAGCGTTGACTCATCATGGATAATAATCTCTTTCGTGGGGTATATGAAATAAAGGATTTAATAAAATAACTGCAGATTTGATTTATTCGGAGTTATTCCGGAGGTTACTAAAATTGAGGGAGTAACCATAAAATAAACATTCTTAGAAGAATGTTGGACTTAATCAACAATGTGGGTGTTCCTAATTACTTCGAACCAACGAACGTGTGCTGTGTGACATACACTTCATCTGTATGTTTACCTGAACGCATTGAGAGACATGATAGGTAAAAATGCACCTGTGAGGATCAAAATTCCTGGAAGCTAAGGCTAAGGAGACAATGATAAAAACCAGTGCTAGGACATGTTGATGGAAATGGACGCTCACAAAAGACGGAGATAATGGAAAAGTAGGAAATCGAGTAAGAAATTACAAGGTTGTCTACAGTGTGCTCATAGTGTCAAGAATGCTCATAATTTCATGGATACTTTAAAGGATGCATCATATCAGATCCAACTGAATTTCTATAGATATTACTGATAGAAATGACTTATGCAATCCACTAACGTTTCTTTACAATTTCGTTCTTAATGTATCGTTATATATTTCTGTGGCAAAAATGGAACATCATAAGGAAAAAATCATTGCACATATTTCATATCTTAATGGTAATTTGCAATTGATTTCAACAAATACCATTTTCGTTATTATTTGTGCTGCATTGAGACTGAATTTTGCCTTAAATTTTACTGAAAATTGTTGAAACGATCGTCACATCCATAAGGATTAGTTCAAATGAGAATAGAACATTTTTACCACGAAACCACGGATCAGTGAACACTCCTGATTGGTGGTGTGATTCTAGGCACAAAAAGTTGCACAATTTGAATTAGCATGTGTGACAGACGATAATAAACTAAATGTGGCAGAAAATATTGGTCATCGAATAAGAAGTCTCGCACGTACCTGGACATTTGATCAAATCAACCTAAGTTAACTTCTGTCACCTACAATCGAACAAGCAATTTGAAATCGTTATATATCTTGGCTTTCCTAGCTTTTATAATAATATATCAGTGTAAGGACATCTATTTTCAGAAGTGTTCTGCTTTATTAGATTTTGACAAAGTACTCTTTGAATGTCAGTCAATTAATTAAATTTAATTTGAAACAACACTTAGAAATGACCTGAATGTTTAAAAAAATAACTTCATAAAAGCTAGCTTATCGTATCGCAATGAAAGAAAAGACGATTGTGGATATAATATGCGTAATCCTATAATTATAAATTAAAAGCATTTATTTTATCTATCAAAGTGATTTTTGAATCAAAATGAAAAAAACACCTTTATTATAACCAAAGAAATAATTATTCTATTTCGGTTGCATAGGTTCACCTTTTGAAATGGATTAAAAGACATCAGCAGTCACGTTTCCACTTTCCCAATGTTCTTTACATGTAAAACACAAGGTAAATAAAATATTTTTAAATTAATGTTAATTAGTTAAAGGCTATCTTCCTCCTTGTGGCCGAATTTCCACTCGTTTGCTAACCTAAGACAAACTACGTTAATCAGTAAGCATTACAACTGCATTTATCGGCAGAATTTCGAGAAACGTTGGTTCTGAATTAATAATTGCCCATAAAATTTTCAAAACAAATACAATTCAATGCTTGAATAAAAGAATCCTCGATGGAATTTCTATGAAAAATTAAAAATTAATTTCTTGAGCTATATTTTGGAGGATATGCTAATTTAGCGTTACTGCTGTTAATCGAATATTCGTGAAGAAAAATTCGGTCAGATCTTAGGATAGGTTCACATCCACGGTTGATACTTATTCTTACCTGATTTACTCAGATAGCAAATAATCCCTGAATGGAAAGCCGATATTTCAAAGTTTAAAGGTAGCAACTACATTGTTTTAATAACACGCCAAATATACTTTCATTTGTTAAATGCATAAACAAGCACTGTTCTGCTTTATAAAAAAGCATTTTCTTGTGTTATGCATTTCTGTAATGATTCGAAGTATGATGTGGATCATAATTTCTATAAAGAGAAACAACTTTGGGCCCGCAATAGTTAATTGCTAGTTTTTCATTTAAAAAAATGACGCTATTTAAAATTTTATGCCATTTAGGTTTAGTCTATGTTCATTTTGAGTCAAATTCACTTAATTTTTCGGCTTTGTCAGCCTTGAAAATAAATGTATTGGTACTTACCTTCTCTATATATATACATATTTACCCGAAATGAAAGTTACATGAGAATCGCTATATCCTTGAGAATATGTAAACACATATATATTGTAAAAATTGTTATCTTATGTCGATTTATAAGAAACCCACCATTTGTTTTCGACTGAGCTGAAGATATAAATTCGTCGTCAAATTTATTGAGGTATTTGAAAAACTCTCCTAGAAAAGGTTTTTAGACGGATCCACAAAGTTGGTAGCGTATTTTGATTCAAGGGAAACAAGATTTGGTTAATATTTTCAAAAGGAATGATCTTTTGCGTATCGCCAAACTCTTCTTTGAACTTGACAAAAATCCCAATTTTTAAAACAAAATTTAAAGATGACGTGATACAGTGGTTATATTCAATAGTTAGTATGATATAAGAAGATTAATAAGAAGCTCGTACAAATCCGTTAATAAACAGTAAATAAAAAGAAAAAAAATCCCTCAAAGTTCCCGTAATTACAAACTCCAATAGAAATGAAAAATAGCCCTATATAAGAGACTGAATGCTGCGAAAATAAATGTGGTGATTTGATAAGAATTTTTGTTTTTATTCCATTTCCCAATGCACGGTTTGATTACACTAGGCCTATTTTAACTAAACAAGTCTCTCTCCGTTTGGTGCTATTTTAAAGTGCCACTTTGAAATTTTGATTCACATATTTCTACTATCCATTTATATATTTGGATTTCTCTATAAAACATTACTCTTAAAAAACTGGTTAAAATAGTAGGTAATTATTTTTGGCGTGAATTCAGATTCACTGGTTCAGCAAATACTAGAACGGATTCCAGAGATTTCCTCTGTGACGACGTGTTTGGCATAAATGCACCACATCATATAGCTTGCGGCGCCAAAACATAAGTAATTAATTCATTCATTCATTCCACCTAGATTTGCAATTAATTTTCTGTTAATATATGATTCTGCACTAGTTAACTAGTAAACTAACTAACGATCAAATTTTAATGCATTTGCACTTTACTCAATTCTTGCCTTCTTTTCTTGTCAGTATAAGGAATGAAAATGACAACCCATTTGTGCACAATAGGAAAATGATACATGTTGGCTTTCTCGTGATACTTTGCTCAGTTTGCAGTTACCCCCGCTTTTAAATCTCGACGTTTCCACGTAGTATTTGCGTTTATTTTAACATATTTCTATTCTCGAATTTCGATAATCAAAGCATTTGGTGATTTATGATGAAGCTGAAGGAGAATTCAAGTGCATAGAAGCTGAATACAGTCTGGTCTCTGGATTTCTCGTTATTATACACTGCAACTAGTAATGACTCAAAGATTGTCAATCCCGTTGGTGTGTTCTAAACCGTAGTAGCGAAAACCTGTGATATTTTAAATTTGCATGGCAAGGTCACAAATCGGGTCATCCCTTGAGTTCTGTCCGAATTTCACCATTGTGAATTTAAACAAAGTTTAAGCAGCTTTTATAATGTTTAATGAAGCGTAACGTGACTTCGATTGTTCAGTACTTAATCGAATTAAGTCCTGTTGTACGAACGTTAACAGTTGCCAAAGAAGTGACTACAATCATCCACTCGGTTTGTAGAAATAAATGAGCAACTAGTGAAAAAAGATGATTTAAGAAAATCGGTTGAAGTGGAGATTTCACAGTTTACGAAAACGAAAATCAAACCGGACGATGCTCAACTAGGTTTGACGATAAGCTGCATGATGCAGACTTATCCTGCTTTGTCAGTTCAGCTTGTACTAGAAAATAAGCTTAGTTCGAACTGTACAACTCGTCGAACTCACCTCTTAAAACTGCAGTCTACATATGCTTTTCTATTTTTCTACGTGAAGCGGCGGGGTGTGTGATAATATTCAGGATTTGCTATTTAGGTATCATCGATATCACAGAAAACCAATCAACATCGCTTTGATGACTTACTAAACAACAACATGAGAAAATCGAAAAATATCAATGTGCAAATGTTCCTCTGGATCAGCATTTGTATTCACAGTGACATTAAACTTGGGATCCCAATTCCCGAGTACTAAATCGCATCGAATTCAGTAAACCAGACAGACTTGAATAAAGATCATGATAATTCTAAATCACCGATGTTTTAGAAAGTCCATGGAAATACAAAATGTTCGTTAAGGCCTGGATTCATGGAAATCATTAATGAACCACTAGGCGGGCAGTTTCGAGGGTCAAACAAAGCCTTCGTTGATCGCCCTTTGAACGGACCAATGACTAATGTGGCTCCCAAAGAGGTCAAGACTATCGAAAAGTTGGGAGAAACTGAATAGACATTGTGAGCAAAATATTTTACATTTGAAACCAAAGCGGCCAATAAAATGCAGTTCCATAACACTTGTGCAGAGTAGCAACATTCGCAGGGCATTCAATAGGTCTCCATGAATATTTAAGAAAATATAATATATATGTATATATATATATAAAATATAATAATATCAATGGAAATAATGAGACCCAATCAATAAAGAGAATTGAGTTCTAGTGATAAATTAAAGCATATTGGAAGGCGTTTCTTTAATTTTTGGAATTAAATAAATAAAACAGTCAAAAGCGATATTGTTCACTTAATGAATTTGACGAAATTCGGCACCTCAAACTGTCGTCTGAGAAGCATGTAGAATTATTAGGAAACAGATGTGTGCAACAGCAATCAAAAGCCATTGGAGAAAACCAAACCAGTCGAGTTTTATTAAGGAGATTACATTAGACGTCTACAACATTCATGTAGAGAAAAATAAATAAGTTTGTGCAATTCCACAGAAAGCACCCATAGGGAACATCACACACTCCAGCAGAGTAGCAGTTCGTTCCTTTCAGGCGCAGGTTACCGTCTTCTTTCACTTTATATACGGCATTAAAGCGCAGGTCCTCCAAACGAATCGCTTTGTTCCTATTGCTCCAAGTTTGATTTTTGTACTATAGGTGAAAAAATCATGCTTATCTGTGACTTGAAACATGGAAGGGAACCATTTAAAAGTCAAGCAGCTCACACTTACTCTGTACTCGTACAATTCAATTTTACTAATAGATGTTTTACAATTGTAAAATGGATCGAAATTCGATGACTTCTGACAGGTTGAGTGGAATTCATCATTTTCTGGGTAGTGTGCAAGAAAATATATGTTTTGGTAGGAAAAGCTTCTAAAAGCCTTTGCGATTTTACTATTGGCGAGAGCATTTGCTTGGTGGATTGTTGGCGTATGATCGGCTACAAGAAAATACATCTTTATCAATGTGGAATAGTAAAGATGTGCTAAGAAAAAATGTTTGTACCTGATATCCAAACTACTAAGCTCAGAAATGTGATAGGTAGCAGAGTAGTAAAGCACATGTTCCGTATGTTATGAATGAACCTGCTGAGCACATTACTGCTTATATAGAAAATGTACGAGAATTTGTGCATTGCATAGTGTTGTTGCTGTTGTTGTTTCAGATACAGGAATGATTCCAATAAAAAGTTCGCATAATTGCGAGAAAACAATTGTAAATTTGCTTATATTATTGTGGATTACATATTTCTGCCTCAAAATACGGTAAGGAAGCATGTGGTCTTTTCATGTTTACTCTTCTTCAATGGGACTTTTGATATTTCGAGAAAGCCTTCATCACCAATGTACTATGTAGCAAGCAAGGAATAAAATAATGGGATTCTTAAAAGATGCAGGATGGTTTCTCTAAAAAACGCAATTCGCAAGTAGTTTACTCTCCTAGAAAAAGACTTTTAGAGTGAAAGCCTTCCAAGACAAGTTTCTCCATTCTGATTGTTGAATTCATTCTGATTTTTTTAACACATTTATAAACACATTTATTGTGTTATAGCAAAAAAGGCCTTTTATTTAAATATGGTATATGTAATGCAACTCATAGCGATGGTAAAATTTTAACCCTAAAAGAAACAAAAAAGATATTTCTTGAACCATGCAGAACTCAGATATTTTAATTCAAATGCCATTACAACAATATATTCGCTTATGCACTTACCTTATTTTGCCTAAATTCTTACATTGCTTCATTCAGTTATTATTAGTGTGAGGATTTTGTGATTTTTAGGGGGTATTTCATTTAACTTGGGCAAACACCTTGATAAATCAATAAAATGTGTTGTGATATTGTTTCGGTCCACCTTTGCATCCTTTCCAGGATGCTTACAAACATACGATACACCTTGCCCCTTCATTTCCCCCGTTCTATCCTATTGTCTTTGAGCTTGAGTTATTTAATAGTGTCATTTTTGCAATTCTCAAAGCATTTTCTGAGTTCATAGAGGGCTTTTGAAACGTTTTGGAAGAATATTATATAGAGAAGCAATGATGATTTCTTCGAGTTTCAGAAAAAGGTAAGAGGAAGTCTACATTAGCAAACATTGCGTCTCCCATAGTATGGTCAGTAAGAAATCATTTCTCTTCTTATTTTGTGAAGCACACACTATTTCCATTCATAGGCGCTGGTGCTTCCTGCAACTGCTGAAAAAGGACTACATCCTGGGGTTTCCATTTCTGGTCTTTTGTCATTTAATACTCCAGATGCCTCATTGCCTTACAATATTTCACTCCTTCAACCTCAGTTCATGTATGATCAACAAAGTCAGCACAAAACGGAAATCTCAACTTGAATATTCTTTGAACATTAATAAGCCCTAATATAACCGGTGTATATTTTCAATTTCAAAGTATGAAGCATCGATTGTAATGACCCATAAACCATTCACAATTTAAATAGCACTTGCTATAAATTCGTTTAAGTACAAGAAAAAAAGAGGCGACTACTTAATTAAATCTTATAAAGTTTCTATGTTTAATTTGTGAATATCTTGAACAGTGCGCTTATTTGAAATTGTCGCACATAAGTTTAATGAAGATTAGAAGGATGCCATTATGCAAAATAACTCAACAAAATAGTTTAAAAAATCCCTTTATTGTGTTTCTACCACTAATGAAAAGCAGTCCATTCAAGTTTCATTAGTTACAATAAAAATTATACAAAAAATCACACAATTATTGAGAGTACAGCTGCTTAGAAAGCCCAAATGATCTGTTTTTAGCCACAAATTAGACATTCCTGGCTATAAAGTGCGTTTTCACCCAAAAACCCACCATTCCAAGATTTTACTAAATCAATATAGGTTGCTTCTTGGCTTCACATTAAAGTTATCGAGTAATACTCCCAAAATCGCCCCAGGTTTTGACGATTTAATGAATAAATAGGGCATTCTATGCCCTATTTACTCCTTACACTTTATACAGTACAAACTATTTCTCATTAAAATTTAACTTTCGTAACTAAAATTGGGCTTTTATTATTTGAATGATAAAATAAGTGGTTTAATACAATTTGAATATGATTTAAGAACCATTTCCATCATTTGTTCCAGAATATCATACAACCCCTATGTAAATAAACAAAAACCCAAAGTTCGCTACCATGAAAAACACAAACATATTCTGTCCTCAGTGAACTTCTTACTGGCCACTTATTTCTCCGCCGTCGGAGATAGCAATAAATAGAGTCCTGTAAACCTTCTATGGGAGCATGGAGTTGCACAACAACCTAAATCTTACCTCCTCAAGGAATGTATTTTCCACTTACTTGGTTGCTTTCAAGGTTGTCACTACTATTCCCACTAGGTAGAAATAATCAACAAGCAGTTCCCTGAAGCCATAATTTAATGCACATTTATCTTTTAATATAAATTTCTGAAATCTCCTTTACCCTTTTAGATTTGAACGGCTACTCCAAGCAAAACAACAACATAGCACATTTTATTTCTATCGCATATTTACTTAGCATGGCACTAATTTTGCTCTGCACACATTAAAACGAACTCAGCTAACTGCTTCGGGCAAAGTGTACATTTCAGATGGGTTCCTTTCAGATATCCCACTTTCGCGGAATTGTGAATTTCAGTAAGTAACTAAATAACCTTTCAGAAGTAGAACAAGACTGCAACTTGCAGGTTTTGCAGAAGCCAAATCAACGGTCATCATTACTCAAGTCAGAAGCTAATTGATCCAATTTTTGAGACTCAGGTATTCACAATTGGTGAAAAATGAAAACTTTAATTGAATAGTCGACCTTTTATTTCACCGAAAATGTTAGTTAACATGCATTTAATTTCAAATATGCGATTCGATTATATATGAGACTACGTAATCCACGATAATGTTTGATAATACCAAAGGTGGTTTTGCGTTCTATCCATTTGGTTCGGTGCTGTGCCTCCACACACTGAGAACCCTCTTTCCACTTCTGACTACGGCGTAAAGGGCATCCTGACTAGACTCGTAGGTTGCTCCAGTTTGAATCGATCGAATGCTCTTGGGCAAGATTTACCTGCTTCTTCACACACTATTGGTCAACCTAGGGCTTCCGTCAGTTCTTCGTCTTGAATGGGGAGTGAATGGTTGAGTGGGGTTGATTAGGAATACCCATTGCGGCCCCGGGAACAAGGTCGGACAAGGGCAGTGGAGTTTGGCAAGTCTATGGCTACAAATTTTCGGGATACACTTGTGGGGGTTGAAAGGACTGGTTGAGTGAGCGATGAGGTCGTAGATGTGCTCGCGAGACGGAATGGTTATCTGTGGTCGTCTCGACGCGTCCACAACAGATCCAGGCTGCTGGTGTTTGATTCGTTAGACGCTCTTACTTTTGATAAAAATGGTACGCTTGAAGTTCTAATTCCCAGTTTTTGATTGAGGAAATATAGTGTACCATTAAATTACACATTTTCAAATAGGATTTAATGCAACATTCCTATGCGTCAATCCTTTAACTGTATTTTTTCCGACTTGGCAAGTATGTTCTGTCTTCCTCAATGGTTGTCGCTAAATAAAATTGAACTCATTGTAAATCTGGTCCAGTTGCTCAATACTCAGTTCTCACTCTCATCTGATATTGCCCTGCCATTTCCCTTCACACGTTAGCATATTTATTCACTTTATCCTCAAAACGCAGCAGTTTATTTTATTCGATATTCTTACTCGATTTCACATCCTAAGAAGCTGATTATGTCCTCTTCAAAGACCAACGTTGGTCCTGACCTCCACGCCAACTCCGGGTGACTTGTCCCCTGCCACGAAGATGTAGGGGTGCTTCTTAAGCGCTTCAAGGGTACCTAACAGGACGTTGGCTATAAACTTGTGTTTGAGGAGGGCACGTAGGAGGTCTTTTGCAGAAAAGAAACGATTGGTCATAGCGACAGGTGATTTGATTAGGCTTGCAGACCTGGGTGTCTGCCGGAAGAGCTGTCTAGTATCTCAATTGGCATTTCTGAATGGCTGATGTCATTATGGAGGCACAATATCTTAAGTAAACATACAACTGATTAAAGCTTACAAGCGCTTTCTCCACGTTTTGCTTGAAGTTTTCTTCTAAACACCTATTTATCTTTGCAACAACTGGAACGTATGAATATATAGATTACCGATAAGTCTGTTACTAAACCACCTTAATTGTCCACTTTAAATGTGCAGTAAAAAGTCTAATTAGTACTGTCTTCCGTAAACCTCGTTTTGTTTAAATTCCTTTAAAAAAGCTGAGAGAGAACCTGTTATCATTAATATCGCCTTTTTCAGAATTTTAAAATGTCAAATAATTTGTAATCAGCTCTGTGCAATTTTATATTCGTCTTGCCAACAAATAAACCACTTGTGCAATGTTCCCTAATGTATTCTAGTCATAGAGCTCGTGGAAACAGCTATTTAACTACTAGCAGGATACAATCTATAGGAATTATCATCCAAATTGCCACAAAGATATCAGAAGATTTGGAAAGAAGGAAATTGCTTTGTAGTTGGTAACTGAACTTTATACATTGCTAGAAATGCAGGCATAGAACGCTATTAATAATTAATTTAACTGAAATGTTTGCGTTTCGAGCAAAACTCTATACTTTCCGTTTTACCTATGCTTTTTGTCCCAAAAAGTGAATACAGTATTGAGCCATTAATCGAAAAGCAATTTTTCTAAATTTTATATACAATTAAGTTCCTACACTTCGAAAAATTACATTCTGATAAGAAATTAACTTGGATTTTTGAGGAATGATATGAAAGATAGATCAAAATTAGTTAGGATATATTTTCGATATGCATATTTACATGCAGTGGTTGGAGTAAATGTTCGAAACGCCTAGCATTTTGCCGTTGAATCCTTTAACTTTATATACTGGATAAAACTTTGCACCTTTCAACGTATTTGGGATGTTATACTTTGCAATTTAACATGCTTATCTACAATTCATTCATCAAATTTCATTGAGTATTGCTATCTCGTAACATATAGTGTTCCTTGTAGATATTATTAAAAGAGCACGAGGGATATTCCAATCGGAAATTGCCAAAATTGTTGTCGGAGGACCATGAATTCACAATTCTAAATTGGCCACGCTTTTCAAATCCTCGCTTGAATGATTCAACATCTAAGATGAAAATTTACTCATCTAGTTGACTATTGATTGTATTTATGAAAATCTTTGCTTCTCTGTATAAAGTGACATTGAGGGGGTCCTTTGGATATCCACCCCATGTATTCCACTATACAACAACTTAATAAAATGGCTGTTGCTTTCGCTATTTTTTAAAATTTGGTGTGCGTCTCATAAATCCTCTTTTTATCTTCTAAAAACCATTATTATTCGCTACTTCTGTGGTAGGCATAATGGTTACATTTTTCGGGAACTTTTGACCCCTTATTCGATGACTCAAGGCCATGTCATCGGTCAGTCCGTTCCGTTGGGAAAGGCTTGAAAGAAATAATGCATCAGAATTCTTTCGGACTAATCAAACACATAATCACAGGCGTTTCTTAGATTGCCTTACTATTATCTAGCTCTTGGCAGCGACCACCTGCATCAAATACCAATACTTAATTTTATCGCTGCTTAGATGGAGGTGCATATCTCCAGTCTGAGGTCGAACCCATATTGCTTTATATGTTCCAACTATGGTTCTTACCCGTCTTGAGTTTCCTGTTCCGTCTGGCCCATAGTAATAATATCGTTAAGGTGTGCTGCAGGGCAAGGGATTACGGCTATCATATTGTCGATTAACGTTTCGAAAATGAGTTGGGCCGTTATGGCACCGCAAGAATTGGTACATTGTGAGTTTTAATGATGATTAGTTGACGGTATTCTTCTTTCATTTCAACTTGTATGTAGGCTTCAAAGAAGTTCAGTTTGGCAAAACAACAGACCGTTAAAAAGAATTTCTTATCATAACAAACAGCACATTTAGTTCTCTTATGAGAGGCACCTTGTTACCAGAGACCTTTGAAATAGTGAAATCTATGAGGTCATTGTCAGCTAAATATAATCAATTCCTCCGCACTAGAAGATCATCCATACATAGCGAAACAATCCCCTCAATGGTGAAACTATGCTGATTGGTCGTGGGCAAATCCAACCTCAAGGAGCTGTTCATTCAAAGTGTCAAAGCAACACTTGATTTTCCGATGCAGATGGCCGTGGAGCACAAGCGATTCCAGAGCACTTTCACCTTGTTGCCTGTAATATCGAACAATGATGCCAAAATTGGTAAGGCAAAAATCTCGCACATGTTTGATAGGCTGCTTCACAGTGTAGAATGCTTTCGATTTGAAATTTTCACAATTGGCTAAATCCCGAGACATCTTCTGTGTCAGAGGCCAATAAAAATGGGAGAACTGTCTCACAGTCATTCGCTAGGGTAAAAATGGGTTACCACCCCAGCGAACCCCCTCAATTTCCTCGTCCAAAAAATAACAAAGTAAAAATATATGAATGGTGTAGGATAGTGTTCCCTTTTTCTGGGCTTCCGTGAGTTGCTCACTATCAATACCCACAAGGGTCTATTTCAGTACTTGAGTCTTCCTTTCGGCATCAAAACCACTCCAGCCATTTTCCAAAACACAATGGACAATAGGATAGCAGGTCTTCCTCTCACAACAACATACTTAGGCGATATTGTCGTCATGGGTGAGGTGGAACGGGAACTTCAAGATAGGCTAGAACTATTGATGGAAAGAATCAAACAATACGGGTTCAACCTCAGACCGGAAAAATGAGCCTTAGCATGTATAAAGTAATTATGTTTTGCTTTTGAGGCAAGTGATCGCCGACAGACCCAGATAATATCAAGGCAATACAAGAAATGCTTACAACAACGAATATTTCCGAACGAAGATCATTCTTTTATTTCCCACTACAATATTGACGTTTCAGTCTAAATATATAGTTATTAATAATTTACCACGTCGCAATGCCAATAAACTGTCATTTAAAATAATGTTGGCGTTTATGTTCCTGATATAGGA
>JAUOZQ010001257.1:0-15607 GCA_030710315.1 Anomotaenia brevis
AATTGAAATCGGGACGCATTTGGTTGGCGTTTTTTTCTTAAACTTCATTCTTTCTTAAAGATGAGAATAAAATTATTTGGTGGTTGTTCTCAAGGAAAAAATCACTTGTGATATTTATGTTAAAACGCTTTACTGTTTATTAATATTGACTGAAAAGGCAAGCTTCGCCATTAATGGAATGCATTAATTTTTTTGCAAGCTTGGCAAATGTTTCACTTATGATAACAATGCTAGTTAATACTATATGAGGCTAGTTCGGTAGGCCTAAATGCGCTCTCTGTGATTTCAATAAACTTTATAGGAAAGTAATCATAATCCGCATATTTTTTATGAAAATTTTTTAGTCCTTAAAATTTAACTCAACAATACTGCATAAGACTTGGAGAAGTTACTCAAGAACACATTTTCCAGCATTCTATTATAAAAATTGCATGGCTAAGTAACTGTTTCAAACTTATTAGACGTCAAATGTAGCCATTTTCATGCCTATTCTAGAGTGGCTCAATCGAGGTAGATCACTAAGTTTACGGGCTAAAAAGTTCGCATGACGTGAGTGTGAATACTAGTGTGATTTGGTTCGCCAAGAAATAAGTATGCCCATTTGATTTGCATAAGTGGATAAACTCCATTTGTCTAAAAGTCCCAAAATAAGTGGTTTTATAACATAGCACTAGCTTAGCTATTACAAATTTAATAGTGATGAAGGTTTTCTTTTCTAAATAAGGAAGAGGTGGTAATTAAATTATGAGAGATTTAAGGATTTTTGTGTTTTTTCCAAGAAGGTTATTTAAACAAATCTCAAATTACATCCATAATATATTTCAGAAAATTTTATGTGCTGCATTAGTTCTATCCAAACTAAAACGAGCACTTTTTATTTCAAAAGTGTCTGGAAATTAAAGTTGTTTGCTGCCTTTTAGATAACCAACTTTGCGTTTTCTGCTACTAGAAAAATTAAGTTTGATTTAAATACCTCTTTAAAAATGAAGCAATTGCCGTAGAAAACTGCATTTCGCATGAAAATAAAATAGAATGCAACAACTTGTGGATAAACATACAACCTAGTTTATTACTTGGAAAATTCGATATTGCTGTGTTAAGTTTAAGCAGAAAATGTTGAAGGAAACCCTTTTAGTGCTTTTTAAAGGTCCCCTAAGTTGAAAATATATCTGTAGTGCGATGCAAATTTAGGGAGATTTTGCTTATTCTTTGAAAAAAACGTATTTGAAATTTAGGCATTATATGTTATGCTATTTAATGACAACTATGAACACTTTTGGGTTTGAAAGAAGTAAGTTTTTTAAGAACTAGTTTTGCACTTATAATTTGCTAAAAATTTGCCTTAACCAATTCGATTTACATTACTCATCCTCACCGCTTCTCATTCAGAAGTGCCAAACGATTTACGCATTTAAATTGCATTTTCATTACTATAATATTTTGCAAGTAAATTGGGTTTTCGAATCTATAGATATCTTACTATTTTGTTTCTTTTCATACAGGACATTTCACTCAGCAGTCCATTAAAATGATCGAAAACCCACTCGAAATTGATTATTACATTGAATAAATATTGCTCTCATATATATGTTCGTCTGCATATCAGCCTATTTTATTGTTATCTATACTTCGAATGTTTTAGACAAGTATTTGTCGTTCTAATTAATCGGAATTATTGATGCTATTTCCAAAAAAAAATAGCACCTCATTTATTTAAACAAATCATTAGGGTTATAGCAAAATCCGAAAGACGGTTATGCCAAATCCGAAAGACGCTTTAGAATAATTCCATAAAACGTTGACTCTTTGACTTCTGAAAATAGCGTTTTCCTGAAATTCTTTATAACATGAAAACGCCAATTTTATATCAGCGGCAATTGTCCTTACAAGATGCCTTTTCCTAATAATTTGGAAACACTTGTATCAAAATGTCACTAGCAGTAGCCACCTCGACTGAGAATGTTTTTTTGCTAAAGGAGAGCAAGGAAAAGCACAAACGTTTACGTTGTTTAGAAATAAAAGCCTATATTCATAAAATCCCTCCTTGTCGGTTCAAAATATATTCTTTATATATGAATGCTCTTTTTAAACACTCTATTTGCAGTGTCTGTCACTTTATAATTGGTTTCAAATTTATGTTTCATCCTTAATGACCGTTTTCAAGGGAAATGCTCATCAAAACTTGTAAAGGCGCAGGTGCACTTATTAGTTCTTTGGGTAAAGTGCCGTATTCTATGGGACAACCAAAATCATCAAATGTAGATCTTATCAAGTTTTGTAAAATTCGTTAAAATTAAGTAATTTTTTGGTAATATATATGGAAAAGTTGCAATCACACAGCTGCATATATCGTTTCACCGATACACCATAGTCACAAGTTTCCATGGTGTTTTTTGGAATTTGACAAGATTTGCCTCCCAAATTCTTACATAATTTGTTACTATACTTTTTCGTTTTTTGATAAATAGTAGTAATTTTATCTTTTATAAAGTCTTTTCTTCGTGACTGATGTTTTGGTGTTTTAAAAAGCAAGTGCGCCAATCAGTTAATGCTTACAAATAATTGAGAAATATGTCTTTTGGTATGTACGAAACAATCCATCCAACATCTCATCATTTATCTAGAACTGAGCAAGAAACGCAAAACGCCTGACTGACGAATTCTTTTGGGATCGTGTTAAAGAAATTCTCCATGGAGGCAGTGTCGATGTTTTAGGTGGTGCCATACGCACACTCCGGGGGTTTAGACTTGGACCCCCATATGGTGGCGGTGTCCAGGCTCGAGGTACTTTATTCCTTTTTGGTGGTCGTTTTACTGGACTTTCTTGCGGCTGTCTTAGTAGTTCAAGTAAATCTAGAAAACATTTCCCCGTCTCTTCACTCTCCGAATGGTGCTGATGGTGCCAATGGAACTGGAGTTATCAATGGAATAGGAATTCGGTTTAGATTTGGATACTCATCTGGTCGTCGCTTTCTTGGCCGTTTTGGCCTTTGCGTTACAGGCCCTCTTATTCCTCCAGGAATTCGTGCTGTAGACTTAAGCGATGGCTGCGATGTTGTTGTCTATAGTGTTTTCTGAGTGGTTGCTTTGTTCTCTAGCTGGTTTGGTAGTGGTGTTGATAGTGGTGGTGTCGTAGCTAGGACCGGCAAATGTGTCACGATAGTGTGAACGAAAGGCAACGGAGTTCCATGTTTTCCACCATTATTACCCATAAATGCGCCAAGAGGTCAGTGGTCTCTTTGGCTACCTATTATGAATATTCAAATTCAGAATTTACATTTTTCGGAGTGCAAGAGGTACATTAGTCCTCATTTAAAGGTTTTATCAAAGTTTTCATGAATTCACATCTACGAATTCAGATTGTAACTTACCGAATACTGGGATTCCTTTCACTTTAGCCGCGGTTATCATCAGAAAAGCTAAAAAAATTGGACAGTTAATAATAATAATTGTTTGGATTCCAGAACACAACCTACCTGTTAGCAAGCATTTTGGAACCGTCTTCCACTTCATGCTATAACTTGCCGCAAAGTTACTAGCTAGTCTTCGCATAAAGAGGCATGCCTTTTATATCTTGGCTTGTAACGATTACGCAATGGAGATTTTATTGGCTTAAATTTCGTAAAAGCTGTATGTGATCATTTTATTAAATATCGTTTTATTTATTGCTTTTGTGTTTTGTAAACAATCAGAATCGCCTTTATATGTGTATTTTGCTTAACTGCTTTAACTAAAGCTATGTGTTATTTTTCGCGACAAATACCAAATTGGGAGCAATAAATTAAAAGAAAGTGAGTTGCCTTTAGGATGGATTTTAACAAGTACAAAAAAGTGATGAAAATTTATTTTAAAGTTATTTAGCATTTTTCAAACTTTTACAAACCATTTACGGCAGCCTTTTTAATGATATAATTTTTTAATGTTTACTAATAAAATGATTAATTGTTCGCAAGTTATCTACATTTTTTTAAAAAGAGGGACAACAGACCGAAGATATCCTGTTCTTTATTCTGATTGCTGCCAATTTTGTTGAGCTTAACTCCAATGGTTACATTAATAATAGTATTCCACCACTGGAGGATGTGCCTATTGGTCATAAAACAACCACTAAGTAAAAGTGTTTAAAAATAAAATATGTGAGAATAAATTGGCTACTTATTCAAAACATTCTTCATGGAAATTTGTAAAGTGCACAGAAGCAGAGAAAAAGGCTGCAATAATAAATGAGCAAAGTAACCTTGTAAATAATATAAGTATAGCAGAGTGTGGATTCTGATGTCATGTTCTGATAATAAGCTATTGTATTGTACACGAATTAGACAGAGCAGTGGAAACAGCCAACACTTTTGGGGTCACACAAGTTGACAGAACATACACTGTCAAAACTTGTCATTTCTCAATGTTTTTTGTTCACTATTGCTATATTAATTATTTTTATATGAAATAGTTTCTTTGCAGGAATTGGAAACGTTGGCACAAGATCTTAAAAACTGCAAATTCTCGGGGCTCCTACGGCGTAACAGAAATTGAGTAAAATGAAGTTATTAAAAATTGTAGCATGAAACCCTTCGACAAATTCACTGTAGAAATCGCTGAACATCAACAGAAACGTGATTTCATCTGGCTCACTGTCCTTTGCTATTTCCGTCTTCGGCAGTGCGTATGTTTGGAGGAAAGCGAAAGTATGATTTTATCAAATTAATTGGTACTTTGATGATGACCTGGTCTGCTGTTCTGCTGTGAATTGGCTGCGCTTCCAAAATTGACCCTAATTTGTTCACAAAGTGCTTCCGAATAGAAAGGCAGCCATATTTCATGATTATAATGTACAGTTTGCATGCAGCTAGTTTTGTTAATGAAAGGCAGCACGAGGAACATTCTTAAAAATTGGCATCCCATATGAACTTCAACAACGCCAGACGTCAACATTACTAAGAAAAATTAATGATCACAACAATAATACAAGTATGATTTCGTCTTTTAAAATATAAACGGTTTATCAACCAAAAAAGCTCTTGTGTTTCTATGAAAATTTTGACAAGCTCTTTAAATCATCAGTTAGTTAATTCGGACGCTAATTGCATCAACACCAAATTAAAGAGTAGATCGTGTATTCCTCATGTGATTTCACTATTTTTCAAATCTTAATGAAAAATCTGGGATTTGGTTAAACATGTGTAAAAAAAAGTATGAACATTTAAATTATTAAAAATAATTATAAGAATTTTAATAGGATAATTGATATACTAAAGAATTAAAATATCATTGACTTTAAATGCAATATATCACAAAGTAATTGTTTGTTTTAAGTACCTAACTTTTTTTCGAAGCACCTGTTTATTATTCCAAGTAATGTTTAACCAATTTGCTTGAGAGGGTTCAAAATATATTTTTGAGTCTGACTTGTGTAGAAAGGGGTACATTTTTATGTTGCTATTAAGGCGTAAAAAACCGATAAATATTCTGCCAGCATGCTCTTGCAGGTATTATGTTTTTGTGCCAGAGTTTAAGATATTTCAATTGTTAAAAGAATAACTTTAAATGCCCTAGCCACGCTCTGATAAACACAACTAAACGATGCAGACAGCATATTGCAATCTCTTTTCCAAAATGTAATTCTTTATGTCCCAAAGGTCAACTAACATATCTTTGAACTTGGCGCCTATGAATATTACTGTTCTTAATTGCATTCTTTAAATTCTCGTCTTGTGCTATGCAGCGGTTTCGCTAAACCTGTGGGATGTTTGTTGCAAAAAACCAACATGGAGATCAATGTACAATTTTTTAGACTATTCATTGCATCCTTCAGTTTAATGTACACTTTCCTAAGCAATCCAATCAGGTATGGACGGTGCCTCAGTGGCAAACGTAATGCAATGACATCTTGAATGCAGAAGTACCAATTAAACTGTCATATTTGCAGGCATTTTGAACCTTCTGTACACATAATAGGCGCGTAGGGGTTCTTTGAGGGGTTCTTTAGAGGTAAGGGAAATGAAACGTCTATCGGCAAGCATGTTCGAAATGGCTCGGACCTGGTTTGAAACAAAGACATTCCAGTAACTAGGTGTAAATGGTGTCACGCCGCCACAATAATCCTTCAAAAGCGTTTGATGGTACAAAAGAAACGCTCGATAAGCAGCCAATCGAAAACTGCAGAGCGACCGCAATGTGTGTGCTGGAGAAGACAGGAGAATACGGGAGTAGCTCGAGGGGGCTGGGGAGAAAGAGAGCAAGAGAATACAAATAAAAAGAAAGGACAAATGAGGGTGTTTGTGATTTGATCAATTGAGCTAATGTCCGTTGGTCCGATTGGGTCCGATTGGTAATCGAGGATGAGAGAGTGGGCCAGTGGGAAGGGGCCTGTTTCCGACGATCAGTTGAGTGTGAGCATCGTGGATCGATGTGTGTGACGGTTGAGGTGACTGGGGTCATCGATTCGGTAGAGATGCCGTTATATTTGGAATTCAGAGGTTAGAAGACAGTCTAAATGGGATAGTACGTGTGTCATACCCTTGCACCGAAGAGAAGCAACGAGGAATGTGAGGGCTGTGCAGCGAATAGTACTATTACTCCAAAACAGCATGGCATGAATATGGTTGAATATTGCAGTCGCTTTAGAAATGGAACTAGATCAGAGAACTTGTAGTGTTTATGCGTAGGTGAGAAAATGTGAAATCTTCGTATTCTTTTTTTGAGGAACCTGCTGGAAACGTTAGTATGATTAAACAGTAGGAGGACTGGCGTTTCAATATAGCTAAAAATTATAACACTCCAAACACAAGTAGTTCTTGAGAGAAATCATCCAAGAACCCTATAACGACGGGTAATTGCGGTAGATCAAAACACAAATCCTTAAACTACATTTTAATAATTCTCCATTTCGAGGCCATCTCGAACAGATGCAACGTCACATGAAACAATGTTATTTGAACTATAGCAGAAATTATAATTTTTTCTCGATGACTTCTTAACAACCATTCAGAACCAATTCTCCTCTTTTTAGTGAAAGCTCTACAAAGAAAATGTTACTAGTTCTGTAAACTCAGTAGATCCGTAGAAAAAATGTTATGAAAATGATTTGATAAATTATATTCCCATAACTTTGATCTCGGACACATTTTATGGTTAATTTAATAGTGACACATTAAAAATTAATTCCATACACTTTAGTAATTGTGTTATTTTATTAAATATTAAAATTGAAGTAAGTTACAATATCGCTGAAATTTTAGCCAAACCTCTGGATTCCGAGTAAAAATCAATTTAGAATTCCATATTTTTGCATTGGGTGAAGTTACGTAAATAGACCAGGTTTAATGTTGGTGTTACTGCGAACGGTAACTTAGATAATGTAGTGTTAATGAAAAATTACTTTTTAAACTCTGCTTGCTAAAAGCAGCTTATCTATAACAAAAACGTGTAAAAAATTGTATCTCGCATACCGTTTCGATGGATTTAAAGCATAATTAATTAATTTAATTTAAAGCATTCTGGTGAGTTTAAAGTCTTTGGTCATGGAAAATTCATTTCGCCACTGATTGGTAAATGAAAAGTCTATATGTTTCGTCAGACGTTAACTTGCTACGCTTAGAAAGATATACTTTTGAGGAATAAAATCTGAGTGGGAAAGTTAAAACTACACAGTTGCATATGCCATTTCAACAATACACCAAAGTCGCTAGTTTCCTTGGTGTTTGTTGGTATTTAAACAAATTGCCTACTATTTTTTATTCAATTTATTACTTAATCTTCTCAATTTTTTGTAAAAAAATTATTTTAAATTTTTTAATGTATTTCTACGTGATTGATGTTTTGTGTTTTAAAGAGCAAGTGTACCAATCACTTAATGTACAAAAATGAATTAGGAACATGTGTTGGTATATACGAAACAATCCTACCAAAATGTCATCATTTATCTGGAATTCAGCAAAAATCACAAAAAGCCTTGCTGAGGACTTCTTTCAAGATCGTAGCGCGACGAAATGGCTGAACTGAAATAACATATTTTATTTTCCTTTAATTTACAAAATATAAAAATTTATGTGAGACGGTAGGATGCTTTAAATATGATTTTTAAATGATATATATATATATATGGTGATAGACATGACTTTTTTATTTGAAGATCATAGTTATCTAAAAATAATGCATTTTCCAAAAACCTATGAACAAAAATATATTAAACCTGTTTTAAATATTTATGTTAGGGAGAGACAAATAGCAGATATATTCAGAAATTAATATATGCAAACAGCAGTGGCATTCTTTAATTATAGCCTATAACATTAACCGTTTATTAGTACTAACATTGAATGAATGGCATCTATGGTAATTTTCTGGTAATGAATGTCACTTATTGCGGAGTTGTAGAGTTGCATCAACATCTAAAGCTTGTGTCTACTGGGTGTGTGCCGATATTACGGACTATAAAAAGGGCTATCAAATTTGCCATCGGTTTTGAACCGACCGTAGACCCAGGCATATGTAAAACACTAAAAATTATAAATCCTGGCATATGTGTAATTGAGTTGAAGTTACAGTTAATCACAACATTGCTGAGATTTCGCTCAAATCTGTGGATTTGGGGTAAAAATCAAGTCGGAAATCATATATTTTTATAAGTTACGTAGATAAAATTGATTTAATTTTAGTGTTACCGCCAATGGTAAGTCAGCTAAAAAAATCAAGACACTTTATAGGTGGAGCTGCCTCTGTGCCTTAAACACGCGTAGCGACAAAGATAGATGAGAGCGTGCAGTCACCAAGGTGCCTGGTTTGTAATGGGAAAGATGCATGTGCTTTGGCTGCGCACTTCATAAATAAAACAAAAAGCTTTAAAAATATTAACAGATCAATGATCTGAATTTGTACTTCAATATGTTTTTGGTTAAAAAAATTCATTTTAAAACAAGCTATTCAAATTCGATGAATTCACCATTAGATGGTAAACCATAAATGGTAAACCACCTTCAAAACATTTTAAAATGGAAAAAAATGGCTATTGCCTAAAACATTTTATTTCTGGAAGATTTTTGAATCTTTTACTTACCTGTTGGAAGAATTTTCGATATCCCGTATTTGCCACTGCAACATATGTACTTTTATCTGCCTATTCGCTTTCTAAACGTGAAATAGATTCGTATTAATACCAGATGAATGCTATATTTTGGATATTGGAAAAATTGTGGTACTTATAATACGTACCGTTAAAAAACTAGGAAAACACGATATTTTCCTCATTAACCACTGCAATGGAGTTATGCAATACTTTTTTATTCAGAAAAGATTCGCATTATCCCTAATGCCTAGAAGAGTTAAATTTTACCCATTTTGAAGCATTCATAATTTTGCGCTCATATTTTACCTCATTCTTAATCAGTAGTCTTATTTTTTGATTCCATATAACGAAGCCCTCTTCCGTTTCGATAAATTGGCAAATGTATTTATTAGGCCGGTTTAAATGATGATACTTTCACATAATAGTAAAGAAAAAGTCTTGCTACTTCTTCTAACCCCATAATTTTTTTTCTGCTTCAAGCTTTGGAAAGTATTTAAAAATGACTTTTAGTGGCTTAAGTCCTTTTACACATCGTGCGACTTGTTATTAAGCATTCACAACTGCTCTTATCTAATGCTCACCGTTCCGCTAGAGTGTGCCAAACCGAAGCAAAATCTGTTCCATTAAATTAAATTGGAATCGCTCTAACCAAAACGATTTCTATCACCCATCCCCACCGCTTCTTATTCAGAAATGCCAAACGATTTCCGCATTTCAATTGCACATTCATTACTTTGGTAGTTTGCAAGTCAATTGGGTTTTCAAATCTATAAAAATCATCCTATTTGTTTCCTTTCAAACAGGACAAATCACACAGCAGCCCATTAAAATGATCGAAAACCTGCTCGTAATTGATTATTAATTCGAATCAATATTGCTCTCATAAATATGTTCGTCTGCATATCCGCCTATTTTAGGGTCATCTATATTTCAAGTGTTTTAGACATGTTTTTGTAGTTTTGATGAATCAAAATTACTAAAGGTATTTAAAAATATGGCACCTCATTTATTTAAACAAACGTTTTCATTATAGCAGAATCAGTGGATACCAAAACCAAAATTCGCTTTAGAATAATTAAATAAAGCGCTGACTCTCTGACTTTTATAAATGGCGTTTTCCTGTTATCAAAGGCAAGAAAAACAGGGACAATTGTCCTTAAAAGATACATTTTTCTACCAATTTGGAAACACTTCGCAACAAATGTCACTAGCAGTAGCTAGCTCGGCTGAAAATGTTTTTTTCTGCTAACGGAGAGCAAGGAAACGCACAAACTTTTACGTTGTTTGGAAATAAAAGCCAATATTCATAAAATCCCTCATTGTCGGTTCAAAATATATTCTTTTTATGTGAATGCTCTTTTTAATCACTCTCTCTTTGCAGTGTATTTCACTTTATAATTAGTTTTAAATTTGTTTAATCCTAAATGACCGATTTCAAGGTAACTGCTCATTAGAACTTGTAAAGGTGTAGGTGCACTTATTAGCTCTTTGGGTTAAGTGCCGTATTCTATGGGACAAACAAAGTCAATTAATGTATATCCTAACAATTTTTGTAAAATTCTTTAAAATTTTGTAATATTATGGTAATATATATATATATATATATATATATATATATATGAGAAAGTTGAAACCACACAGCTGCATATATCATTTCACCGATACACCAAAGTCACTTGTTTCCATGGTGTCTTTTGGAAGTTAACAAAATTTGCCTTTTACATTCCTATATAGTTTGTTACTATACTTTTTTTCTTTTTTGACAAATAGTAGTAATTTCTTCTTCTATAAAGTTTTTCTTCGTGACTGCTGTTTTGGTGTTTTAAAAAGCAAGTGCGCCAATCAGTTAATGTATACAAATAAATGAGGAATACGTCGTTTCGGTATGTACGATACAATCCATCCAACATCTCATCATTTATCTAGAACTGAGCAAAAATCGTAAAACGCCTGACTGACGACTTCTTTTGGGATCGTAGCGTGGCGGTGGTTTTCGTGTTAAAGGAATTCTCCATTGAGGCAGTGCGTTGGTTTAGGCGGTGCCATAAGCACACCTCTGGGATTCAGATTTGGACCCTCATCTGGTGGCGGTGTCCAGGTTCCAGCTACTTTGACCCTTTTCGGTGGGGGTGCAGTTTGTGGCCCAGGAGGTCGTTTTGTTGGACTGCCTCGTGGCGGTCGCTTTCTTGGCGGCGGTTTTGGCCTTCGCGTTACAGGCCCTTTTTTTCGTCCAGGAATTCGTGTTGTAGACTTAAGCGATGACTGCGGCGTTGGTGTCCATAGTGTTTGCTGAGTGGTTGCTTTGTTCTCTAGCTGTTTTGGTAGTGGTGGTGATAGTGGTGGTGTCGTAGCTAGGACCGGCAAATGTGTCACGAAGGTGATTCCGAAAGGTGACGGAGTTCTATGTTGTCGATGTGCGCGCATTAATGCCCCAAGAGACCAGTCGTCTCTCCGGCTATCTATTTTGGATATTCAAATGCAGAATTTATATTTTTCGGAGTGCATGAGATAAAATAGTTTTCGTTTAAAGATTTTATTAGAATTTCCATGCATTCACATCTACGAAACCAGATTGTAACTTTCCTAATACTGGAATTCCTTTGACTACAGTTGAGGCCGTCAACAGGAGAGCTAAAGAAAATTAAACAGTTAATAATAATTATTGCCTGAATTTCAGAACACAACCTACCTGTTAGCAAGCATTTCGTAATCGTTCTCCACTTCATGCTATAACTTGCCGCAAAGTTACTGGCTAGTCTTCGCATAAAGAGGCATGCCTTTTATATCTTGGCGTGTAACGATTACACCATGGAGATGGTATTGGATAAAATTTCATGAAGGCTGTATGTGATCGTTTATTATAAATCATTTTCTTTTTTCTTTCTTTGTTTCGTAAAAACCGATATCGCCGTAATATGTTTATTTTACTTGACTGCTTTAACTAAACCTCTGGGTTATTTTTTACGATAAATATCAAATTGGAAGCAATAAACTAAATTAAGTGTGTTGCCTTTAGATGGATTTGAAAAAGGTACAAAAAATGATGAGAATTTTGTTCAAGTTATTAGGCCTTTTTTCGAACTTTTACAAGCCATTTACGTCAACCTGTTTAATGATATTATATTTTTAACCTTTTTTTAATAAAAAGGATTAACTGTGTGCAATTTTTCTACACTTTATTAAAAACAGGCCCAACAGACCGAAGATATTTTATTTTTCATTCTGATTGCCATTAATTTCGTTAAGCTTGAACCCATTGATTTTATTAATAACAGTATTCCATCGAAATGTTGGTGTTTGTGAACTTACGAAAGGACTGGAGGATGTGCCTATTAGTCAAAAACAACCACTAAGCAAAAGTGTCTGAAAAAATATGAGAATAAATTGCCGACTTATTCAACGCATTCTCCTTGGAAATTAGCAAAGTGCACAGAAGCAGAGAAAAAATCTATAATAATAAACGAGCAAAATGAACCTTCTTATACTAGTAAATAATATGAGAATAGCAGAGAGGGGATTCAGATGTCAAGTTCTAATAATAAGTAAATATAATATACACGAATTAGACAGAGTGGTGGAAACAGCAAACACTTTTGGGTTCACACAAGTTGACAGGACATACTCTGTCAAAACTTGTCATTTCTCAATGTTATATTAGTTATCTTTGTATATAAAAGTTTTTTGCAGGAATTGGAAACGTTGGCACAAGATCTTAAAAACTGCAAATTCTTGGGGCTCCTACGGCGTAACAGAAATTGCCCGAAATAAAGTCATTAGAAATTGTTGCATGAAACCCTTCGACAATTCACTGTAGAAATCATTGAACATCATAGGAAACGTGATTTTATCTGGCTCACTGACCTTTGTTATGTCCGTCTTCGGCTGTGCGTATGTTTGGAGGAAACCGAAAGTATGATTTTATCAAATTAATTGGTACTTTGATGATGACCTGGTGTGCTGTTCTGCTATGATTTGCCTGCGCTTCCAAAATTAACCCTTATTTGTTCAAAAACTGCTCTCGAATGGAAAGGCAGCCATATATCAAGATTATAATGTACAGTTTGCATGCAGCTAGTTTTGTTAATAAAAGGCAGCACGAGGAACATTCTTAAAAATTGGGCATCCCATATGAACTTCAACTATCCCAGACGTCAACATTACTAAGAAACATTAATGATCACCTTCAATAATACAAGTATGAATTCGTATTTTAAAGTATGAACAGTTGATCAACCAAAAAGCTCTTACGTTTCTTTGAAAATTTTGACAACCTCTTTAAATCACCAAGTTAGTTAATTGGGACGCTAATTGCATCCACACCAAATTTAAAAGTATTTCGTTTATTTGTCATGTGATTTCACTATTTTTCTAAATCTTATGGAAAAATCTGTGATTTTGTAAAATAATATTTAAAAAAAATATTACGAGCATTTAAATTCGTATAAATAATTATACGAATTTAATGGGATAATTGATATACAGAAGAAGTAAAATATAATTGACTTAAAATGCGATATTTTAAAAGTAATTAATCGTTTTAAGTACCTAACTTTATCCAAAGCACCTCTTTATTGTTCCAAGTATTGCTTAGGTTATCTAGACGACTAACTTTCAGATACTTCCATAATGATAAGTAGTGGCAATTCTAAAGCACGCAAAAGATGGCTTTTAGAGGTGTGGGATTTGAATAAACGTCATACACGTCATCAACTATTAAACCTGATTTGTAGCTATATAGTTAATATTTAGTTCTAATAAATGTTGATAGAATGTAATTTTGCACAGTAGTACATTTATAGCGTAATAGCGACTAGGCTTGAAAGTATATTATTTACAAAATAAATTCAACTTTTAAATTGCTTATAGAATTTCTCAAAATCGTTGGTCTCTATATAATTTTAAAAATCAATCTGAAATAAAAACATATTTAATTTTTTTGCAGAGTTGATGAATTAAACAATGAAATTGAAATAATTGAAGAGATAAAGCACCTTATATAGAATCGTAATAATGAAAAGCGATGTATTTTTAGACCATAGTTACGAATAGAATACTGCTTACACAATAAAATTTTAACATAACGTGAAAATTATTAATGCTATATAGCAAGGCATATCGAGGTTACTTTGCATGATTGATGATATTAAAAAAGATTTCATAGGACTACTTTAAACAAAATTTATATAGCTGTAGAAAAAATGATTGATGGCATTAAAAGTCAGGAGAAATCGATATTTCAAATGCAGCCTTTGTATGTGCACACAGAGAACAAGGGCACTGTATTAATAAACCTGCTTTGGACTTTTTAAAATGAAATTCCTAGTACTTTTCGATCTGAGGCTCTTTTGCAATCTTGGCTTTTAACTTTCTCATTATTAACGTAAAATGAATTGGAGATATTTAGGCCAAAAATAGGGCGCAATTTGGGACCTCCATGATTTAAACTCATTTTTATCAGATATAAATGTTGAGCAGTGCACAACAAAAGTTAATAAAATCACTGTTTTTTTCAATTTTAATTTTTACGTTTTTTAATTTTCAAAACAGTTATTTTAAACAATCAATTATTTCGTTTACAATTAACGGAATTACATAAATTTGTCGAAGTGCAGCAATAAGGAATCACTTATACCATTAAAGGACCATGAGACGATTTGTCATTTATTTTTATAAATCCATCTTCTCTGATTTGCTAAAACTGCTCAATCGAGGTTTCTAAGTAAAGTCAGTTGATTTATATAGTGGCCTCGCTTGCTCGAAAAATAACATTTAATTTGAAATAATCGAGTTTTATTCATAAAATATATAAACATGACCTTGTACGTAGGAAAGAATTGGTAAATAAATGAAAATTAATGAAAATTTACACTGTCGAACAAAATGGCCTGCATATTTACTGGAAAATGCTTATAAAATATTCTAAATTTTCAAGGAATTGCCTTTTACGATGCAAAGAAAACTGTTTCATAAAATTCTTTAACCATTCATAAATAATTTGGAAGCATTTCTCACGGAAATATGGTGTTTTTTGTCTTAGATAGTGCTGCGTTTCAAAAAAGGAAAGCGCCACTATTAGAAGTCAGAGAGTCAACGTTTTATAGAATAATTCTAAAGCATCTTTCGGATTTGGTATCCACAGATTCGTTTAAATAAATTAGGTGCTATTTTGGATTTACCATCAGTAATTCAGATTATTTGGAACTACAATATATTAAAGTAACAAAGGAGTACCCATACAAATACATGTCCAAAATAGAAATTAAGAAGATTTCTATATATTCAAAAAACTATTGCCTTGCAAGCTACGAAAGTAATGAAATGAAACTGAAAGACGGGAGTCGTTTGGCACTTCTTCATGAGAAGCAGTAAGAATGAGTGATGGGAATCGTTTTCGTTAGGGCAAATCCAATTTAAGTTAATGGAACATATTTTACTTTGGTTTGACACACATAAGCGGAACGGTGAGCATTTGATAAGAGCAGTCGTGAATAACACCTGCAAATATCCTCTATCAATGATACTTAATAACAAGTCGCACGAAATATA
>JAUOZQ010001258.1:0-15605 GCA_030710315.1 Anomotaenia brevis
GCAAAATTAAATATTGTATTTGGCCTAAAATATTTAAACTTTTGCTAGGAATAGGTCAATTTTGTTGAAAATTACCACAATGGTTCCGAAAGCGAAAACAATTGCGGTTCTTAAGTCGCAATTGAGCAATCGGGGGTGTTAAATCCGAAAACATCGCCTTCATCGTCATAGATGATGTTTGAAACTTTCGCAGTTAAGACCATGTGGGCTTATCCAGGAACAAGACTTTTCTGCATTCACGAGTACCTGAAAACTTACCCCATGGATTAATGGACATTGACTGTTTGATACTAAATTGATTTAAGTGGGAATAAGAGGTATACATAATGACTACCCCGAAAATTAAATAATCTGCGAGCAATTTTTCGAAATTTTTCGAAATATTAATCATTAGTTCATGTTTAGAGACATGATTTCAGTTCCAAATCTAAAGGCTTACAGTCAGTGAATGCATTTCAAATGTATTTCAAATTTCAAAAAGAAAAATAGTTGACTTCCGATCACTGCGAGCAAGGCTCAGTTTAGAAACGGCTCAAGTCACATTGAGATACCATGCGGCAAAACACACCCAGGATGGTTACCAGCACGACGAAGACTTTAACGAGAAACTCAAACATGTTGTTTCACTTGATTTCTCTCTACGTGTTCTTTCCTAATTGTTATTATTTTCTCACTGGCACCAGGTTTTCATTATTTGGGCTAAACATGCGGGAGTTTTACAATCATTAAGAAAGGATGCGCAAGATTTTAAGTGTTTTCATATTTAAAGAAATGCTCAGTGTTTGGGGCTTCATTTACTCCTTTCTTAACGAAGTTACTCTAGATCATAATGAATTTTAACTTTCGCTTATTCCTTAGTGGAGTCCAACCCGCCAGGAAACATAAATTCAGGAGTGTAGTGGAAGCAAAGTCCATGCGACGGGATACCACTAGAGTGCCTTGGCTTACAACAGCTGTGCAACATTGTTCCGTGATACTATTTTAAACAACTTCGAATTCACCTGGGGATACAATGGTGCATACGATGTCATCAGCGGAGACATCCCCCAACGCTACTCGCGCTGTCGCTTCGATCGGTGCATCCAAGTAGGCAGGCAGCAGTTTTGTAAGTTACCTTCGACTGGCCACAGGCTCGGTGTCGGTAGTCATGAAGTGCTAATCCAGCAGAAAAATTTTCTTTTAAAAGAGCAAAATGACTCATGAGCTCGATATGGGTCGATGGTTTATGACAAATTAAGAAAATTTATGAATAAAGGAATAAAAGTGTCAATGGAAGAAGTGAAAGGCGTTTCGATTGTGACGATTCTCAGTTCATCCCCGCAGTCCGAACCTTCGGCATCGTCGTCTCCAGGGCCATTTCAGCTATCTCCCCTGAATCCACTGGACCGGCTGCAAGATCTCAACAGGCTCCAGCACCGTTTTTCCTGGACTCTCTTCCCTTCTATTCCAACTATCAACATCCCAGAAGACACTCTGGCTTTGCGTCGACAACACTTCGTATCATTAACGAAAAAGCATTATAGCTACTGATCACACAATTCTCTTCATGGGATACTGTTACCTTCATGTCATTGTAACTTTCCTTTCTTGTTAACAAAGGAGACCAGAATCGGATGAAGCTATTCACACTATCAGGCAATGCAATCTGTAAGTTTTCAAAAATAAATTGTAAGTTTAAATCCTGACATCGTACACAAATACAAACCTATTGCTAGCGACTAGAGCGACTGAATATCGCAAGCGTTTTTGTTGTGAAATGGGTTTGCCATCGCTCCATCGTCACTATTGCAAGAATTTACAACCAAAAATTGACCTGCTGTTGCATTTTTGCTACAAAATTAACACCTATTTTAAACTCTAGTTGAGTGGTCGTGTTACATATTACCACAGTCCTTGGGTATTGCTGAATTTATAAAAAATGAAAATTAGGATTTGTCAGCGATATAACACACAATTGCTTTTTATAGACAAACCACAACCAAGAGCCCAGCTGCGTGGGCTACGGCAGGACATTCGGCAAAAGACAGGACCAACAGTGACACATGGCACCAGCGATGGTAGGTGGCCATACAGATGTCCACATTACGGCCAGGGCTTCTCATGTCAAGGTCGCTTAAACAAGCACCTACTCTTCTCTCGGGAGTCGATCGAGTATGCAAGCATGCCATGGTAGGCCGTCTCAGTAGCGTCGTTGGTAGGAGTGCTCGGAACGTTTCCTTCACTCCCTTAGTTCTCGGGACAATACCATGAATTGACAGTGCTGTTTCATTCATCCCTCCCCTAAAAGACACTAAAATTTCACCAAAAAACTCTCTGTCACCTTTCCTTATAAAGCAATCATCGCGTTATTCAACAGACTTTGTTAAATTTTATCTTTATGAATTTGGAAGATAACTGTCACGCCTACTAAAAATACTCTCTTTATTACTTCGTTCACATTTCGCCTCTTCCTTTATTCGCTTATTGGAAAAAAAACACGGAAAAGTAATTATAATGAATTTTAACGCTTCAGAGTAGATTTGGTCTAACTCATGCATATAATGAGTAAAATTTAAGAATCGTATATTTCACATCTGTTAAAAATACTTCTCATTCCATCCACGGAGAGTGAATGATTAAAGCTTTCAAAAATGATATCACTACAAGAAATTTCAGCATCGTTGCTTTTTCAAGCATACCTCTTCACACCCTTGAAAGTTCTTCAATTGTTCGATATAACCCATATTTTTCTATTGTTGCCCTCGATTTTTGATTGAAACCATCTATATGCTGCTTTGTAGGAGAAATTAGACAGTGTTGCCATATTTGACTGCTTTAGGCTATGGCCTCGTAGTCTCCACTGCGGCCTTTATCCAATCCTATTCGTACCACTGGATTGTTTTAACGTTGTTGCAAAGGGGCATTTTGAGGTAGAGATTACGATCTCCTCGCTATTCCGTTTCTGAGTCCGGTCTTTATTTATTCCATAGAAGCTGTTTTCATCAGTACTTGTTTTCTTCATTTTCATCTATTATGTTATAGACTACAGGTTTAGACTTTTAAAGATGAAAGCTTAGTGTTTCCTGGAAAATACAATTAAAATATTAATTGTATCACAGTGCAGGTCCGATTCGGCTTAGTCCAATTTAGATCTTGAAAATAATCCTGAAAGAAGCTTTACTTCAAATCAGCGGCAGCATACATGAATGCTGAAATGCTATCCAGTTTGTAGAGTCCCAGCGCAAAGTGTGCGTAGCATTGCAAAAGCCTACGCCTTCTGTTCGATGCTGTTTCGAACGGCAGTCCTCAATAACTTGAGACTTTCTTTACTTTCACTGAGTGCGTTAATCTGATTGTAATTTGAAACTTTCTCTTTTTAGTTAGTTATTCAAATGAAACGTTTATTTTGACCTGGTGGGTTTTTGGGCTAGATAGCAAAGAATACCCTGCCCTTTTGTCACATTAATAAATCTATTCACTAGTGCTTAGAACTTAACATTCCGTCTAATTTGGACGTAATTACCTTTTGAAATTCGCCCTCTTCTTCTACCCTCTTATTGAAGAAAACATTGGTTCTGGAAGCACTTGTTAATACGTACCCTAAGGTGCATTATCGGTTTTGTTTAAAAAAGGTGATTGAATTACCGACGTTTGTGAAAGGACAAACTTGCAATTGTAAGACGAAGTAGAAAAAGTCTGCTAATGTACCAGGTGCTCATTAATTAGAAATATAGAAATTAATACAACTCACGCCCATCTAACGTTGCACAGCTGTAATAATTTGTCAAGAGCAATTTTGCACGAATATTCACTAGAGGTTTCCTCTATTTATGGACAATTTTCCATAACTCCTGAATTAGTGAATGAGCACCGTTTCACTGCGTCAAGCCACCCAGCTCTAATTTGACTCATAAAATAAAAAAAAATTGAACAATTTAAGTGCTCGACCATGTTGAGTTAACTAAGTAGCGTTTAAATATATAGATTTTATAAACCCTTTCTTCGTTTCAACTTAACTGAATTTGAAATCAAAGTATTCACATCATATAATGAGATTAACACTTTCATTAATTCTAGGTTGTTTTCATCGATGAAAATGAGCTTAAATAAAAATTGCTGTTATGCTAGTAAAATGTAAAAGAAACATCTTCGATTTCATCATTCCTCATAACTGCATTCTCGAAGCATATGTGGCGGCCTGAAGCTACCTAAGCCGTCTAGACATTTAGTCGATATCACGTTCTCAGGCTCACACAAAGTCTGCCTAAACCTAGCTACGAACCCCACGTAGCCAATTGAAATGTGTGACTCATTTCCCCCTGCTCCTGTGTCATACAAAGCCACTAGTTCACGACTCAACGCTATACGCACACAAGTTTCCAATAAACGTTCTGGTGCGCAGGCCTTTATCTCTCCTCCATCAAAACGGGGTAGTAAATCCATGTTGTGAAGAACCCAAGTGTAGCCTATCCGCTGCACATACTTCTTGCGATGTGATTACTTTGAAGCGTTCAGTGGAGCTTCCTACAATTTGAAATGAGGTAATGCATATAAAGCAGTTGAAATTTGCATTGATATATTTTATTCAAATCTCTTTTTTTCTCTAGTTCTTGCAATAAAACCGACATCACCAACGATCGACTTCGCTTTATTTGAAGATCGGCCTGAATCGAACTGAGTTCTCTTCGCTAACTTGGCCGCTCTCCTTGAATGATTGCCAACGTTGGCGTTGCTGATAAAGTCAGGGCTTTGATGAATAGCAAGATGTTGGTGTTGGGCATGGTCCGCCTTCAGAAGACGAACATCTCCAATTTTGAGTTTTGTCAGAAGAGTTTTCGTGAATGAAGGACGGATTGCCGGCAACTAACCATGTTTATTCTGAGGTAGCTTGACGAGTGGTGTACATCGTGTGGATGGTCCTGATTGATTGCGAACGCTGCATGGTCAATGTTTGCACACTTTCTCGAATTTGAAGGAATGAGTGTTGATGACCTATGTTTTTTAACCTAGCGTTAATTGGCCTTATATTATTCATTTGCCATGAACACTCATCTGAAGATGCCCTCAATTGTTGTAACCAGTTTGCCTTATATTGCCTCAAACCACTTATCATAGCTGCGCGTTCCTCTGGCCTCTTTCTAGTTTCATTTGATGCATCGATTAATTAGTACTTTTATCACAACTGGGTAACTTGTTTCCATTAAACGCTCCATTTTTATTCCTTCCTAAATGTGTAGAGCGAAATGTAATAAGTATTCGTCGTATGATCTCCTTCGACCAATTAAACGTTGTTGTATGTAAAAGCAAACTTTGAAAAAGCAAATGTTAATCAACAATCAGACATTAATCGTGCGGCCTTCGGATAGCCCTTAGGAGGACCTTCAGCAAATAGGTGGAACTAAAACAAATCATGTGTTTACTATCATGAGCTAAATATGATAGAGCTCAGTCAGAAGACTAGTTGATTCATTTGATTTCTTAGGCCAACAGTTGGCCAAAACAGCGTCCACTCCCTCGCAAAGAAGGTGGCTTCTATTTTTGAACTCAAATGGTTTATTTTCACAAAAAACGATTATTAACAGAAGAAATAAAGTGACTTCGTAACATTCGCAGATTCCTTCTTTGCTCAAGTATTATTTTAAAACTGTAAATTGTTCAATCAAAGGGGCTTCCTTTTGAGAAAGGGTTATTTATCCAGAATTGTATCCAAATTCTGCCATTAAACAAAAAACTAGATATTCGAGTTCTGCCAAAAGACCACAATTATGCTGAGCTCAATCACTGTTTAATAAATCAACAAATATGTCTTAATTTGTTCATCTGCAAAATGCACATGAGTTTTGTACCTGGTCTTTTGCTAAAAAATGACCTACAGGTGCCGAAATCAAGAAACATGCATTATTTAGTGACGAACCTTAGCAGATTTATGTAGGAAAAGAGGACTCAAGATCCTAAAACCTTTGCTTTCAATTCAGTGCACCGATTAATTCGTTTTCTTCTTTCTTTCGCCTTATGACAATATTACCCATTTATCCGAATCGATTGCTAATTTTCTCATACAAAATGGCTACTAAATTCAAGAGGTGGTGAAACAATTAGTATTAGTTATTTACTAGAGATCCATGCTGTCCTTTGGTTCCCCATTGTATGCAGTCTCGCAAAAGCCGGAGTAGCATGAACTAGAGGGATTTAGCAGTTAATGATATAGACTCCTTCCTTAGCTTGATTTGTGGTTATTTATATGAAATTTGTCAAGCCGGCTAATTTCGCGTGAGTTTAAACTTTTTCACTACTGCTGCGAAATTCGAGGTATTGTTAATAGACGAAATTTTTAATTAATTTCGCAAAGAATAAATAAATGCACTTTACATCGCATCAGTTCGTGGTGCAACTGATTTACAAAAATGAATCCCACTTAATAATTGCGATATATCCCTAATACAGATGAATGGATTGGTGCATTTTGATCGATTTGAAGTTTCATTGATTCTTTTGCTCATAGATTGATCACGACTTTATCTTCAACGCAATTTCCACCAAGTGGGATTGTATGCATCGCGAAGTGAGTACAATTTTGATCGAATAAACGCGAAATGAAATTGAGAAATGCCTTTTCATACTGTTTATTTATTTATGGCAATGTATTATATACTGGACATTGATATACAGCCATTTATGTTATTTATATAATTAAAATATACTCCTGATGAAAGAAGTGAATGATTTAAAATATGCTTTAACAATTGAAGCATTTAATTTGTCATCTGTTTTTATGCAAAATTTATAAAAGTATGTCTCAACAAATTGGGTTAATTTTCTCGAACCTTTGATGCACTATTGAAACACAAGCAGATTTTTAGGTTACTTGATGCCTGTGATAAATGTTTAATCGATCTGCTGATTTTTTGCACTAAACATGTTGTAAATACAGAATGGAAACGTAACTACTGTTATTAATTTAGGCTATATTAGGCTGTTCAAAAGTCCTACAATAATTCTTAGAGAGCAAGTTTAACTTTGATTTGCTGCATAATGATTTTTTAAAGCCTATCAACTTGCTTTAAGTCAATCCAAATTCCAAGGTTTTGATCGTATTAGATTTGTAGATGGGTGTCAATATATGCGATCATATATATTACTAATTACATGCAAATCACTGTATATTTTGTTCTAAGATAGCAATTTAGATAAAAGCATTACTAGATAAAAACAATGCACCTCTTTTAGCTTTCATGTTTTGCAATCAATGTCGCATTCCCTAGGACCCAACTTGCAATTTTTGAAAAGAGCAATCAGTGGCTGATGTGGACCCTGTTCTCTGGGGTCATGGAAATCAGTTTAAGGGAAAACGGCAGTGAACCGTCCTCCACAAGGTAGTGTAAAGACTTAACACAGACAGAAGAACTTACTCGGCTTATTCAGTTTCCAAGCTGTGATTTATTTACTTTGGCCTTCACCATGCCATTATCAGTGTTTCTGAATAGAATACCGAGCCGAAAATATCATAGATAACATTCGACAGACCCACCAACCACTTAATTAAAATGACGAAGAAATAGCTTTACATTAATAAGCGATAGTCCATTGATTTTAGGAACAAGGGTGAGACAGTGATTAGCTTAAAAAATCTGTCTACGACTAGCCAAACCTTACCATACCAAAAACGCCTATTTCCTCACCTGTAATTCTCCTCTAATTTTGAGGCGCTATATAATATCGTAAAACTCATTAATGCTTAAGAGGCTTATGAGAATGATTTTTTTAAATTTTTACTCAAAATGTATGTAATTTCTCTCTAATATTTATAATTCGATTTTTGCCATTTAGCACCCATAAATGTCGAAAATTTTTGCATTTTTCAACAATACATCGTTTTTCCGAGTCAACTGCTGCATTGTTTAATTGAAAACAAATAAAATTTTGAAAAATAACGATATTTACTCCAAAATAATTTCCATTTTCGATAAGGATGGAAGAAAATGAAGCTTGTGTGCAATCTGTGATTGCAGTCCTAATTGGGCCTTGTGTTCTATGGAGATAGTCTTGTGTAGCTGCCGTCCTTCGCAAGCGTTTTAAAAGAACATGGTCTGCGCTTATTCCTCAAGCGATTCGCCTTGATGCCTCGTTTTTATGTACGGTTAAGAGCATTACTGAATCCTAAGATAGTCTCTTCTAGGTTAAAGGGAGAGATGCTATCGACACTATTTTCAACCAAAGTGCCTAGTTAAGAGCATTGCTATCGTTTGAATGAATATTAGCAGAAGAGATCAGAGCAGACGTTCACAAGGATGACTAAAGTGTGTCTGTTAATTAGTTCTGCGCCCGGCAAGAGAAAGTGGGCCATGAAAACAATCAAGGTCTGGGTCTCTAGGCTGACCCTGGTTTGTCTTGTTCCGGTGGTTTTCCTCAACGTCTGACAGACCATATCCCTCTTCAGGTTGTACTGCTGCTCTGGAGTCAGTCCTTTCGCAATAAATACATTTGCACCAAACATAAGGCCTAGTTCAACGGATAACAGGTTTTTATTCGAAGATAATTTTTGGCAGGCAAGGAGGAAGATATTGGTGATATACAAATAAAACATAGCAGCTTCATATCGCATTTGCCTATTCGTATTTTGGGTGCCTTTACTTGAACGAAATAATAATAATGATATTTCAAAAAAAAAGGTTTGAACTCTCCTTTAATGGCAAAAAAAGTAAGAGCCAATAGTTGCAAAAACAACTCTTTCTTTAAAACAAATTTTTGTAATGAAGAAACGAAAACCAATTTATTTAAAAAAATATCTTTGAATAATATGATATGACATATGAGGAAATGGAGTGGCGAATGATTGATAACTGAAAAAATCGAAGAAACTTCATGTGGATTGAAATTTGTCAGTGTCATTCTATTAATAGAATTATTGCGCAAAATGATTCGCGGTTGCATAGTTTAAAGTAAACTCCAAGTGCTTGAGGTTTGAATTAAAATAAATTACAATTATTTGTCGTCGAATTCGATAAGTATAAGGTGTCACATCTCCAAGTTATAAACGCTGTTACAGCACAAATATAGGGTAGAAATTCAAAAATATTTTCGACGAGGAATGAAACACTTCTGTTCAAAGCTGTATTACTAAGTAGTTAAGGCATTATAGGAGGGAAAAACCATTTATGAAATGCTGTCCTTGGATTGAAAAGAAGGCTTTATAATGAAACTTTATTGGGTAATTTGGTGTTTCCACGGTTTCAAATAAAGGACGCTGATTAGGGCCTTATTCAACACATTTTATACTTTAAGTTAAGTAAGTAGTAATAAAAAACGAGTTTAAATTTGAACAATCATTGTAAGATGGTGTTCTTCTTATTGCGTAGTTGAAATCTTTTTGTTGAAAGATTAGATTTTACGAGTGGAATACCTTCAAATGTCTAATCAGTCTTAAAGAGAAGTCAATTTTCTATTTTAGAAAGATTCCAAATGTTTGGCATTGGTAACGGCCTGTGCGACATGAAACCATATTGGCTGGTTTTTACGACTTGATCAATAATCAATTTTCTCAGGTTCGAAAATAGCCGTTATCCAACCTAGTCACCTAGTCTTGTCCCCAAACCAGGTCCTAGTCATTTCGTCCAATGTTCCTTTACCTCATAAAGCTAGTTGAGTACATTACTCACTTTTATAGGCTTTCACTAAACATTTCAATCGTCCCACCTCATCTTCTCTCTCTGGTACCGAAACCATGTTATTCCGGGAACTGAAGACCTCAACAGGCCCCAAAATGCCGATTGCAATATATACTGCAGTGGATTTTTTAATAAGCACTAATTTACTATTGTTTCCTGCATTATAAGTTTCTATTTGTAATTTTCATGCGATGCACAATTTAACATTCATTTCCTTCTTTAAAAATGAGCACATAAATAAAAATCTCGATGTTTAAAATATTGTTAGTATTAAATATGTGAAACTAGGATCATAGGCTTTTATTTGCCCTCTATTTCACATCATTCTCTTGTTCATAGGAAATTTAATCAACTACTATTCTTTAGTGGATCCTAATCAGCTCGGAAAATTGAATGAGAAGACAATTCCGCAAGTTTGCATAGTTTGCGGAATCGATGCAGTGAATTGGCAATACGGTACATTGGCTTGCAAAGACTGTAAAAGCTTCTCTGATTTTACGGTTTAAAATTATCTCGATTACACTTACAGATACACCAATTCATGCAACGTCGTCGGTGAAAACAACCGTACAAGCTGCTCACGCTGTCGCTTCGATCGATACATCGAAACGGACATGCATCCAAGCTGTAGGTTCTTTCCGCTAACAATTTGATCATTTTGTAATCCCGAAATGCAATTTACGGCACGAAAACGTTTTCCGTTCTTTTAGTGTTTCTAGTGAGGCAAAAAATATCGAAATTCAACAAAAGATCATATTAGAAAAAGGAGGGCGAAGATGTTGGACGAGAAACCAGTGTTACTTTGCATTTGCATCTTGCAGAAGAATTTATTGGCCTAACATCCCCGAGCCGACTGAGATACCACGCAGCACGAATAATAAGTTTGCACCGCAGCGCTGATTGAAGCATCTTCAATTTCTGATGTTGACTGAACTAAAAGATCGCAGAAGCACATTAGTCATCGCGATCTATGTAGTGTCGAGTTACATTCAGTGCAGTGCATACCAAGTCCCAATTTGGAACAAGCTACAACAATGGCTGTATTTCCTGAAGTCTTCGTTCTTCTCCGGTTCCGGAAGACAGCGAGAAAGTCACCTTTGTATTTTTCCAGAGCCCAAAACAAGCCAAATTACGGGTTGATTCATCAACCTGATGATAAGAGAAGCCTAGACAATATTTTCGTGTGTCGGAAGGATGTCGTTATCCTCAATGTAGATTTCCACAATTTTCTGAAACACTCTCGATCGATCCACCCAATGTCGGAAACTGGACGCTCTCGATTGGGGTGACTGATGCAGTTTCATGGATTTGCCTTTCAATAAGCCGGCCTTTCCACTTCATCCGTCTTGGCATTGAGAGGTCTACCGCCTCTTTTTCTTCTATTGAAGATTGTCCGTTGTTGCCTTCCAACATCTGATTATTGGAATGCTCCAGGTGAGGTGAAGATGTCGAAAGTTCTATTGGAATTGTTTCCGAGGATCCAAAATGTCTCCCTTATCTCAAAGTGGCTCCTAAAATTTCGCAGTGTCGCTACCAAAGTAGCATCCTGTATCTTATTTAACGACTATAATCTTTTGTTGGATTTTCGGTATTTTTTTCCTCATTAAATGAGGAAACTCTGAATGTTCTTTTTCATTTAATTGATCTTTTATATAATTGGCCTATTTTAAAACACTTTCTTTATTATTATTATTAAACACTTTGTTTATCACTTAGTATTTTCACACTATTTCCGATGCTAAAAACACAAAATTGAATAAAACGCACTTATTGAATGTGCATTAATTATCTTCAAATTAAAAAAGTGCTCTATCGAATTTACCAAAAAACAATCTATCGAAACTATTTACGCATAAACAAAGTACAAATAAGGGTATCGTTAAATTCGATTAATCCGATAAGATTTTAAGACCAAATGAATGATAATCACTTTAATAAGCCGAACGAAATTCAAGGGAATTAGGCGGTGATTGATGTTCAGATTTTTTTAATTTCGAAAATTAGAGCATTTGAATGACGCGGCTTGGACTTTGATCCTGAAAATCTTCCTCATCGAACACTCTTGGCATCCTCGAATTACCTCGAATTACTGATGATTTAGGACATTTTGTGATTACCCTGCACTATCTGGATTTCGCGTTGATCCAAGCAAAGCCATGGGGATTCATGCGTTTGGTGGAGGCAAAATAACTGCTTTGAGATTTCGACGACTGATGATTTAGGACATTTTTGTGATAAGCTCTCGCCTTACAGCGGGAGATGCCAAGTGTGCTATTTAGTACGGTGGTTTCAGAAAACAGGAGTTAATTGCAGAAGAGCTGTGATTGCACTGCAGGAAGAAGACAAAAACGATTTGTTTAGAAATATGGTTTTTTGCAAACTCCTTGAACAATACTCAGGTAAGATTGCAAATCACACACCTTGAAAATTATTTGAATAATAGGAACTTCAATCCTTTTTTTGACATTAGAAGGCAACGCATGATGCTATTCATCATTTTTCAAAAAGATAAACATGGAGAGGTCTGAACACCCAAGATACCAACTAGTGCATGACGGCTTCTTACCCCACATGGAATTCAATTCGGATATTCACAATGACTTGTATATTGATCTCGAAAATCTCCCGAATGAGACACCCATGGCTGCTCCGGGATATCCGCGACTACCCGTCTTTCTTGTTGCTCCAATGCAAATGTTATTGTGTCAGGCCTTGTTTAATAGCCGAAACTTTCTTCACAACATTCTCCTTGTGGCCGATCAAGTCCCTATTCGTAATCAGCCCATGCCTTACAACGACGAATGCTCAGTATGCCTTTTGGTACGGTGGCTACTGGAAAGTCGACCAAGTTACAACCAAGCCTTTCACGTCTTGAATAATCAGGACCAAGCCGACGTTTTCGAAGTAGTCCGTGAAATATGGTGTCGTTTGAATCCGAAACCTTATCAGTTCAGAAGGTATCCGTTAGAGGCACGCAGAGATGATGATATCTATACAGAACTGGGCTATTATCTTGACAACAACACTTCTGAAGAAGAGAAAGAAATCGCTTTGCAAACGATTTTTAAATGGAGAAATTTTATTAAATTCACTGCACACGTTGACTTCTTGCTCAATCGATCCGAAGTCATGGGTGCCGCAACCACAGCTGTTTTTGGTTTTCTTTTAATTTCACTGAGACATGCTGCTTGTCGCTTTCCAGGATTTGTATATGCCAACTCGCGAGAGCCCTTTTTTCTCATGAAAGCGGATTTCGAATTTAAGGACATGTACAATGCTGTTCGTCAACTAGGACACATTGTGGGAACTGCTTTTACCGGAGTCTTTGAATCTATTCCAGAAAATACTGACAATTCGGCAATGATCCGGCCGACATACTGTTGCAAAAACATTCTCCTCTGCAATTATCTAGACGTTTTTTCATCTCACTTCATCCCAAAGCAGCTGCTTGATTGTATGCCAGACAAATCTGTACATCCGCCAGCTTGTTGCTGTTCAGTAGCTGATAATTTTGTTCAAAGACAAATTGACCGTCAGCGAGCAAACGAGATAGAACCAACAACACTTTTTGATACATTGCAGCTAATGCTTCATGACTGTAAGCGCGATTGCTCGTAGGCATTTTTGATTCAAAAATAAACTATTACCAAATGTTTTGTCGACAATCACTGTTAATAGTTTGTTAAAACATCTAGGCAAGCCCTTTAGACATGTTTTGCTTTACCTCCGGTCTGGAAAGGCTTGATTCGTCTAAGCCATCAAAATACAGTCATGCTATTTAATAAGCCACTCCTATTGCAACATTTAGATGCCGCTTGTATACTGTAAATCCCGGTGAAGAGAATCTTTCAAGTAGAAAATGATATTAGGGGCTCGAAGTAAAATTCGTAGATATGAATCATCAGGAGTTATCCAAATCTGTTGTCTGTTTGCTTCTTAGTTAGGAGTTCTTAAAGAATTGATAGGCAAAATAAAGGCGTGACAAATACAGGTGTGCTTGCCTAAACCTATTTAGTAGAAATGTTCATTTTAGACCAAGAAATGACATTTTAAGCAGGAAAACCTTTAACTTGTAACCACTATTACGTCGTTCATCCGCTTCAATATAATTTGGAAAATTTTGATGCGTACAGCACAAAAAATTTTGACTTTTAAATTTCAGAATCAGCTAAGTCTTAATGCCATGATAGGGTATTTCCTTTGAAATTTGAACATACAAAAATCACTTGGTTAGGATAAAAAAGTGAATTGAAATGCAAAATTGCATATAAGATGTGGTTGAAGAGCCGTATTGTCATTTTTTGCGATTTGTCCCATTCACTCTGGCGTATAATCAATGCGTCTTGTCTTTAAAACCCGTATTGGCAATAACCGAAATGGTATTGCATATTCACTTTAAATGCCTCTTGATGGTAACTGGGCGTCATCCACTATTCAAAATTAGTTCTTTTTATTGATCCTTCTTATTATAAACTTATTAAAAACTCAATTCGGAGGCTAAATATTTATTATATTATCCCACTCTTGAAAAGTGGCCCTTGGGATTTTGGGGCGATAACGTCAACTGAACTGCTACTCCGTTCAATTTGATTATGCTACTTCCCACAAATGGAAATATTTCCTGAATTAGAGCTATAATAATAACAACTGATTTGTTGATTTACCAAAGAAACAATGAGTTTAGTGATGAGTTACACAATGATTGACAGGGAATTGCAGCATAGGTAATAAATTCACAATAATGGAATTCAGACTAGATCATCAGAACAATTGAAGTCAATTTTCTATAGATGTAAAGGCCATTTGAGAAGATTTCATCGATAGGCTGACAAGAAGCCATATCTTTAGCTAAAACTTTAAGTCAAGTTAAGGATATCTTTGTGATAAATGCGCACACGAAGCCAGAAATTGAAATTCGATTGCTGCGTAAGCATAGATCCGGGGTCGAATTTAACAAACAGATATTTCTTTTACGCTGACTATTTTCGCGAATTCGTGGTAAGCCTCAAAAATTGAGTTTAGTTACGTTATAAGCGAAGTGTTGACTTCCAAACTCTTATTGCTAGATTGGGGGCCAATTAAAATGGAAGACGTCTATGCCAAAACGGGAAGTTTTGCTGGTGTTTGGTGCTATAATCAATAAAACCTAACGGTGTGAATCAAAAAAAAATAAATATCGCGATATATTTTTCTGTGCAAAAGTGTTTCATGGAACCAAAATCCGGTAAAAGAGAAATGCATTTGCGCTTCCTTGTTTTGCACATTCTAACATCATCCAACGCCAATGCGGAAACTAGTTATATGCAAGCCAAGTACTAATAACGAGAAATCTGTGTGCAGTTTTTACCTTCCGTAAAATCCACTTCCCTCAATTACCCTGTGTTCTCTGTGTGAGTTTGCAATTTTTTGATTGAATGGAGGGATTGAAGATGAATATGCCATAGCTTCTTTTGCAATTCCTATGAATTAAGAACCTAGTGAGATTCTTAAAATCATATTCTTAACAATACTGGACAATACTATTGACCACGAAAGCTCTGCTGCTTCCTGCATGCAACTGTATCACTTATTATATTACACAAATTAAATTATGTATTGCAAAAAATGTTTTAAATAATTAAAACTCGGATGAAAAGGTACTGAAAGCGTTTCAGAGATAATGCTGCAAAGTAACAAATAAATCAATGTTTTTGCAGCACATCTTGCTCTCAGTGACTTAAACGAAACTATTAAGGCTAACTTAACTAAGAAGTATTAATGTTTAAATTAGGTTGCACATCTTTGTACCGGGCGGGGTTAGAGATGAAATCTACCATGTGCAATTACATGCTAAAAGCTCATAAATCACGGGATTGAATTGACCATTTATTTGGAGCCTCGGATTCGCAAATGAATTAATGATTGATACAGAGACTAAGGAGATATCAAATTTGCCGATTACATTGGATTCTAATTGCAAGT